>JAQHUG010000014.1:1268667-1420123 GCA_028555095.1 Dicrostonyx torquatus | reverse complement strand
TCTGTGTGTGTGTGTGTGTGTGTGTGTGTGTGTGTGTGTGTGTGATATGTGAACATGAGGACCGACGCTGGCAGAGCCAGAGACGTTGGGTCCCCTGGAGCTGGAATTAGAGGCAGTAGTGAGCCACCCAATATGGTGCTGGGAATTGAACTCTGGTCCTCTAAGAGCAGCAAGCAAGCTTAAATGCTGAGCCATCACTATAGCGATTATGTCTGGCTTTTTTTTTTTTTTTAGACAGCCTTGATATATATAGCCAATGCTGGCCTTGAACTTACCACGCTCCTATCTTATCATCCTCTCAACTCAGCCTCACAGGGAGCTGAGATTATAAGTGTGAACTACCACAGCTTTGATCAAGAATTTTGTTTGTTTTATCTAGAGTTGGGGACAGACCCTAGGGCCTCCTCTCTACAGGCTGCTGGGCAAGCACAATGTCCCCACCCTTACTTCCTTTCCATGACTGAGTCACGCTCCTCTGTGGACAGGGCACATTTCAGTCATCTGCGAACAAGCATCTGGACTGACAGTGTGGCTTTCACAGGTGGATAAGAAGCACGAGAGCAATGGGGAGATAATCCAGACAAACAGCCTGCCAGACAGACCACATCAGCACAGGAGCCTTCGTGGGTTCTGAACCTGGGCACACTCCCTCTGAATCTCTTGGTTGTTTCTTGTTTGGTTGATTGGAGACTTTTGAGACAGGGTCTTACTCTGTAGCCCAGGATGCAGCCCAATCAACCTCCTGGTGACTAGATCATCCATGCTGGCCTCAAACCTGCAATGACCTAGCTGTGTCAACCTCTTGTGTGCTGGGGTCTCAGGCATGAACCACAACTCTTTGTTTTCTGTTGCTCTTTATCAAGACTTACACATAGCCCAAGCTAGTCTCCACTTCACACTCCTCTGCCTCAGCCCCCCTGAGCCTCCAACAAGAGGTGTGCACCATCATGCCTAGCTCTTGGGTTTTGAAAACATCTCAAAAAGGGCAGAGACAGGGTGTAATTTGGAAGCCTGAGAGGTGTCCCCTATTGGGCCCTGGGTGGTCACTGCCTACCCTTTGGGTGATTGTATTTAAAGGGTATCTGTGATGGGAATCAAGACCCGGAAAGGAGGCCTTTCTTGGTCCTTATTCCCTGCCTTCACCAAGGTCCTTTCCTCTGCTTGCCTCCAGAGGTCTTGGTGGTCTAGGCACAGGACACCTGCAGGCTAGGGAAGGAGCCTCTGCAGGCTGTCCAGCCAGCCGCTCCCCAAATAACCACACAGAGACCTAATAATATTAATTATAAATGATTGGCAACAGCTCATTTTTAGCTAGCTCTTACAACTTTAATTGTTCCACTTCTATTAATCTATGTGCTGCCCCAAGGCTCATGTCCATACTTCCCATCCTGTTTGCTCTGAGTCTCATGGTATCCCCACAGACTCTGCCCTTCTCCCCAGCATTCTCTCTGTCCCAAAAATCCTGCCTAGCTATCGGCCAGTCAGCTTTTTATTAACAATGAAAGCAACACATCTTCACAGTGAACAAAAGGATTATCCCACAGCAAACCTCCATACTAGTTCCTGGATTGCTGTCACAGGCAACAAACGTGTGGCTTGAAACCCAATACAAATTCCCATCTCACAATCCTAGAGGTCTAGAAGCTGAAATGAGCCCCACTAGGCTAGAGGTGAGTGTCAGCCAACCCATCCTTCTGCAGGCTCTGAAGGGAGATGGTTTCTGGCCTCACTGGGGCACCAGGCCATCTGCAGAGAGAGACTTCCTGAGGGGAGAGAGCAACAAATAGGGCCCTAAATAGTGTGGCCATGCTAAGGCCAAGGGAAAGCTAGGTACCTGTCACTGCACCCTAAAACACAGAAACAAGGCTCTGCCTACCCTAGGGCCACCTCCCTCCATGATCCTACAGTGAAGCATGGAACCTGTTGAGAGGACTTGGTAGGGGAGAGGATTCTGTTACTTTCCTGCCCCTCTTTGCCACACCCTGAGCTCTCCAGGAAGTGAGAGAGACCAATTCCCTGTCTCTCAAGTGGGGGAGAGGAGAGATCTGGGCACTGACTTCCATCTCGGTGTCCCCAGTTACTGGGAAAAGATGCAACACAGGTTCAGTGAGAGAGAGCCAGGCAGAGGGGGAGCCAGGCAGGTGCTGGGCATGGTAGCTGCTGGGAAGCAACCAGCACAACTGTTCGTTCAGAGAAAGACGAGGAGCCAGTTCTGCAGCACATCAGAGTTCACTGAGCACTTGATAGGGGCAGTAAAAAGCAGGGTGAGGGTAGACCCTAGTGAAAGGGAGCAGACAGAGACTAAGGAGGTGTAAAGGCCCTGTAGCAGGAGTGTGTTTCCAGAAGAGCTGAGGAGGAGACTAAATGGGCTGTTCAGGGTGAGCATGAGAGCACAGATCTTTGTCTGTTCAGCCTCTGGCTGCTGGGCTTAGAATAGACCAATGATCCAGTAAGGGGGAAGGAGGGATGTGGAGGAGGGAGGAAGAAGAAGGAAAGGAAGAGGGGCCTGGGAGCACACAGAGTCTCCAGCAGGGCTGGGAATGAGGAAGACTAGGTGAGGGGTGAGGCCTTGGATCTGAAGCTCAGATTAATGCCACAGGTGACAAGGGTCCCAAAGATGACTTTCGTGGATGAAGGGGAAACTGAGAGAACCTGCAGCCAGAGGAAGGAGAATCCCATTTCTGCACAGGGTCACTCGCACAGGGCAGACAGGAACCTGTGACAATGACAGGGCCCAGGTCAGCGGGGTCCTCACCTCCCCGTGCGAGTCTCTCCACAGGCTTGTCAGGTCACAGAGTGCCATATCCACACAGCAGACTCCACGGTCATCTGTCCTCAGCCTGAAGGGCTGCTGCCCAGCCCCACCAACCAGCTGGCTCCAGAGCTGCTCAGTACAACTCCCAACACCCAGCTGGCCAAGATGACGGGAATAGAGAGAAGCCTTTGACACTTCCACATACGCAAAATAAACGGCCAGATTGTCAGTCCCCCAGTTAGACCTGGTGGCACACACTTGTAATGGCAGCTATTCTAGAGGGTGAAGCAAGAGGGTAAAAGTTCAAGGCCAATATGAACTACAGAGTAAATTCAAAGCCAGGCTGGAGAACTTAGTAAGACCCTATCTGAAAACATAACTTGACTTATTTATTTATTATTTTGTTTTTGTTTTTTTTGAGACGGGGCCTTACTAGGTGGCTCTGGCTATCCTGGAACTTACTATGTAGAGCAGGTGGCCTTGAACTCACAGAGATTCACCTGCTTCTGCCTCCCAAGGACTGGTATTAAAGGCATGAGCCACTGTGCCTAGCTATAGATACATTTTTTAAAAGGCTGGGCATGAAGCTCAGAAGGACGCTTGCATTCATGCAGTCTTGTGCTCAAACCTCGGAAATGGAAAGAAAATCCCAGCAGAGAGTGGCTGGCAGCTCCACATTCATCTCAGCATCCTCAGGCTGGGGAAGCTCCTGGATAGGGCTACTCCCACACGCAGCAGGGCCAGGCCCTTTGATGAGGATCCGGATGACCAGCCCTCAAGCAAGGATGGGGCGGGGACCCTGGGTAGGGAGGAGGGAGCTCTGTCCAGAGCTGGGATTGATTCATCAGTCTGGGCCCTTGGCCCAGACCTGGGATTAAGCCCTGAATCTGATCCAAGAATGGCTGCGAGAGTAGCCAATGGGCGCTTGGCACCGGGTCCCAGGCTGGAATGTTTGAGCTCAGCAGAGAGGGGACAAAAGTCAAGGTAGACCTAATGGGCAGATGGTTTCAGGAGAGAGGTTGTTCTAGGCGCCTCCGCTCCCACTGCATCACAGGCCTTCCTTCCTTGTGACGTCACACCTCCCACGCGCCAGCCTCCTACACACCTTCCAGTTGCAGAGGTTGCTCACTTAGCTGAGCTTCCTGACTAGTTGACGCTTGAGCTTTTTCTTTCTTTTCTTTTTCTAGGGCGGGGAGTGGCTGGGGAAACCGCTCAGTGTGTAAGATGTCTACCATACGTGAGGACCTGATTTACAGCACCTACAAAAAAGTTGGGGCTGGAGCTGGACTTGTCTTAGCAGCCAAGAACATTTGCCGCTCTTGCAGAGGACCCAGGTTCATTTCCCAGTACCCATGAGGCAACTCAAAACTGGTTGTGACTCCTGTTCCAGAGATCTGATGCCCTCTTTTGCACCAGGCACACATGTGGTGCACTCACATGCAACCAGTCATTTACATAAACTAAAAATAAATACAATATATTTACTTTATTTTTAATTATTTGTTGGCGCTTTTATTTTTATTTAATTTATTTATTGCCCGTCACTTTTTGTTTTTTGTGATAGGGTCTCTCACTCTGACCTGGGCCTTGCTGATTTCGCCAGGCTAGGTAACCAGAGAGCTGCCAGGGATCTGCCTGTCTCTATCTCCCAGTAATGAAACTACAATGAGCTCTACCAGCCCCATTTAAAAAATATATTGAGCCATGTGGAAGTGGCACATGCCTTTAATCCCAGAGGCAGGTTGATATCCAAGTTCGATTCGATGCTAGCCTGGTCTACAGAGTGAGTTCCAGAACAGCCAGGACTACACAGAGAAACCCTGTCTCGAAAATCAAAAAAAAAAAAAAAAAAAAAAAAAAAAAAGCACCTGGTGATGTGGCTCACACCTTTAATCCCAGAACTCAGGAACTCAGGAGGCAGAGGCAGAAAGATTTCTGTGAGTTCAAGACCAGCCTGATCTACACATCTAGTTCCAGGACAGTCAGGGCTGTTACACAGAGAAACCCTGTCTCAAAAAGCAAAACAAAACAAACAAACAACAACAAACAGAAAGCAACCAACATAGACAGTGTAGCTGTAGTAGTAGTAGAACACCTACCCAAGGTTGAAGCCACATGCTCACGTGTGTGCAGGGCACCCATGGATACATATGCACCCAAATACAAGGATATACAAATGCATGGACACAGCGAGGAAAAGAATAATGTGGCTGCCGGCTTTCCTGTTCCACCATCTTTTCAGCGGAAAGGGCTCCTCACACAGGATGTATCTTGTAACTCCTAGGCTGGATGGACAGAAGGTCTATGTAAATGGATCATTGCACAAGAAGGAAGCACAAGGGGCCATGGGTCCACCTCTTTCTTTGGCAAGTAATGCAGGAGGACATGAGGGACCTTGTGCCTATAACTGAGGGTCATCTCTTCCCAACGCCCTCAGCCTTAAGTCTGACCATTTTCCCCACAATGTTCCCAGCCCATCATAGTGTCTCTGTACACATCGCTCTTTCGTGTGCTGGGCTGCTGTTTGGGGACCTTGAACTTACCCCATCACCTATCCTCTCCCTGTTTCTCCACAGCAAAGCCATCTGAGGGCTCCACCCTGATATCACGTACTGAGGAGCTGGAACTTGACTTGTCAAATAATATCTGCTCAATAAGTATTGGGTGATGTGATGGGCTGGAGATGTGGCACACGCAAACCCCTGGCTGCCATCCCTAGCACCACACAAACCAGGTACTCTTGTAATTCCAGTACTTAGGAGGTGGAGGCAGGAGGATTGGAAATCCAAGGTCATCCTTAGCTCTATATGACCTCTTCTCTAACTCTTGCCTGGATCTCTGGGGAATCTTCCCTGGATTACATTCATTCACAGTGAGAAGACTGAACATAGCCTTTGTCCAGCAAGTGGTTAGTGCTGGCAGCAGTGGGGATGAGGGGCTGGTCCAGCACATGGTCCTGAGTCTCCAGGAGTTGCCTTGAGAGGCATGTCATGATCATCAGCTACAGCTGAAAAGCACGAAGCGGAAGTAGCTCCTCCATCATTTCCGTCAGGGCGCTGGGCGCTCGAGTCAAGGCGCATCAGAACGCCGGCCATGAGAATGCACTTTTCATTACCTGACATTGTCTTGTGTCTTCACTGAGTTTATGGAGTTGGTATCCAGATGTTCCCATTTCACAGGTGTGGAAACTGGGATTTAGAGAATTGAAGATACTTGCTCAGGGTCACACCACAAGGAGATGAAAGAACTCAGACTCCACATCTCAGTTCCCAAGTTCTTCCCATTTAGCCAAGGGCAAATCATCCCCCTCGAGGTCACACAACTGGGAGTAGGGCTAAACTGACTTTTGAAACCACAAGGGCTTCATACTGTATCTGGTTTAATTTCTAGGTCTGTGCCTTGTAGCCTGACTCACCTATCACTTGGGATTCAGGGCATTGGAGGGACAAGGCTCTGACCTTCTGACCCAACCAGACCCAGGGTCATTCACACCCTAGACACTGGTCCAAAAATGCAGCTGCACTGGTCTGGTCTGCATGAGCCTGGCAGGGCTCAGAAGGGGAGGAGCCGGCAGCAGGCAGGAAGAAGCAGCTGGGTGTGGACAGGAGGCAAGGCAGCCTGTCCTGCAGGGATGCTGTGCCTGGCAGAGCTTGTTCAGCCCCACCTAGAGCCACTCTGCCCTGGCAGGGTGACCTCCTTGAAGAGAAACCCTCATGGTGAGTGTGAAAGAACCAGGGATGGTCCTAGAGTGTGTTTTCTGATCGTCAGAGTCACCCCTTTGTGACTAGGCTATGTAGGGAGAGGGCCAGGGCCCTGGGGTTCAGAGTAATCACTATTCAACCACAGTGGGAGTTGTCTCCATATTTTGGCAACATACACAACTGTACAGGTGCATACCTGAGTCTAGGGAGGGTAGCAGAGAGTCATGGGAACCTGTCTTCCAGGAGTGACTGCTGGGCAGGGCTACCCATCAGGCAGGAGGAGGCTGACAGAGGCCCCAGAGGGTGAGAGCCTGAGGTGAATAATCTAGGGGTGACTCAGGAGCAAGAAGGCTCAGTGAGTCACTCTGGACCCTGCTTTTTCTGTGCCTGCTTCCAGAGTTCAGCTTCCCCTCTTGCCAAGGGGAAACTATGGGGAGCTCAAGGGAGGGGGGAACAGCTCGGGGTTAGGTATGAGTCAGCCCATGTGAGTTGAAGGGCCAGCTTGACTTTCCATCCGAAGAATTGTCCTACAAGAAAAGTAAATATGTTACACAATACAGGGCAAAGCTAGGCCAGCCCCCTCCTGCCCTCTGGGAGTGTGGGGAGGAGAGAGACCTCAATACCTAGAGCTCTGAACACAAGCACCCCTTTGCACAGACTGCTTCCTATACAGTAGGTGAAGCAGTCCAGAGTGGTTAAGCCCCTGTTGTGATCACACAGCCAGGGTTCAAACCCAGGCTGCCTTTGAACTGTGTTTTTCAGATAGTCCCCTAACCACGTGCTTCTGTGTCCCAGAGGAGGGCTGCTCACTAAGTAGCAGTGTTCATCTGGATGGTTATCTCACTGGGTAGAGCGTGGTGCTGATAAGATGCAGTTTCGTGGGTTCTCTAAAGACCCACTCAGTCATAATCTTAAGGAGAGAAACCTGAAAGTGGATGTAGGGCCTCATGCATGCCAGGCAAATGGTACACCACCGAGCTCCGCCTCAGCTCTTTTTAGTCTGTGTTTAGAGACAGGGTCCTGTTAAGTCACTCAGGATAGCCTTGAACTCATTCTGGAGCCAAGGTGGGTCTTGAACTTTTAATCGACCTACCTCAGCCTCTGCTGAACTGACAAGCCTATGCCACCATGCCTGACTGGAATCTCTATCAGTAAGTGTTCCCCAGGCGAAGACGGAGCCATGTAGGAGATGCAAGAGGAACAATCTATGAGAGGATGGAGCTGGGCCTCCACCCTGGGAGGACAAGGCTCCATCCTGATCCTGTGAGCATGGCCTTCTGCTTACAGAGAATGCTGCTTTTCCTGTTTCAAACTGGTTCAAAGTGAGTGTGGAGTGTGCATTCCTCTCCAGCTTCTGGGGAAATGCTAAGCACAAAGAGGGTGTGGGTAACCTTGCAACAATGAAGTCCCTCCTTCCAGCTTTGGAAAGGGACAGGTGTGAGAGGCCAAGGGTCACTGGTTGCTGAGCACTGGATGGCCCGGCAGGTGCCTCCTCCATGATGTTTGACCATCCTGGAACAAGTATCCACCCAGCCCCAGTGCTGGCCTCCCCGCCCCCGCCACAGTAGAGAGGATGAGTCACTTGGCAGAAGACAGCTTGGCAATGCTGAACAAACCCCATCTGGCCCCCAGAGGATGTACGAGTGAGGCCAGATCCCCCACCCCATCCTGCCTGCCCAGAGATGTGTGTGGAGTATGTGTATACACACATGCACACATACCCATGCATATACACACAGCTGCACCAGTCCTGGGCTGGCCGTTTTAGAACAAGGAGCGAGAAGGTGGGTGAGGGCCAAGTGGAATTCTTCCCTTAATCTGTTAATTCCCTCCAACACTCTTGGACTGGGCCCAGTTGAGTCAGTGGGCACCAGGCCCAGTTGCCCTAAGCTTGGGAGTGGAAACTGTGGTGGGTAGAGAGAGGGGTGTCCAGACTTTGGGCATTCGCAGCTGGCAGATGGGGCTACAGACCAGTCAGGCACTGTGACTCTCGGTATGGCTTCCCTTCCCAGGAGAAAAGGCCAAGATACCAGGTCCCCCCTGAGCAGGGAGTCCCTGCTTCACTTCACAGGGAGCACTCAGGAGAATTGATCATCAGAGATGAGACCCTGAGTAAGAAGCTATCAATGTTGTTGTCATTACTCTGCGGTGCTCAAAGATTACGAGCCTGGCGCTATCAGTGCACCGCCTTCCCCAAACCACTTCACATCCACCCTCGCATCCACCCAGGAATTGTTGAGAAAAGGATTTGAGTGTTTGGGGGAAATCTGGAGTTTTATTCAGAGCTGTACCTGGCATCCAAGGAGCTGATGGCCTGTAGCAAAGGACACGTCCCTGGTTGTGTTGAGTTCTCTGATCACAACCAGGCTGTGTTAGGGACTCACTAAGAAGGATCTCATCCCATGGCAGTCACTCTGCTTTGACTACTTCACAGGAGAAAACTGAGGTCCAGAGAGGCAAAAGGTCTTGCTCATTGTTCCCCACAGTTGAAAAGAGACCAAGTAAAGATTCAAATACTGGTCTGTCCTGGCTGCCTCCCCTCCTTCCCCACTGAAGACTTGTTCACCCTCAGGGGACTCAGGCTAACAATTTCTCATGGGTCCTTCCAGAAGTTCTCTATGTATACAAAAGCATATTGTACAGGTATTCCCACCCACCAACTCTCAGGAGCTGCACTCCTTGCCTTAACATCTAGAGTTTAAAAACTCTACTTTTAAAATTATGTGTATGTGTGTGGGCACATGCATGGGTAGTGCATGAGTATGTGCAGGTGACAGCAGGTACCTGTAGAGCCCAAAAGAAGACACCAGATCCACGGTGCTGGAGTCGCCAAACATGGGTTCTGGGAACTAACCGGGCTCCTCTGCATGAGCAGTGTGTTCTCTTAGCTGCTGAGCCAGACTCCCCACCCCCACCCAAGCACCAACCTCCTTATTTTAAACCCGTAGAACCGAGACTGGAGACTGACAGCTAAACTTGAACCCAAGTCTCTTGATGGCATGATCAAGGCCCTTTCCACTCTCAAGACCTCATCTCCTGACTTGAACTCGAAGCTCTTTGGCTGTCTGCGAAGTCTCTCCAGAGTGCATCTTTCCAAATGAGCTCCCACCCAACTCTCTACCCCCACCCTGCTACTCCCCACCCCAGGGTGGCACTGAGTACTCTCGGTGTCTCTTCCACTCTCACTCCTACCCAGACTCAGTTTTCCATCAGTCAACACAAACAGAGATGCGTCCCTTGCTGCAGGCTGTGAGCTCCTGGGATGCGGGTACAGCTCGGAATGGGAGAAAACTCCATGTTTCCACCAGCCTTCTGTCCCCAGTCCTGTCTCACCCCAGGACATGCTGGCAGGATTGTGCAACGTTGCTATGCTCAGCCAGAACTAAGCAGCTTTTATGACCCACCATGAAGTCTCTATTATACCAGGGCCCGGGATTATGAAAGTTTCAAGGGATATTTATGTCCTCCCCAGCTGGCCTGGGTGACAGTAATGGCCAAGCTTTGTGCTTGTTTGGGCTGGCACTGGGTGTCAAGCTCTTTTGTGAATTAGCTTCAGAAATTCCCTATAGCCTTTACAGTTGTGGATCGTTATCATCCTTTGACAAAGGAAGAAACTGAGGCAGAGGGCAATAAATAAAACCTGGCACATAGAAATCTCGACTGAATTTAGTACCACGCCGTGGTACTTCAGCCCTCACCAGTCACGTTGCCCCCATCTTGAATGTGATTTGTTGACCATACAGGGCGCAAGGACCCCACCACCACCTTCAGTCTCCCACATTTGTTTGAGGTTCCAGCTGGGGAGTCATCAAAAAGAGTGTCTTGGTAAGCCCTTCAGCCAGGGGGCGCGCCAGGCTCGACGTGCATGATGTGCGCGGCCTCGTGTGCCGGCGCAGGTGGACTGGGAGTCCCGGTTCTGGCTACCGGCTGCGCAGCCTCTGCAGTACCAGGCGGCGGGGGCAGTGTCCCGCAGGGACCTAGGGAGCGCGCCTGAAGCCCCGCCTGCAAGGTAAGCGCCACCTTCCTAGGGAGCGGCTGGCAAACGAGTGGCAGGCGATCGCCCCGCCCTGTCCCAGTAGTGACCCAGAGTCGCGGCCCTCCCCACTAGGGGCTCCGCGCGCTGCCGCCATCGCCGCTGCCTTTCACCTGAGCCCGCCGTCCGCTTTCGGTGCGCGCCGGGCCTGTTGCCGCGTCCCAGGTCCCTCAGTCCCAAGCGCCACCATGCACTCGCTCTTCAGGAAGAAAAACAAAGGCAAATACAGCCCAACGGTGCAAACCCGGAGGTGAGGGGGCACCCTGGGCTGGGATGCGGGAGACTCAGAGCTGAGCCAGGAGTTGGAGATGCGTGGTAACGCCAGGCAGAGGTCCCTCTGGAGCTGGGAAGTTCTGTTCTGGCGGGATGGGTCAGGTGAGGGGCACCAAGAGTGACACAAGGAACTCTAGAGCCCCATGATGCGCTACATGGGGGCCTAGATGGTGGGGGCTTGAGTAGGGAGGAAGTACAAAACGCTGACTGTACCCCAAGCTGTAGAGTTGCCCTGAGCCTGGAATCTCGGTTGTGAAGCGTTGTGTGGCCACCCTGGAACTCTAGGAAAATAAGCTGGGTGTAGGGTGCTTGCTCCCCGAGGGACTTGTAGACCGAGCAGGTGCGGCTGGAGTTGGACTGCGAGAGACGGTGGCTCCGAGGGTGGGTCACCTGTCCTAATTCTCCGCGGCTGCACCTGCCTACTTGCCCTGGAGCACTCAAAGGCCGCGGTGGGCTCAGGGGCCGCGGGAGTCCAGATTTAGTCACTCCCAGGCTCTCGGGAGTCCCTGCTCAGCCCGGCTGGGTGGGGACGGGCCTCTTTCTCACTGCACGATTTCTGAGGGGTGTGGCTCTCGGCGCTTCCCCACCCCCCCCCCTAGTCCCGAAACTGGCCGCGTGTGCTATTCCTGGGTTCCCAGGGCCGCCCGAGAAGCGAATGACATGTCTTGATGCGTCTGGATGGAGAAGCAGCCCACGTCGGTTTTGATAAGCCTAATGTATTCATTCGCTTAATAACCGGTTTAGGGGAGACTGGTGGAGTTGCTGAGATTGAGGGAGGGGGTGGAACTAGTGCCTTTGCCTTGATACCTCCCTAGTGGTCCACCCCCCCCAAAGAACTTCAGGCAGATGAGAAGCGACAAATATCACAGCTCACCTGGTTGAGAGATTTTACACCTAGCTGTTCTCCTCCACTGGCCCAAGAGCAGTTCCGCCTGCCTCCCCAAACTCCAGATGGAGGCAAGAGATTCCACTCTGGGCCCAGAGCTTCCCCATTGGCTGTCTCTGCTGTTCAATCCAGACCTAATTATGAGACAGGTGTCCTGGGCACTGCAGCCTGAAGTGTGACCTGCATGGTCTTGTGCTCTGCTGCCCCGTTGTCCCACAGACAGGGCTGTTGAAGCTCAGTCATTTCTTCCCTTGTTCTGAGGTCCCCTCCCCTCATCAACCCTGTCTTTCACAACCCCGGAGACTGGGCAAGGCCCTTCGCTCCCTGGGTTCCTCTGTGTCTGATCCAGCTGGCTGTCAGACCCAGCTGGAGTCCCATCCAGTCCTTGTGCTCCTCTCTTGAGTATTGCACAATCGGATACTCCAATACTCCGTGTCAGTCCCACAAGGGTCAGGCCCCTGTGGTCCTCAACAGAAGAGTCACACATCCCAGGAGCTGGGCCAGGTCCCACCCCACACATCCAGCCCAGAAGGCTTGGGCTTGGACTAACAGCAAAGCCAAGAGATCAGGGAAGGGAGGAAGGAAGAGCTCTATCTTTTCCAGCTGCAGGGACTCTGGGGGCACTGTGGTTAAGTACGGGAGTTCTGCCCTCCTCCTAGCCTAGGCAACCCACTTTGTCCTTGGCTAGCTTTGGCATGGGCCTCAGCTCAGAGGTCTCTTGCTCCAAGACAGGGTGAAGCCTTTGGGGTCTCTGAGCCCTGAGTAGGGACTAGTCACTTCTCTTCATGGTCTCCTAACTCAGGATGCCCTCTGTTCCCAGCCTTGCTGGAGGGCAAGTTCTTGACAAAACTGTGGTAGGGCCACCTTGTGCCTTCTAAATATCTTTTTCTTTCTTTCTTTCTTTCTTTCTTTCTTTCTTTCTTTCTTTCTTTCTTTCTTTCTTCATTCCTTCCTTCTTTCCTCCCTCCCTCTCTCTCTTTCTTCTTCTTCTTCTTCTTCTTCTTCTTCTTCTTCTTCTTCTTCTTCTTCTTCTTCTTCTTCTTCTTCTTCTTCTTCTTCTTCTTCTTCTTCTTCTTCTTCTTCTTAATTTTTTTGAGACAGGCACTTGCTATGTAGTTCAGGTTTATCTCAAAACCTCTGTGAAGCCCAGCCTGGCCTTGAACTCCATCCTCTTGCCTCAGCCTCCCCAGAACTGGGACTACAAGTATATCTGTAGCAATGGCTGGTGTCCAGCCAGCCCTGTAGCAGGCACAATGATGATGGTGTGGTGGTGATGGTGTGTGTCCCCCTTATTGTTCTAAACTTTAGCTGCTAGCCATGAGTAACATCCACTAAATTTTCCCTTACTCGGTTCCCTGTGGCTCCTCTGTAGCTGTTGGAGGGAGAGTGCAGTCCTGGGGGAAGGAATTTGGGTACAGGGAACAGAAGGCTTGCTGTTCATGCTGGTCTTGCTAGACTGGTGGCAAGCTCTGAGCCTCAGTTTCCCTGCCTGCGAAGTATGGGATGATCAGCATTTCACCCGTGGAGGGCTGGAGAAAAAAAAATCCAGCACATCAGAAGTGCCCAAGCAAGGGTTGTTAGCGTTTTCCCAAGCTCAGGGGACCCAGCAGCCCTGAGGGAACTTTACACCCAGGCATCCTAGTCCCTGTCAAGGGACAGAGAGGCACTCTCCTTGTTTGTCTGCCTTTTAGCAGCTGACAGGGATTGAGGGGTGCTAGGCAGGGTGTGAACCCCGCTGCTCCTGTCACCCTGGTTCCTAATGACAGGTGTAGAAGTTGGTGTCCACACCTGATCTAATGACAGGGTCAAGGTTTAGTGGTGCAGGTCACTGAGGACAGCAGCTAGACTAACAGGGAGGTACTGGAGGGCACGTGCTCCCTCTCTCCTGACTGTACAACTTAGTGGGGATTCTTGACATTTCTGAGCCACCTTCTCACCTGGAATGGGGATAACAGAGTGTCTGCCTGTGAGTACTGGCTAAGGATTAAATGAAATAACCCAGAGAAAAGGGTGAAAACCATAGGGAGTGTCAACATAAGGGGATGATGGTGGTGATGATGATGATGAGACAAAGGTAGGGTCTTTGTGGCCGGGGCTGTAGATCAGTTGGTAGAATGCTTGTCTACCATGCACGAAGCCCTGAGTTTGAGTCCCAGAACTGTCTAAAAACAAGCATGATGGCACAGGCCTGTCATCCGAGCACTTGGGATGCGAAGGCAGGAGGGTCAGAAGTTCAAGGTTATTCCTAACCTGCGTGGGACCCTGTCTGAAAACAAATGTAGAATGCAGAGGATGTGCCTGCTCTCTACCCAGGAACAAACCCTGCTATTCCCGGTGGGTGGAGCAAAGCTAAAGGAGACCTTGACAACTCTTTGCATTCAGTTGCTGGCATCACAATGGGAGATAAGATGAGGTTAAGTTTAAGCACAGGTATGATCTTGTGAATGTTGGATTGATGGGGCCAGGAGGACAGAGCATCGTTTTGGCCAGACCAGGTCTGCAATCCACCCACCCTGTGTTCTGGAATTGTGTAAGTGAGGTTGTCAGGTTGAAGTGCATCCAGGTCGGGGGGCGGGGCTTCCTGGGAAAGATGTTTGAGTGGAACAGTTAAGATCATCTGGCTTTGGGGTCAGGCTGAGTCCACAGACAAAAACTTGACCACAGTGAGTGATCTCAGTGAGTTCCAGGCCAATGTGGTCAACACAGAGAGATTTTGTCTAAAAAATTAAATAGAACTGATCTCACACGTACACCTCCAATCGTGTGCCCCTCCCACCCTCCTGACCCTCTCCCAGTGGCTGACAGCCCCTCCTGGCCCTGTTGAGTCTTTGAAGAAAGCTGTGTTAATTACTCATTGCTGGGACGAAAGCAGCTTAAGGAGGGGAGGGTTTACCTGAGCTCACTGTTCTAGGGTACAGTCTGTCACAGTGAGGAAGTACTCATGGCAAGAGTGTGAGGCAGCTGGTCACCCTGCACCCTCAGTGTGCAGAAAGAGATGGATGCTGATGCTCAGGTCACTTTCTCCTTTCTCTCCAGTCTGGGACCCCAGCTTGAGGGACAGTACTGCCTGCATTTAGGGCGGGTCTTCGCACCTCAGCTTAACCTAATTTAGTCACTCTCTGGCAGACGTGCCCAGAAGTTTGTTTTCAAAATGAGTCTAGATCTTATCAAGTTGATAAGTCAAGACTACCAGCACAAATGGCTCTGGCCGAGTGGGAGGATCCTGTGTGTAGAGAGGGGACTGGCAAGAAGCATGTCTTGAGGGCATCCTGACCATCTTGGTGGCTAAGAGCAGTGTTTGATGTCCACTAGGCATGAGTTTAAGCCCCAGGAAGCTGGGCCTTTCCTTAGCTGTGTGACCTTGAGGAATCATAGCTCTGAATAATGAGGGTACTGATATAGACACCACTTGGACCAGCTTCTGAGTGGACCAGCAAATCGACTGTATTATATGGGACAGTCTCAGAGCAAGCAGCCATCACAGAATGCTGAGGTTCAGGAACCTACGTCTAGAAGCCTGCCAGGCAGCAGACTCAAGATCATGCGTGTACCCGCTGATGAATGACAGCCGGAAGGAGAATGATTCAGGGGAGGGCCTGTCAGCTAAGTGTGCCGCCATCCAGGTACCTGGGTGTCTTGGACAGAGTCAGCTGCCCATGACTCCCTTGCACCTGACCGAGGCCTCATGGCTGGGATATGGTCATATGTCATTCTGACTGCATGCCCACAGATGGACTGGGTCCCACTTCACAGAGGTGGACAATGAAGCTGAATGGTACCATCCTGGACTCACAAGTGGCCTACGCTGGGGCCTGAGGAAGAATTCTAACCCCCATACCTGAGGCTGGTGGCAGCCCAATCCAGGGACTCTCAAGCGAGATGGCAGAATGTTGACTCCAGCTCTGCAGACACTGTTACTTAATATGCCCTCCCCATTGTTCTGAGGGATGACATTGGAGAAGGTGTTTTTAGGCAGGGTCTCAACTTACTATGTAGCCCAAGGTAACCTTGAACTCACTATGTATCCCAGGCTGCTTCAAACTCATTTTGTAGCTCAGGCTGATCCCAATTAACTATGTGGCCCAGATTAGCTTTGAACTCATGGCAGTTTTCCTGCCTAGCTCCCTTGTGCTGGGATTGCCCTTGGGAGCCTCCACATCCTAGTCTGGCCTCTCTCTGCAGGTTATGTTGGCAGATGAGATCTGGTACAGAGCTGGGCTCAGCCCCTGGCAGCACTGCTAATGAAGATGGTGGGCAGGCATTGCCAACCTTGTGGAGAAGAGGAGAGGAGTTTTGGGGAAACACAGTTCAGTCAACACCCTAAGTGTTAGTTAACACCCAAATGGAGGGGATGGGGATCAGGCACTCCCAGGGTACAGCAACCCCCTGTAGGCAATGTGGGACTTCTCTGGCACTGTCTGTGCTCTCCTGCCTGCCTCAGCCTGTCCAAGCAGCAGAAAAGGAAACTGGCCTCCGGGCTTTGTTCTTTCTGCTTATGTAGTCCCAGCCTCCTAAACCTGAGCAGCCTCCTGCTACCCGATTCTCCCTTAAATGATTCCTCACTCCTGCGGCCTCCAGAACTCAGAGAACCTGCTAGGGCCCTTGGATGGCTGCAGCTGCCCTTTGGCATTCCTGTTCTAACCCAGTGCCACCCTGCACGGCGTGAGTGCAGTGCCTATCCATGCTGTTCCTAGCCAACCATAAGGCCTTTGCCAAGGCTCTGCCCCCTGCCTAACATGCATTCTCCTCTTCTCTGTGGCTTCTTCTCCTTGATTTACTTTGGTTCCCAGGGGAGCACCACCCCCCAAGCCTCTCTACTGGGATTCAGCCATCTTCCCAGCCCATTGTCTCACCTAAGTCACTGTTATCTCAGGGTCATTTGGGTTTATGTAGTAACCCACTGGACCATGAATGAGAGAAGGGTGCAGCCATCAAATCAAAGGTTAGGGGATGGAGAAGGTAAGTAGATGAGGGTGGAGTTCTCTCTGGAAAAGGGAATACTAGAGGTTGAGCAGTGTGGCCCACCCCCATCCAGTCTCTGTAAACAAGAGGTAACAATGAAGAGCACTGGGTACTGAAATATTGGAAGGAGGGGAAGCTGGGGGCGGCTAAGCAGAGCCAGGGGCCAGCTTCAGAGGGACTTAACAAGGCGCATTGTCTCCTCATGGGGTTGTGCTGAGCAGGCAAAGCAAGCCCGTGAAAGGTGAGCAGGTTTTTTTAAAAGGCACAAACAGCAGTCAGGTATGGTGGTGCAGGCCTGGAATCCCAGCACTGGGGAGGCTGAGGCAGGAGGACTGTAACTTCAGGGACAATCTGGGTCACACAGTGAAACCTTATTTCAAAACAAAACAAAAGCAACTAACAACAGCAATGAAAAAGAAAAAACACAACGCAGTTTTGTTGGTAACTTACGTTTGGATGTAAACAAACAGATGTATTAAAAATATAAATGGGGTCGGCTAGAGAGATGGCTCAGCAGTTAAGAACGCTTGTTGCTCTTACAGAAGACCTGGGTTCAGTTCTTAATACCACCCGGTGATTCAGAACCTTATGCAACTCCAGTCCCAGGGTGTCCGGAGTCCTTTTCCAACCACCTCATGCACCAGGCACACTGTGGTGTATAGATTACAGGCAGGCAAACACCCATAAAATAATAAATATGTAAAAATAAAAAATAAATTTATATATTTATGAGATGGGGGTCTAGGAAAGTAACATAAATGACTGTTTATTTCTTTTTAAAGAAAACCAGAAATGAACATGGCCATGAAAGGACATCCACTTAGTCCTGGTGGTAGACATGGGGTGATCACTTCCTTTTGGTACTATTCTGCTAGCTCAACTGCGACATGATGATTTACCCATCAGTGAAATTCTAATGCCCAGAGGCACCATGGTTATCTTGAGCCCTGTAGGAATCTTCAAGACCAGCTTCATGACCCAAAGCAACTTGACCTCTGTCTGTAATGAGAACCAGATGCCCAGAGGCCAGCAGGTGGGCGGCCTTCACTGGACAGAAACAGTTCAGGCCTTAAAAATAGAGCAGGAATTACTACCCCAGAAACCCACTCAGTGTAGGATTTACTTCCCCAGGATTAATAACTGGGTGTGGGGGAATTTATTGTGTAATTACCACAGAAGTTTCTAGTAGGGAAAGTATCAGTCAATTGGCTAGTCAATCTGGCATTTATTGAACCTGTATGTGGCTTTCTCTTAAGATTTTCTTCCGGTGGAGACTGAAATTTTCTCTCATCCACATTGCTCAGCTTTAACAGTTGCTGTGCAAGTTAGTTCCTTGTTTCAAAATACCCTGAGGAGGTCTACCAGGATATATCTTATCTCAGACTAAAGAAGTTTGAACCTTCCTGAGCAGTTCCCTCTGTTCTTGGGCTGTGTGGTCAGGAGTAACCACAGTAGTGATGTTGATGTCATGCTCTGTCCTGGCTTTAGAGCTGTGTAGCTCATACTTACCCTTTCAGTGGCAGCTTCCTGGAAGGTCACCTTCTGTTCTTTTTTGCTTGTCTTTCTTTTATCACTTAGTTTCAGGTATGTTTTAAAATGTCTTACAAGTCAGGCCTGGTGGTACACACCTTTTGTTTTGTTTTGTTTTTGAGACAGGGCTTCTCTGTGTAGTCCTGGCTATCCTGAAACTCACTATGTAGAGCAGGCAGGCATGGAATGCACAGAGATCCATCTGCCTCTGCCTCCCAGGTGCTGGAATTAAAGGCATGTGCTGCCACCACCAGCAGTGGTGTACACCTTTAATCCCAATACTTGAAAGGTAGAGACTGGTGAATTTCTGTGAGTTCCAGGCCAGCCAGGGAAGGATAACTATCTGTCTTTGGACAGACAGGGTCTCATGTAGTCCAAGCTGGTCTTTTTTTTTTTTTTAAAGATTTATTTATTTATTTATTATATATACAATGTTCTGCCTGCATGTGTCCCTGCAGACAGAAGTTGGCACCAGATCTCATTACAGATGGTTGTGAGCCACCATATGGTTGCTGGGAATTGAACTCAGGACCTCTGGAAGAGCAGTCAATGCTCTTAACCACTGAGTCATCTCTCCAGCCTCTCCACCCCCAAGCTGGTCTTTAACTTGCCATGTAACTAAGGATCACCTTGGACTCCTGATTTTCTTTCCTCCTTTTCCCAAATATGAGATTTCAAGAATGAGCCATCATGCCCAAGTTATGAGGTGCTGAGGATTGAATCTATGCTTTGTGTGTGCTAGGCAAGCACTCTGCTAACTTGAACTAGATCCCTAGTCCCTTAATTAGTGAATTTAAGTCATTTACATCTATTGTAATGACCAATGTGTTTGGATCCACTCCGTGTTGCTGTTTACAGTGCTTCACCTTTTTATTGTTTTGTTATTTACTCATTTTTATTGGATTGAGCTATAGTCTCCACAATTAATTTAGATCATAAGAGTACCTGTAATCCTAGCACTCAGGACACTGAAACAGGAGGATTGCAAGTACAATACCAGCCTGATCTGCAAAGTAAGATTCTGTTTCTACAAACAAATAAACAAAAAAACAAAAACAAAAACAAGTTGGATTATGATGTCTGAATGGGACTAATGAGGCTAGGTAATCATCCAAATTATAATCACTGGGGTGTTTTCTTAGCCCTCCTATTAACCTATAAAGTTTAGGACAATAAAGATTTACTCATCTTCAGGGTGGGCCCATCTGTAACCCTTAATTCCAGGGCTTGCATAAGTTTGGGGCTTGGGATATAGGTATTAAATGAACCAGGCATTTTATGGCCTGTCTACAGCTCATATCTCCAGGGGCTTATGGTCAAAGTCCAGTCTCCAGGGCCTGTGACAGGGGAAGGGAGATGGCAAGGAGTCGGGAAGCAGGAGTGAAATGTATTGAACTGTTATTGAATATCTACGGAGTACCTACTGGGCTACTGCAGTTCTTAGTGTAGACATTTATTGACTAGTCTTACTGACTAGTCAAGGTATATAGGCAGACTGTCTCAAATAAAATTATTAATAATAATAATAATAACTGCATTAAAAAAAACCACCACAAAGCAATTCCACTGGCCCCTCTTGGGTAGAGACATGCAGATGTGTCAGGTGAATCACCGAGGCCCCCACCACACCAGCTGGCTCTGAAGCTCATGGAAGCCAATGACACCCATCTTGGCAGGTGGCCCGAGGGTCAGAGAGGGAGCCTGTTTCATCACTGGGTGGGGTGTGTGGCCCAGGTTCCTGTGAAGCTGGTTCCTAGCACTTGAAAGTCCTGTTTAGAGGGACAGGTGGGGAGTCCCTTGTGGTCACATCTGAAAGAATGACTCAGCCTCAGTTTACCACCACTGATTGTTACCTTGCCTGTTACCTGGGATTAATTGTACTGACAAAGATGCCAACAAGATGTCAATTACTATGTCACTCCTGATAGCAAATGCCTCACCCTTTTGTCCCTGGTGTCTCTTGTAATTTTGTCTGGGATGTGGTGGATGTGGTTTAGTATTGATGTCCCCCTTGGATTAGGGAGGTTGTTTTAGAGCCCAGCTACTTAGATTCAGATCCTGATACTACAGTTTCTTAGCTGTGTGACCTTGGACATATTTCTAAAGTCTGCTGAGCCTCAGATAACTTCCTCTGGAAAAAGGTGTAGGAGTGTAGAAGTATAGGACTGTGGGATTGTAGGAGTGAAGGACTGTAGGAGTGAAGGACTGTAGGACTGTAGGAGTGTAGGAGTGTAGGAGTGAAGGATTGTAGGAATGAAGGACTGTAGGAGTGAAGGACTGTAGGACTGTAGGAGTGTAGGAGTGAAGGATTGTAGGAGTGAAGGACTGTAGGACTGTAGGAGTGTAGGAGTGAAGGATTGTAGGAGTGAAGGACTGTAAGAGTATAGGACTGTGGGACTGTAGGAGTGAAGGAGTGTAGGACTGTAGGAGTGAAGGACTGTAGGAGTGTAGGACTCTGGGACTGTGGGACTGTAGGAGTGTAGGACTGTGGCACTGTAGGACTGTGGGACTGTAGGACAGCAGGACTGTGGCATTGTAGGACTGTGGGACTGTAGGACAGTAGGACTGTGGGACTGTAGGAGTGTAGGAGTGAAGGACTGTGGGACTGTAGGACTGTGGGACCGTGGGACTGTATGACTGATTGTAGGACTGATTGTAGGACTATAGGACTGACTGTAGGACTGTAGGACTGACTGTAGGACTATAGGAGTGTAGGACTGTAGGACTGTGGGACTATAAGACTGTGGGACTGTAGGACTGTGGGACTGTAAGACTGTGGGACTGTATGGCTGTAGGACAGTGGGACTGTAGGACTGATTGTAGGACTGTAGGACTGACTGTAGGACTGTAGGACTGACTGTAGGACTGTAGGACTTACTGTAGGACTATAGGGGTGTAGGACTGTAGGACTGTGGGACTATAAGACTGTGGGACTGTAGGACTAATTGTAGGGCTGTAGGACTGAATGTAGGACTGTAGGAGGTGTAAGTGTAGGGCTGTAGGACTGACTGTAGGACTATAGGAGTGTTGGACTGTAGGACTGACTGTAGAACTGTAGGAGGAGGTATAAGTGTGGGACTATAGGACTGTAGGAAGTGTAAGTGTAGGAAGTATAGGAGTGGCTGATGTTCCTTTATGTATCTGCTCAGTGCAGCGATGCTAATGAGCCCCAAACACCTTCAAGGCCTGGAACTGAGGGCCATTGAAAAGTAGTGTGTGACAGTGCACCCCTGTAGTCTAGCCATAGGGAGACTGAGGCAGGAGGCTCATCAATTGAAGGCCATAATGAGACCCTGTCTCAAAAAAAAACAAAACAAAAGCAATACACATACACACACACACACACACACACACACACACACACACACCAAATAAAACCAACCGCCAAAGAGGGTTGAGGAGATGGCTCAGTCAGGACAATGTCTTACAAGTGTCAGTACCTGAGTTCTGGGTATGCTGTGAAGCATCTGTAGTCCCAGTGATGGAGACAGTTGGTTCCTGGAAGCGTGCTGGCCAGCTAGCCTGGATTACATAGTAAAGTCTCAGGCTATGAATGAGCCTGTTTCAAATAACTGTTAGAAGGCAGCTGAGAAATGACAGCTGAGGTTGTCCTCCAACCTTCGCATGTACAGACAGGCATACTCACACTCACACACATGCCCACTCTTCAACAACACACACACAAATAAATAAATAAATAAAATGTAATTAAAAAAAAGAAAAGAAAGAGAAAGAGCCCAGCCCCAGTAACTCTATAGTGCTACCCTTCTCAGATTTTAATAAATGAAAATTATGACTGAGAAGGCTTTCAGTACCTAGCGCATGCTCTGTGTTTAACTTTTGACATTTCAGTTATGCTCAGAGTCACTGTGTAGAAGACCAGATTGGGGGCTCTACCACACCCAAGCCAGCCTTTGTAAGACCCGAAGCCCCAGGAGCCAGTGAGCCCATCCCTGGTTCCAGAGGCTGGGAGGATCTGGAATGGCAAGTGAGACCTAGAATGTGCTGTGGCTGTGCCCAGCAGCTCTGGGGAGGTGAGCAGTTCCCGGGAACTGTGTGCACTCCCACGTTCCAGGCATTCCTGCTCAGATGGTTCCCAGTTCCCCACCTGCACACACCCAACACTCATCAAGACAGAATTAACCCCAAAAGGGAGGAACTGAGACAGGACCAAGGGCTGGTACATGGGAACAGATTCAGGCCTGGAGAGTCAGGTGGCTATGGCAAGAACAGAGTGCCAAGAAGAGGCAGGGGAGCAAAGACAAGCTGGGCAGGCAGGGACAGCTGGGGTAAGGGTCGTGGCATAGACCTGGCCTCTCCAGGGTCACTAGGAAGACTCTCAGCATGTCTGCTCTGGGGAGAAGGCTGTTTTCTTAGTCTGCGGACAAACCAAGCCCCCTGCCTTGTGTGCTGGGGGCCTTGTCGCTACAACCGGTGTACAGCTACATCTTCATACACTGACCCTCTACAGTCAGACCGCAGCTTGGCTAGGCAAAGCTGAAGCCCTGTATTTTGGGGGTTAGGTTGTCAAGGAGCTGGAGGCAAAGCCTGGCCAGTGTGTGTGTGTGTGTGTGTGTGTGTGTGTATGTAGAGGTGGAACAGGTACCTGGGAGCAAATACTGACTTTATTAAGTATCTGTAGGTACCTATCCCTGAGTGAGACAGACAAATGCTCTGAGCACTTGCTTCATCCTACTGCTACACAGAGGCCCTAGAACCTCCCGGAGTCATACCCTCCCATCCAGGTCACTTCCTTGTCAGACTTGGGAGACTTCATATGAAAGCGTGTGAGCAGCACCTGGTGGTGCAGGCCTTCTAGCCTAGCTCTTCCCATGCCACAGAACTAAGGCTCAGAGAAGCTAAGTCACTGACAGCGCAATAAGACGGGAGGCATCTGAGTGGTTTATGTGCTTAACAGACAGCTCTGCTCCCCATCCCAGCTGTGGAAAAGGGCCAGTGACCCTGCATAAGATAACAGTTGGTTAGGGGTCCAGCAGGACATGAGTCAGGGCCTCTCAAGACACACCCTGTGTCCCATCTGAGAGCGTTTTGCTTGGATATGCTGTGGATGTCCCTGTTCCTAGCTCCTCTGATGGATGTCTGTGCTGGGACTGACAGGATTATGCGCTGTCCTGGCTGTGCTGTGAAATCACACAGCACAGGGCTCAAATTCCAATTTCTCACTTGGCGGTCACTATCACTGCATCCCCAGTATAAAGCAGGCCAGGTTGTACTGCTGAACTTCTAACAGCCTGTGACAGAGCCAGGGCCAGTCTGTGACTCCCTGCCCTGCCCCCTACGTTGCTCTGCTCCAGATACGTCCTAGGGACACAAAGAGATACCTGTTCCTGTCTCTGTCCCCAGAAAGCTCTTGTCAGGTCCTCATGTTCTCAGACCCAGCTCTAGTCATGCCTATTTGTCCCCATTGTCTATGTCTTTGGGTTACTATTGCTGTGATAAACACCATGACCAAAGCAACTTGGGGAGGAAAGGGTTTATTTGGCTTACACTTCCACATCTTACTCTTTCATCAAGAAAGTCAGGGAAAGGCGTGTGCCTTCACTGCCCGGCTCAGCCTGCTTTCTTACAGAACTCAGGACCACTATTCCCGAGGTGGCACCTCCTGCAATGGGCTTGCCACCCTCCCCCCACCATCAATTAAGAAAATGCTGGAAATGCTTGCCTGCAGCCTGATCTTATGGAGTCATTTTCCTTTTTTGTTTGTTTGTTTTTGGTTTTTTTTCCCTTTCCTTTTCTTTGTCCCCCAGAATGGTTTACTTAACTTAATAACGTAGATGGAAGCATTTTCTTAATTGAGGTTCCCTCCTCTCTCGTGACTTAACTAGCCAGCATAGGCTCCAAGGAAGCACTAGCAGCCTGGCCTCACTTTGTCCTGGGAGAAGGAAGAGGGACATGAGAGGACCCCACTGGACTTGCAAGACCCTCTTAGCTAGCAGCACCAACCCATAAGTCAGGCCTGGGCTGACATATCTGGGGCCGGCGAAGTCCCGGAACCCATCTCTGTCCTGCTCCTTTACATTCAAGGGAGTCTGAGCCAAGACTATGAGGTAGCCTTTCTCAGGCCTCAGCAGGAGTCGCCCCCACCAGATTGCTTTAGGTGGATGTCTGATGTCACTGTCTTCCCAGCACCAGCACACACACACACCACCTCCCCGCTACCCCTGTACTGTCAAGGAAGTTCCTCTGTCTTTGTCTTTTGTGGCCTTGGCCCACCTAGGTCTGTGTGTTGGCTGAACTGTGTGATGGAGATCATGGAGTCACTGGGTGGGAGACCCAGCAGTGGCATGGTATTGGCTTTGGTAACAAGTAACAAGTATCAGGACCCCTGCTAAGTCCCATCTTGGCCTTGTGAACCTGACTTACAGGACCAGCATGGCAGAAATTAAGCCCTGTCCCCGAGAGGAGGGTCCACCTGCAAAAACCACACACAGTGTCAGCCTCAGTTCCATCTTTAATGGCAACTCTAGAGGGAGGAACAGTGCAGAGAATCAGTGACCCCAGGGGCATTATTACTGCTGAGGTGCCAGGCCACCCACGTGCATTCCAGAAGCATGTTGGGTGCACCCTGTGTGGTCAGACAGACAGTGATACCCTACTGCCTTTAGAAGCTGCTCTGAACCCCCAGCTCAGTCCTTGCGCCCTCAAAATGATACAGAATGTCTTTGAAATTCAGTTCGGATGTCAGATGCTTACCTAGGCAGCAGGATGTATGGATCTCATTGTAGGGATGATGAGAAGGGTCATGGGATAAATAGTTCACTGGGCGTAGTGATACAGGTCTGTCATCACAGCTACTGGGAAAACTGAAGCAGGGAATCAAAAGTTCAAGCCTTGCCTGAGTGCAGAGTGAGTTCAAGGTCAGTCTGTACAACTTTGACCCTATCTCCGAAAAACTGAAGAAAGGTTAGGGCTCAGGGGTAGAGCACTTGCCTAGGTTGTATAAGGCCCTGGGTTCAATCCTCAGTACAAAAGGAACAGGCCCATTGTTGGCTGGTGTGGCCAGGATCTGAGCCCTGTCTGGTTCTAGACACAGGTCTTTGCCCTCCACATCTGTGACCCTGGGTGGTGCTTTTACTTCCGAAGTTGCCTTCGGAAGGGCAGATGGAGTTGATGGCTTCTGAGACACCTTAAAATGACAGTGTGCACACACCTATTAACTTCTGGGCATGGAAGTGAGGGTACCTTGTTCTAGCCCTGCCTTATACTGGGGGTAGGGAGTGCTTCAGTTTCCCTGTTCCAATCAGGTGGTTGCCAACTGTGGGTGGGACATCTTGGAAGACGGTGGTGGAAAGGACTGTATCTCAGCTTCCATCGAGGCCATCAAGAGTGGATGCCCAGTGTGGTTCATTGGTAAGATTAAAAGCCCAACCTGCCAGGCCTGTTCCTGTGCCCCTCCCTGTGGGTCCCACCCCCACATTCCCGTGCTGCTAGTATGGAACTCTGCAGCTCTCACTGGAACACACGTGGCTCTCACTCTCTTACTCAGACCCCAAACCCAAAGAGCAAAAGCACAGAATGTTCCAGCCTCAGCTCTGTAAAAGCAGGGTAAATAATGCTGACATGGAGAGATGGCTCAGCAGTTGAGAGCAGAGGCTCACAACAGTCTATAACCCCAGTTCCAGAGGATGCAATACCCTCTTCTGGCCTCCTTGGGCTCTGCACACACATGGTACATAGATATACACATAAGCAAACACACACATAAATTTTTTTTAAAAAAATTACAATAAATAATACCACCTATATCAGAGGGCAGCAGGACTCCTGAGCAGTGTCATAAGTACAGGGCCACTCACCACTGGGCTGGTGACAGTCCGACCCTGGAAGCATTCACTGGTATCTTCCAAGTGACTGGGGTTGCCTGCCCCTAAGAAGCTAAGCTAAGAGTTCAAATTCAGCCATTTGGGTTCAGCTCCTATATCTGCCTTTTGCTGTCATGGCTGCTGCCACTGCTGGCCACTGACCTGGTCCCTCTACCTCTTAAGGCCACTGATGGCTCCTCCAACTTCTGCTACTCAGCCTGGTCTCACCTCTCAGCCAAAGGTCCTAAGGTCACAAAAGGCAGGACAGAAGCACAGGAAGGTGTCTCCTAAGAACCCCTGAGTGAGCCTGCTTACATAGCTGGGGAGGAGTCTTTGCACCAATCACAGGCTTTCACATGCTAATAATGCTGTTTGCATCTATTGCAGCAATCCCTCTGCGACCATTTAGGAAGCACTCCCTCTCTACCTGGGTAGACAGGTCAGCTCCAGTTCACTGAAGCTTATGACAGCAAAAGATGGCATGCAAACCTTCTGGGCTGGAGGGCTGGCTTTGATCAGTGAGTGGTTTTCTAGAGGTGTCTACTACGGAGTGTTCTAGTCAGCTGGTAGTGGCATGAGAGCAGTTCCTCTGGCTACTTGACTGACAGAATTTTTGTTCAAGCAGCTAGGGCAGCAAGCCAGAGTCCAACAGCTTCCTACTAGGGAGTCACATTGCTTATTTACAGGGTAAATGAACACCAGTCATGCTGACAATATAAACTTACTATTATCACTAACTCCGACATTTACAGATTTTGACAATGTTTAACACCAGCCGGGTACCCCAGGTAGAAAGGGGTGCCTTCACCTGTCTCGGCCCCAGCCCTCAGGTGGAAGGATCCTTTGGTGCCAGGGGTTTAAAGTCAAACCTGGACAACAGAGACCCTGTCTCACCCACCACCACATATTCACAACCACTGTAAGTAGACTTTTGTTTATGTTGCAGGGATGGAGCCCTGGACCTCCTGCACGGAGCCGTACCCCAGACTCATTCTAACTATTCCTGTTAGTTATCTGGTGTTGACTTTTCTGAGATGGCGTCACACTGTAAAATTTCCTATGTAGCCCAGGCTAGCCTTGAATTTGCAATAATCCCCCTGCTTCGGCCTCTGGAAATAGATGTGTGCCACTATGCCCAGCTGGCCAATCTCTTTAGAAAGGGTTTTGTGAGACAAAGTACGCTAACTCTGCAGTTCACTCGCTGAGCGGATGCAGCTCATGAGGTTTAGTATGTTTGGGATGTGCCCAGCCAACAGCACAAGTAACTTAGAACAATCCATCACTCCCAACTCCCAGTGCCACTGCTCCCACCCTTAGCATTCCTGAACCCTCTCCCGGCTCAGTCCCCAGCCTCATCTAATCTGCTTTATACTCCTGGGGACCCCACCCCTGACATGTCACACCAATGTGTCCCTCACAGCTCACACCTGGCCCTGAGAGTCACGAGGGTCATGTTCACAAGGGTCACCTTTATTGCAGCAGGTGTCCAAGCAGGCCTTGTCGTGTGATTGAGCCATACAGATGGGCCCTGTGTAACTTACCTGCTCATTGGTTGATATTTGAGTTGTCTCTAGTTCTCATCTGTTATGGAAACATTGGGCAGACAGAAGCCGCATTATCTCTCTTAGGTTTAGATCCAGGAGCGAGAATGTGACTGCATTGCAGCTACTGGTTTACTTGTTTGTTTGTTTTGGGACAAGATCTCTCAGTGTAGCTCTAACTGTCCTGGAACCTGATATGTAGACCATGCTAGTCTTGAACTCATAGAAATCTACCTACCTCTGCCTTCTAAGTTCTGGGATTAAGGGCATGTGCCACCATACCCAGCTTATTTACTTATTTATGTATTTTAATCTATATGTTTTTATTATTTGTGAGGCAGGGCCTCATGTAGCCCAGCCTGGTCTCCAGTTTGCTACATATTGAAGAGTGACCTTGAACTCCTGATCCTCCTTGAGTGTTGGAATTGTTGGTGTGAGCTACCACACTTGAGTTTATTCTGTGGTGTGTGTGTGCGTGCGTGCATGCAGGTGCAGTCACAGGAGGCCATCTTGAGTTCTCTATCACTCTCTGCCTTGTTTCATCCAGACAGGGTCTCTTAATGAATCACAGTCTGTCTATCTGTCTGTCTCTTTCTCTCCACCCCTCGGCTAGGCTGGCAGCCAGCAAGCGCCAACAATCCCCTGTCTCTGCCTTTATCAGGGCTAGGGCTGCAGAGGTGTGTGGTGTCATGCCAGCTTTTACATGGGGACTGAGAGCTGAGCTCCGATCATTACTGAGCTATTTTGCCACTCCATCCTTTTATCTCCCTTTGAAGACAGGGTGGCCTCAAACTCATTACGTAGCCTTAAACTTCTGATGCTGCAGCCCTATCTCCTGGGTGCTGGGTCACACTTTATGGATCTGTTTCTTTTTTCACTACCCCCGTACCATTGGACATTCTCAGCAGCAGCACAAGAGGCTGGACTGGCCGATTTCTCCATGTCCTTGTTAGCAGCTGACACTGTTCTTCCTTTACTATTATCACAACCATTTCATAGTGGGTAAAATGTGGCAGTTTTGACACATGGCATCTTAAAACAGTCTATTAAGATTGTACTGTGTGCTTTAAGGCCCCCAAGATTGTCAAATAGAGACATTAAGGGCATGGACTCTGGGCATCACCTCAATTGGAATCCTGGCTCTGTCATGTAATTACTGTGTGACTCAGGGAAGGTTACCTAACCTCTCTGGTCCTTATTTTCCACATCTATAAAGTTGGGATAATAATATGGTTCTCCATCATGCTAATTACATGGTTCTAAGAAGATAACATCAGGAGGTAGTAGGAATCTGGTGTGCAGAAAGTCGGTATTGGCGCCTGTTGTTATCGTGATGCATGTTGCTGCCCTGTGTTGGGTCACGTGGCTTTCGCAACATCCTTCTGGGTAGCTGTCAGTGTTCCGGGGAGACCTGCTGTTCTCTGCTCACAGTCTGTGTGACTCCGGGAGAGTGTTTGACGTCTCTGAACCCTGTTTTTCTCATCCTCAAAGTTCTCCACAAGTCTCCCTAAGTCTCTAGGCGAGGATGATACAGAGGTGGTATTGCTGTCTGGCCAGTCACTCAGCCAATGCCAGACGAGCAAGATGCCTTTGTGTTCATCCTTACTCAGCAGACAGAGAAACCGAGACACAATTCCTGCCTGAAACTGCCCAAGCTCCAGCTGGCCCCTCTCAGTTCCCACTCTCTGTGCCCCATCCTGTGTGCTGAACTCTGCTGGAACAGTGACCAGCCTGAGGCAATGCTGGCTGAGCACATGACACGTCCCCTGGGGGAGGCTGGAGGTCCTAACAGTGAGGGCATTCCACAAGAGACCAGCCTGGGGCAATGCTGACTGAGCACATGACACATCCCCCTGGGGGAGGTTGGAGGTCCTAACAGTGGGCAGGAGCAGGTCATGGAGAGCCTTGCGGCCTCGGGCTGCAGCAGGTGGCCTGCCGGTTGGTGACAAGAGCTGCAGGTAGGGAATTCAATCTCCTACAGTCTGCCCAGTTGAGGCACAGGAGAGCAGGGTGGGCCCTGACCTCTCCTTTCTGAGAAGCTCACCGTATTCCTCAAGCCTGGCTTCTACATGAATTCCCCCATTCTGCTCCCTCCTGGCTCATCCCTCAGACACCAGTGTCTGTTGCTGGGCTTCTTGGAGCCTGATATTGGCTTGTGACATTGTCTGGGTGGAGGAGGCGTCCTAACTGCCTAAACTGGCAGGTCTTAGTCCTGAGTGACGTACAGAATGAGGACTTTCTGTAGGAAATGCTGCTTCCTCAGGTGATTCTACACAAGTGTGGCATGAGTCTTGTTCTCTGTGACCCTCCATCCTGTGGCACCGTCGGAACCACCGTTGTTCCATTTGCCATTGTTAACCACTAGCCTGTGGCTTAACCCCACCAACTGCTGTTGGGGCTGCTGGTGTCCACACTTTTGCAATAATACCTAACCTGAGAGTTTCAGGGGAGGCAGCATAGAAGAGAACTGTCCAGCCAGCTCCCCAAGTGAGGTAGCACCTGCTTATGTAGACAAAAGAGGCTCCTGCACCAATCACAGCACAGCCTACATGCAAGTGAAGGTTCCTATTTGTAGCCATCACTGCATTTTCTCTCTACACCAATCACAGCAGTCCTTCTGATAGAATGCCAGGGAAGTGCTGCTGCTCTGGCTTGGGTGGGAATAGTTGTAGGGTCATCTTGCTTTCACCAAGATTTGTGACATCAAAAAGTCTGATGCAAAACTGTTTCAAACAGTTCTGACTTCAGCTGCCTTCAGGAGCTGTGACAACCAGCTGTGGTTGTCATGTAGTTTATTCAAGATGTCCATCGAGTGCTCAGAAAACATAGAGCTGGCATAAGGGCAGTTCTGCTATCTATCCATCTGACCCATGGTCTTTTTGCACAAGGCAACCATGGCAACAAGGGGGACATTCTCAATGTCTTTGCTCATTTGCTGGGCCATGCATATTAGCAGCGTCTACAATAAGAACCCACGGGACTATCATTAATACGCATAGTGATTTTTACAGACTTCAATACTGCTTTAAGGGTTAAGTGCTCCGGCTTGCCAAGAGCCACAAGAAGAGCTGGGTCCCCCTCTTATATGTCTCAGTTCCAGTATGGATGGCTTGAGTCAGGAGTAAAAGCCAGCCAACACAAAGAGGCCAACTCCAGGGGAAAACAAAAACGTAAACAAATGATTCATGCTTTGACAACTTGACCAAAGAGAAGCTCTAAATCCAATAGACAAAGTGAGGTTTGGTACTCCTGCCCCATGCACCGTTTATGGTGTTAGTAGCTTTATCCTGAGGGGACAAACTAGCTCCTGGAAATCTGACTGAGTTGGCAGGTCCTGCTTGGGGCCTAGGGTGGGCCAGCCTTGGAGGCTGGAAGCTAAGGGCTTGCACTGAGCTCCATCTCCCTGCTCCTTCCATCCGCAGCATCTCCAACAAGGAACTCTCAGATCTGATTGAGCAGCTGCAGAAGAATGCGGACCAGGTGGAGAGGAACATTGTGGACACCGAGGCCAAGATGCAGAGTGTGAGTACCCAGCTCTCCCCATCAGGGCTTCTGCATCTTGGTCTTCACCTAGTAACAACAGCCCCAGGGTCACCCACATCCAGAAGTCTTTGTGGTTGCTCCAAGAAGTACAGCTGTTGGCATCTAGAGAGTGAGGAACTTGCAGTACTCACTCAGCCTAGCTGTGCCAAGACACCTCTCCAGCCCAGGGCCTACAGGTTGCTGAGTTCCTGCCCTGGGTCTTACACAGATAGAAAAAACGGGAGAATTGGTAACCTAGTAAGACAGTAGAGGGGTTATTTGGCTTATACTGTCCTCAAGATCATAGACTAAGCTTCTGGAGTTGCAGAGCTTTTCCTTGGCAGAGCCTTCCCCTGAGTAAAGTTTCCCTGTAGGCGGAGCTTCCCCTGGGTGGAGCCTCCAGATCTGGAGAAGAACTCTTAGGGGTTTAACCTGGGGTGGGATCCGCACTTGTACTGGCTAAATGTTGTCTCCACTGTCTGACTCCCTCTCAAAGGGTAGGAGCGCTCACCTAGTCAGGGTGTTGCAGGTTCCAGGAAACCCAGGAGGTACAGCCTGGGGCTCCACAGGGAAACCAGGGCTGTTCTCCCTGTACACCTCCAAGGCCACAGTCTGCAGCCTTCTTTGCTGGGGAATGCATATCACTTTCCCATTCTTTCTCTCTTCTCCACATCCCCCTCCCCCCAGCCCCAGTGCTAGGGAGGAAACCCAGGGCATTGGACATAGGAAGTCCTCTCCTGGCCTCCTAGCTGAGGTGCTAAAAGAACTGGGGACGACAGCCGGCCCAGGAGTGGCTGCAAGCAGGACTGCTGGACTAGACAAAGGAAGTTGAGAAACCGAGTTACATGTGAATTTCAGAGTACTTCTCCCTGAGTGTCAGTGGGTCCGGTGCTGCTCAGGGCTCACTTAGACTCTAGTGTGGATTGTTGTTTATTTGGAATTTAAGTGTAGCCAAGAGCTGTGTTTCATCTGGCTTCTTAGTCACCAGGTGACTAAGAACCAGGCCTGAGCAGTGGGGGACTGAGGGTGGGGAAGTCATGGTCTGTGAGGCCCCACTATTGTCTCTAGCCTCTGTTGTGGCTGTTCCTGCTCCCATAATCACTTCTGACAGACAATGTGTACAGTCCCGGGTCCCGTCTACAGACAGCTCAGAGTGCCCAGAGGATAGGGTGGGAGTGGCAGGTGGCAAGTAGGGATACTGGGGTTAAGAAGCCATGGGGTCAGTCCTGGCCCAGGATGGCCCTACAGGGACTCAGGAATGGGACAACCTTCCCCTGCCTGGGGTCCTTGAGCTCTCCTCCCCAGCTTGTATCCCCCACCACTCAGAATGCCTGTCCCCTCGCAAGATGTCGCTATGATTTTTTTTCCTGCTACCTTCTCTCCTGGGGCCCTGCAATAGTGTTTTGTTTGTTTTATTTTCCTAAATGAAAATCATCTTGTTGGGGTGTGTCTGTTTTTCCTCACAACCAGAATAGCGCGTGCTCATTACTAACTTTTCATGATGAAGGACATTAACATCCCATAGACTCCATCCACAGAGGTAGCCCACCTTCTCTCTCTCTCTCTCTCTCTCTCTCTCTCTCTCTCTCTCTCTCTCTCTCGTGTGTGTGTTGGGGGTGCATGTTCAGGCTTCCCCTTGGGTTTGCCTGACGAATGACTCAAACTCAGTCTGCCTGTGTATGTGGAGCTTGAGATGGAGCCCGTGCAGTGTGCACATTGGGCAGGTGCTGCAGCATTGAGCGATCCCAACCCTGAATCCCTTCTTAATTTCAACAGAACACAGTTGAAAAAACAGCAGACACTTTCTTATTTTGTTTGGGTATTTTGGGGGGTGGTGGGGAGCAGGGTTTCTCTGTGTAGTCCTGGCTGTCCTGGAACTCACTCTGTGGACCAGGCTGGCCTCAAACTCAGAGACCCGCCTGCCTCTGTCCTGAGTGCTGGGATTAAAGGCATGTGCCACCATAGCCCAGGCTTTTTGAAGAGTATGTGGGCCAAACCATCTCCTTCCTCTGGGCTGTTCTCTCTCTCCCTTCCTCTTCCTTCCTACCTTCCCTGTTTGCAGAAGGCATCATTATTTGTTCATTGTACTGCCCAAACATTTTTCTGAACTTATTGGTGAGAGTTGCTTGAGTAACAAACTGAAGTGTGGGCATCATTCCCATTCCCCAGGAGCACCCTTTACCCTGAGGCAGTTGAGCCCGCTCTCTCTTCCCCAGCCCCTGCCCCTTCCCTCCTCTGTCTCTGTGTCACATGACCTGCAGATCCCTGTGATGGAGCTATCCCGTGAGGTGTCCTGTGTGCGGACAAGCCTGAAGGATGGAGCATGCCTCTCCACAGCTCCTCCATTAAAACTGCCCGGTGCCCACATGGATCACCTCGCTCTCCCATCTGTCCATCAGTGAGTCAGCCATGCAGGGGCCTTCTGATCTGAAGGACTGTTTTTATCAAGGTTTAACTCACAGAAAGAGCCCAGAAGTGGCTCCCATCGATGAACTCACCCCGTGAATCTGCTTTAGCAGATAGTCACCTAGGCAGGATAGAATACCTGGGTAGGAATTTTTTAGAAAGTCTTTGGTGCTTGCCCTCTAGAGGCGACCTCTCCGACTCCTCTCACTGTCCTTGAGTTCGACTGACTTGAGCCCTTTGTCACCCTCCCCCTGTTCCCAATAGGTCTCCTCATCTCGGCCAGATGTGTTCCACCCACATCATCTGTAGCCCTCAGTGAAGATTTACAGACTTTTCTTTTGACAAACTAATCTTTGACACTATGGCTGCTCAGGGTGGCCTTGGGTCTGTCAGTGATTGAGTGGATGAAATTCCAACTAAGCCAGGAAGTGTGTTGTGCTGCCTGCCCCAGGTCAGGGATGCCTGGCCCATTGCCTTTGACTCTACAGCCTCTGCTCCAAGTCACTGGGAGAGCCAGGCACCCTTTCTGCTCCGACTCCCCAGATAGCCAGGGGTGGGAAGCCTGGATACCATCTCCTCATCCACAGGGAGCTGAGCTCTCCTGTACCCAACACTGTGGCATCTCTGGACCCACCCCTCCTTTTGCCGTTTCTTTTTCTGCTTTTATTTTTAACTTTTCCAGTCCTCAGGATGAAACCCAAGGCCTCGCTTGTTAATCACACACTCTGCCACTGAGCTGCACCTCCATGTCCTCGACTTTTCTCTCTTCCTCTTCCTCCTCCTCCTTTTAGACAGTCTTACATCTCATAAAGCCCAGACTGGCTTTGAACTGACTATGTAACTGAGTCTGGCTCTTTTTCCTTTCCTCCCTCTCTTTGTTTGTTTGTTGCTGTTTTTTTAAAAACACATGCATTTATTTATTTAGTGTGTATGTGTGTGTGTGTGGCACATGTATGAAGATCACACGACAATTTGTAGGAGTTTGTTCTGTCTACCATGCAGGTCCTGGGATGAACTCAGTTCATTAGGCCTGGTGGAGATGCCCTTCCCACTGAATGACCCTAACAGTTCCCTTTCCTAACTGTGTTTTTGTTGTATGTATCTGGGTGTTTGGCCTGCATCTGTGTCTGTGCATCACATTCATACCTAGCTCCCGCGGAGGCCTGAAGAGGGCTTTAGATCCCCTGGAACTGAACTCCCAGATGGTTAGGAGCTGCTGTTTGGGTACTGGGAATGGAACCCAGGTCCTCTGCAAGGGCAGCAGTGTCCTTAACCACCTAGCTATCTTGCCAACCCCATTTTCCTTTTGTTTTTTGTTTCTGGTTTTTGTTTTGTTTTTTTTTTAATAAGTTCTTGCTATAACCGGTTGGCCGACCTTGAATGTGATTCCCCTGCCTCAGCCTCTCCAGGGCCAAAATCACTTTCATAAACACACCCTTTCTTCTCACTTTAAAGAGTGTGGCCTGCTTTGCACCTTACAAGGTACACGTGGCCAGAGTGCGCCATCCAGTTTTCTTAGGACCTCTCCAGGGCAGCATGATGTTCAGTGTCAGAGTCTCTGCCATTTCTTTTCATGCTCTTCCCTAGTCCCGGGCCAGGTACCTGCCCTTCTGCCTCCTGCCCTTGAGTCTGCCTGTTGGGGAGTTTTTAACTTCAATAGAATCCCACACCCCTGGTCACTCTGTCTGTTTATCTCCAGTCTCACCTCCCAGGTGGGATCACCTCTGTCCAGTCTCATCTCCCGGGTAGGATCACCTCTCTCCAGTCTCATCTCCTGGGTGGGATCACCTCTCTCCAGGTGGGATCACCTCTGCCCCTGAGCTGCATCCCCAGCCTGCTTTCTCTCTTTTGGTCTTTGTGGTGCCGAGACAGAGTGCAGATTCTTGCACGTGTTAGGCAACCACCTGCACACTGAACTGCTTCCCAGCCTCAACTTTCCTCTTCTGAAAACAGGTGGAGATGGGCTCCCCAAAACCAACAGCAGCAGGCCATGCTGCTGCGGGTGCCCCAGTGTTGCCTATCCTGCCCTCCTTACCTCTACTGAACTCAGCCTTAGGGATTCAAGACACTGGCCGACTTCACAGAGGCTGCAGTACACAGACTGTATGTAGATACGCTCTCCTGGGGCTGGAGAGATAGCTCGGTGGTTAAGAGCACTTGCCATTCATTCAGAGGACCAGTTTGGTACCCAGCACCCATGTTGGGCAGTTCACAACTGCCTGTAAACCTAGCTCCAGGGCATCTGACGCCCTCTACTGGCCTCTATGATTACCCAGTGTGTGCACACACTCATAGACACACATAATTAATACAAAATAATTCCTTTTACAAAGAAAGAACCCCCATCTCATCAACTAGCTGTTTTCTCTAAATGGAAATTCTAGACTCACAGGGAAGCTATCAGCTCTAAGTATCTACCACCCACTCTTCCTTCCCAGCACAGAACAGCCCAGTTCACCACTTCGGGTGCTGTCATACACTACCCTCTATTCCCGCTCACACCCTAATGCTCACAGCCTGCTGCCTGGCTCCTCAAAGCCTCAACTCAGGCATAAAAGGAGCCATGTGACTGGCTCTTCCTTGAGACCTTCTGTGCTCTGAGTCGTGTGATGGGCTCTTCTTTGGTGTCCATAGATCATGTGACCAGCCCCCATCTGCTCTTGTTTTCCTTTCACCCCTGCCTCCAGTCAAGTGGCCTCTCACTGGTGCCTAGATCATGGCTTGCTCTCTGTCTTTCCTCAGGACCTTCTGCCTAGAACATACTTTCCTTCTCTCCTTCAGCCTAGATTATGTCTCAGCACCTCAGAGGGGCTTCCCTGAGCTGGAGCTAATGTAGCTTCACTTAATCCATCTCTGGTGCCTGTGAGATTTCTGTCTGCTTGCCTTGCAGGAGACTCCCAGCTTGGGCTATGAAAACCAGGAGGCAGAGCCGTGCCTAGGTACCAGTGGGACCATTCACCCCTGTGTGTCAGTGCCCAGCTGTGTTTGCCGAGTGCCATCCTGGACAAGGCCAGAGGAGCCCCCAGTGGGTCCTGCCCCTCAGGCCCTGTGCTATCACTACCAACTCCGATTCTCCACTATTAGCCTTTCTTTTCCTTCTCAGGACTTGGCCCGGCTACAAGAGGGGCAGTCCCCTGAGTACCGGGACGTGGCCCTCCAGAAGGTGTCTGACTCGGAGAAGCTGCTGTATGTGCTGGAGGCGGATGCGGCCATTGCCAAGCACATGAAACATCCACAGGGGGACATGATTGCTGAGGAGTAAGTCCCCTCTGTGTGCCAGGGATCCAGGCAGGAGGGCTGGTGCTCTCTAGCTCTCAGGACCACTCTCTGTTGTAGGGTGCACACAGTGCATGTGTGCCAGAGGCCTTAAGTTAAACTTAACGAGAAGGCCATAGCTGGAGGCTGAGGGTTTGGGAATAGATGCGCTCACTGCTTCGGGACTCTATAGTCTTTGTGTCTCCTGAGCTTACGGCCCACACTGCAGCTCAATACAGGTGAACCAGAACCCACCCTGTAGAGTCAGGGGTCTTTCTGTGCCCCTTGCCCCCTGTGCTTGTCCCTGTGTGATACAGCCCTGCCCATGCCTGTGCTGGGCATGCGTTCCAGTGAACAATGCTCTTGCCTGTTTCTTCCAAAACCTTCTCTAGTAGCCTAGCCCTTCAGAAAAAAGGGGAGGGAAGGTTCGGGAAAGCGGACAGTATGAACAACGGGATTCAGAGGTAGTCTGGTGCCCAAGGCTGCTGTCCCCCTCTCTAGGTCACTGATCTGAAGCCCATGCTGAGACCCAAGGCCCCTCTAGGGCTTACATAATGATCATCTGGGCAAGTCCCACTAACATGGTAGCTTACCCCCCACCCCCGCAGCATCCGCCAGCTGAAAGAGCGTGTGACCAACCTACGGGGAAAACACAAGCAGATGTACAGCCTGGCAGTGAAGGAGGCCGACCCGAAGGTCAACTGGGCTGCACTGGTGGATGAGAAACTGGTATGGCCTGGAGTAGGGTCATCTCACGGTGTTGCTGAGTAGGGGTCACCATTATGAAGTCTTCCGAAATTGCATGACGAGAGGATTAGGGTTCAGAGAGGGACAGTGCCTAGCCTGGAGTCACACAGTCAGATCTCAGTCCCCACCAGCTGTGCCCCTCATGCCTAGTCGTTGGTATCCAGCAGGACTATGTGGGCAGACTGGAGAAGCTCATCTCCTCCACAGCAAAGCTTGTGGCAGCCACATCCAGGTGTCTTTGTGGCTTGTCTACTGTTAGTAGTGTGTCTACCTGTAACATGAAAACAGTGACCAGGGTCCCACAGGTCATTAAGGCCATGAGCATCAGCAGTGGTCCATATAGATACCTGCCACCACTTGCTCCAGAAAAAGTTTGGGAAAAGGCACTCACCCGACTGGGGCCAAAAGCCCAGGCTCCTGAGGGGTAGGCCAAAATCTGCCCCCAGCCCACATCTTCTTCCTGGTGTCTCTCCGCTGACCCACCAGGACAAGCTGAGCAGCCAGGGCTTTGGGACTGACCTTCCTCTGGTGGACAGTCAGGTGGAACAACACAACATCTTCCACAACGAAGTTAAAGCCATTGGACCCCACCTGGCCAAGGACAAGGTGCGTATGTGGTGGAGTCTTGGAGATGTGGGGCGAAGAGGGGCAAGTTTGGTCTAACCTCATTCCTTGGTTCTACCCACAGGAACAGAACAGTGAACTCCAGGCAAAGTATCAGAAGTTGCTGGTGAGAAGCCCTGGGGGATAGGAGAGGACATGGGTAGGGGGCTTATGGTCTAGGAGCTTGAGACACCATGATCTTCTAAAGGTGACACTGTATACTCCAGTGTCAACATAGCAGTCCATGAAGAGCCCGGGCTCCATGCGTTCTAGGAGAGCACTCAACCAATGGAGCTACACTAAGCTCTACTCAATTCTTTGTGCAGCATTGCTACATGCCAAGGAGATCCCATGTACTTTCTAGAGCATGGTCCAGGCATGTGTGTGCACATGTGCCCGTGTGTATGAGTGTCTGCATGTGTGCTCTTTTGTTGTTGTTTTGTTTTTTGAGATAGTGTTTTTCTGTGTAGCCCTGGCTGTCCTAGAACTCACTTTGTAGACCAGGCTGGCTTGGAACTCACAGAGATCTGCCTGCCTCTGCCTCCCGAGTGCGCTATCACCACCCGGCATCACTGTTCTTATTCTACAGGATGAATTACAAGCTTCCCGGTCTTCCCTAACCGTTCTTTGCTCTCAAAGGCTTCAAATGCTTCTCTGAACATAATCATAAGGAGCTGAGATGTAGCTTTATTTGTAGAGAGCTCGCCTAGCAGGCACAAAGCCCTGGGTTCTAGCCCCAGCACCAGATAAAATCTGGTCGTGCACCCCTGGCTTCCTAGCACTTGAAAGGAAAGGCAGGAGGATCAGAGTTTAGGAGCTTCATGACAAGCTTGAGGCCAGCCTAAGCTACATGAGATCTGTCTCAAGTCAATAAATAAATAATAAATCAATATAAAAAGCAAATGTAGAAGGTATGGCTGCTGTCTGTTGAGTGCCAGCTATGTGGCAGTCCCTATGCCCTAGGGGAGAGCAGGTGGCAAACCGAAGCTCCAAGGACACATCTTTCCCTTTGTTCACTGCTCTGTACTCCGGGCCCAAAACCGAGCTACACATCTCCTGGGTGCTCCATAAACACTTGTGAATGAATGCTTTCAGGGGACCATTCTGCCTGGCTGGGAAATGGCAGAGCTAGGCCCCAGAAGAGATGAGCAGGGAAGCTGAGCCAGGCCTCAGTGCTATCTTCACCTCACGCTCATCCCACAGGCAGCATCACAGGCACGTCAGCAGCACCTGAGCTCCTTGCAGGACTACATGCAACGCTGCACCAACGAGCTGTACTGGCTGGACCAGCAGGCCAAGGGCCGCTTGCAGTATGACTGGAGCGACCGCAACCTCGACTACCCCAGCCGCCGGCGCCAGTACGAGGTGAGCATAAAGCCAGGAGCAGCTCTGGAGGGGGACAGGGCTGCCAAGCCAGGTGCTGACCCCACCTCCTTCCTGACAGAATTTCATCAACCGGAACCTAGAGGCCAAAGAAGAAAGGATCAACAAACTGCACACTGAGGGTGACCAACTGCTGGCAGCAGAGCACCCAGGGAGGAACTCCATTGAGGTGCGTGTGCCCCAAGAAAGGGCCCTCACTCTAGGGGCTCTTCTGCTCAAGCTGGGTGCTTCTAACTGCACCTCATAACCATTGAGCCACTTGTCTCTGTTTCCCCATTTGCCTTGGTCCTCTTCTAAGCTCTGCCCAGGCTGCCCACTTTTGCCTGGATGTGGCCTGGCTTTGTTTTCTGAGATTCCCACGCAGACTGTCACATGGGATGGTACATGTGCTCACAGATCTGGAGGCTGAACTGTGAATCCCAGGTGTGGCCAGTGCCTCATTCCTCAGAGGCTGCCCCATCTCTTCCATCCAAGAGTGGTCCTCTCATTTTCCTCCAGGAACTGGACCTCTCCTACCTCTGCTGCCAACTTCTTGCTTCTTCCTGTCTGTGTCCTTTCTTTTTTTCTGTTGAGGCAGTCTCCCTATGTAGCCCAGGCTGACCTCAAACTCACTCTCTCTGTGTCTCTTTCTGTCTGTCTCCTCTTTCCTCTCCCTTTCTCTCTCTCTCTCCCCATGCTCCTTTCTCTCTCCCTCTTTCTCATCTCACTGTGCAGCCCTGGCTGACCTCAAACCCATAGATATCACCTGCTTCTGCCTCCCAAGTGCTGGGATTAAAGGTGTGTGCCACACACCTAGCCTGGGCTGTGACTCTGGATCCTCATGCCTTCCTCGCCCTCCTGAGTCCTGATCACTATACCAGCCATTTCCCTTCCTTTTAAAGGACCTAATTCCGCCATGATTTCACCCTGTAATCTTCAGTCATCTCAGTCTTTTCCAAGTGGTCCAATTGGAGAGAGCCTTGGAGGTGCTCAGTCCACTCTGGGCAACCACCTATAGAAGCTTTGTTCTTCTACAGTGTTGGGCATGGGACCTGTTAGGCAAACATTCCCATTACTGAACTTATTCTTAGTCCATTGTGGGATTTATTTTTTGAGATTGAGTTCTGTGTAGCCCAGGCTTACTGGGCTACACTTATTATATCGCCAAGGACAGCAGGATGATGCCCCTGCTTCTGCCTCTCCAGTACCAGGACTACAGTGTGCTATCTTTCCTAGTGTTTATGTGGTTCTGGGAATGGAACCTGGGACTTTGTGCATGCTGGGTGGCACTCTGCGATGGAGCTACAGCCCTATTGGTGGGATTTTGTTAAAGGTACCACTTTGAGTACACAGTCCCCAACTTGGTTGTACATGGTAATTCTCCTTGGCGTTTCAATATATCCCCCTGTCTTTGTCCCATCTGAACAGGAGCTGGCTACCTTTGGGAGGGGCTTCACCTAGGCTTCACTCCCCTTCCTCTACCCTCCCCACCTGGATTCCTCCCAGCCCCTCTCCTGGCCTCCCAGACCACAGCAATGAGTTTCTCCTTTCCCTGGCAGGCACACATGGAGGCCGTGCATGCGGAGTGGAAGCAGTACCTGAACCTGCTCATCTGTGAGGAGAGCCACCTGAAGTACATGGAGGACTACCACCAGGTACCTGCCTGACTCCAGGCACGGGAGATACTGGGTGCATTACCACCAGGTACCTGCCTGCCTGCAGGCACTGGAGAGGGTTCGGGAGATACTGGGTGCATGCAAGGCCTTTTAAATACAGATGGAGGTCAGAACACAGCTTTCCATGAGTGAGTTCTTGTGCCTCTGCTGAGGGATCAGGGAACTGAACTCAGGTCATCTTGTCAATGCTATGAGCACTTTTACTTACCAAGTGATCTAACTAGACCAAGGTTTTGGTTTTTTTAACGTATGAGTCCACGTATCCCAGGCTAACCATTTATATGTAATAGGAGATGAACTTAATTCCCAGTCCTCCTGCCCACACTGCACCTGTAGGGTTTAATTTTGCTGAGTTATACAAAACATAAAACTTGCCATTTTAGCCCCCTTTTAAGAAAACTAACATTTCTACCCCCACCTTTTTGAGACAAGTTCTCAGTATAGAGCCCAGACTGTCCTTGAATTCAAACTCTCAGCAATTCTCCTGCATCAGCCTCTTGGGTAAGCACTGCCATGCCATTTGTTAATTCACAACACAGGATAACCTCTGTTTCCTCAACTTTCTCCTCAGCCAACCAGAAACTGAGTACCAGCGCCCCCTTCCTTCCCCGTCCTGAGTCCTGATGACCTCTGACCCACTGCCTATCTCTGGATTTGCCTAGTATTAGCGTGGGCATAAGGGATACAGAAACTCTGTCTTTTGTCCTTCTGTGCCTGGCCTTTCTCACTGAGCACAGTGTCCTGGTACTAACCTTGGCACAGCTTGTTTCTGCACTTGGTTCCAAGCAGCCACCTATTGCCTGGGTGGGCACCTCTTTACACACCCATCTATCCAGAGAAATTGGCATTTTCATGGGAATGTGTGTTTCTAAATAAGAGCTGTAGGTGGCTGCCATGATGCAGGGTCTTCCTCACTCTTCCCTAGTACTACGGATGGAACCTGGGGCCTCACACTTGCCAGGCAAGGGTTCTGTCTCTGAGCTGTATCCCCAGCTTCCTTTTTGCCTTTTGTTTGGAGACAGTCTTACTACTTGGCAAACTAGAACTCACTGTAGCCCAGGCAAACTTGAACTTGTGATCCTCCTGCCTCAGCCTCCTGAGTGGCAAGGGTGACAGTGCCACCAAGCATGTTTGATTTGAGATCTTAAGATTGGGATTTGAGGGGCTGAAGAGATGGCTCAGCAATGAAGAGCATTGCCTGCTCTTCCAAAGGTCCTAAGTTTGATTTTCTGCAACCACATGGTGGCTCACAACCATCTGATATGAGGTCTGGTGCCCTCTTCTGGCCTACAGGCATACACGCAGACAGAATATTGTACACATAATAAATAAAAAATATTTTTAAAAAAGATTGGAGTTTGAACTTAGCGGACTCTGCATAACTCTCGTGGGAGTGTCTGAGCCACGCGGAATTTCACAAAGATCCAAAAGCCCTACTCAAGGCAGCAGTCCAAGTGTTCAGACCAGGGGACAGTTAAAAATAAATAGATCAAGAGTTGATAGACAAAGAATGGGCAAGGGAACTTTCTACAACTCAAAGAGAAGGTAGCTGGCCAGGCTTAGAATTAAAGTATGGTTAGGTGCCACTCAACAGTGCAGATGGCTTCTGGGAAATGCGTGGCGGAGTGATCTTGTTAGTGTGCAAACTCATGGAGTATGCTTACGCCAGTGATTCCACTGGGTCAGGTGTTTGTAAGAGGTACCTGTCATATGGAGGGCACCCCCCTGAAGGTTTGCACGTGACTGCTTTGTTAGGGTGTTCCTGGCACACACAGAAACCTGAACTTACTGGCATCTAAAGAAATACAACATAGAAATGGGGTGTTGGGGAGCCAGTTCTTCCCCCTGAGATCCTGGGGAGCCAGGCCGAAGAGCGAGTGTCCCATGGCTCAGACAGGTCACATCTTAGATTTAGAGTAAGTGGGAGGCTCAGGCCCACCTAGGAGATAAGCATGAAGCCGTGGCCATCTGTGATGTACCCTTGGGTCTCCCCAGTTTCACAAGGACATCAAGGATGCTCAGGAGCTGCTACACAAGGTAGACTCAGATTTGAACCAGAAATACAGCCCCGACTTCAAGGACCGGTACCAGATAGAGCTGCTGCTGCGGGAACTGGATGTGAGTGACAGCATGGCACCCCACCAGGCCAGATAAGAGGTCCCCTCCCCTGCTCTGGACCTGAGCAGATCCCACCCAATGCCTGCCTCATCCTCCTCCCGGGATATAGAGGCCGGCCTTACCTGGGCCTGTGCTGCTCTTCCAGGACCAGGAGAAGGCTCTGGACAAGTATGAGGATGTGGTGCGGGGGCTGCAGAGGCGAGGGCAGCAGGTGGTGCCGCTCAAGTACCGCCGTGAAACACCGCTCAAGCCCATTCCTGTGGAGGCCCTCTGTGATTTCGAGGGTGACCAGGTCAGTCACTAGCTGGAACCCTAGGGGACCTGGATCTGGACAGCACACTTAGGAGTAGCTAGCTATACCTGAGACCTCAAACAATCATCTCCCATGGGTGTCACTCTCTGTCCTTTCACCTGGGAGTAAATATGCTCCCCCATGCTCTTTCCCTGTCCACACCGCCCTGTCATCTTCTCACCAGCTCGACCACCCTAGCCATTCTATGTGGAGTCCTGGGGAAGCTCCTCACTGGTCCATTTTGTAATGTGAGCCACCTCTAACCAATCCCTGTGGCTGAGGGATTGCCAACTTCTCACTGGCCAGCTCTCAACTGTATTGTTCATCTGGGGACTGGAATATAGAAGAGGTGTCCCACTTGGACTTGGGGTAGGAAGGGATGGTTCCCCAGAGTGAAACTGAGGATCTGGGATATAGCTCGGTGAGTAGAACACTGGTTTAGCATGCATGAGGCCCTGGAGTCCTCTGCATTGCAGAAACCAGCCATGGATGATGCACAGACTTTGTAAGCTCAGTACTCCAGCAGTAGAGGCAGGAGATTCCAAAGTTCAAAGTATCCTTGGCTACATAGTGAATCTGAAGCTAGCCAAGGTTTCACGAGACCTTGTCACAAAAACAAACAAAACTGAAGTTGAAATAAAGATGGGTGCTGAGCTGGCAGTCCACAGTGCACCCTTTAGCTGGCTCCATTTCACTCTGTGGCTTGTGGAAGAGGTGGATTAATACCGAGGCAGGGGAGACTGGGCTTTCAGGCCTGAGATGAATCTTAACAGCTGGGTCTGTCCCACCACCAGGGCCTGATCTCTCGGGGCTATAGCTACACACTGCAGAAGAACAATGGGGAGAACTGGGAGCTGACAGATAGCACCGGGAAGAAGCTGAGTGCCCCAGCTGTCTGCTTTATCATCCCCCCCACCGACCCTGAGGCCTTGGCTCTTGTTGACAGGTATAGGAGGGCACAAGGGTGGACCCACACCTGGGCTTCGCAGGCCTCGTCCATTCCAACCCTGGGCATTCTCTCAGTGGACAGTAGGGTGTGACTTATACCTTGTTGTTTTATCTTTGGCACAGTGACTGTGCCTTAATCTACTGCTAGTTCAGCCAGCAAAAGACTCCACAGATACTGGCCTGCTTCTCTGGCCTGGCTGCTCAGGTCACAGCCTGGTGGGAATCCTGTTCCCGAAGGCACTGGCGGTTATTGCCACTAAACATAGCTTTAACTAAGTCTCTATCATTCTATTTATAAGTAAGACTTGAGATTCAGTCTGGGATGAAAACCTGCTAGCTCAGAGAGGTTGAGTAGCAACTAGCTAACCTTCTCTCCTTGCTTGTTGCCAGGGGTTTCTGTCCTGCCCAGTTCCTGTTAAGTCCCAAAGAAATCACACAGAGTTCTATATTAGTTATAAACTGATTGGCCCATTAACTCAGGCTTCTTATTAACTCTTATAACTTATATTAGCCCATTACTCTTATCTGTGTTAGCCACGTGGCTCACTACCTTATTCAGCGGGGCAGTCACATCTTGCTTCTCCTGTGGCTGGGCCAGGACTGCAGAGGAATGGGCTTCCTTCCTTCTCCTGTTCTCATTGATCTACCTCTACTTCCTATCTGGTTGTCCCTCCTATACTTCCTGCCTGGCTACTGGCCAATAAGCATTTATTTAAAATATAATTGACAGAATATAGACATTTGTCCTACACTACTTGCTAGCATCTTGAAAGAGAGCATCCTTCTGTTCCGCCAAAATAAAAAAATCTGCCCACTCCAAATTACTCCCTGCTACTCCTGGTGTGTCTATCTCTTCCAGATGCCCTCTGATGCTCTATAATTACTTTCTGTCAACTAGTTGCTAACTCAGCCTCCTGACCCAAGGTTAATTTTATTTAACTAACAGAAATGCAAACTCGAGGTTCATAGTGTGATTGAATATCCCCCAACAATCCCTCTCGTCCTGGCCTCTCTTAAAGGTTCTAAGAAAAGTGGTAGCTTAGGCTGGCTTGCTGAACTGGAAGTCTGGCTGAGGGCCAGTATAGCAAGCATTTTGTCTTCATAACTCTGGGCCTTTGCAAGTCTTAAACATCCTGCCTGAAGCACCTGTGCTGTTTTACTGATTCTGGTCCTCATTTTGCAGACTTAGTAGGTAGGATTCCCGAACCTTTCTTCCATTGAAAGCTCTTTCAACATTTTATTTTGCTAATATCTGTGTTTTGGCCTTGCTAGGTCCTGGCCCCTTGATGTCAGTATCTGGTGGCAAGTCATTCAGTCACTTGAGAATTCTTTGCTCAATGAATAGCCTCAAGGGAATGCCTTTATTTACTCATCTCCCAGACATTTGTCAAGCACCTACTGTGCATGGCCCCCTTAGAGGTCACGTGTTAGAGAACACTAGTGAACGGACGGTTTAGGTAGTAGGGCTTGCAACGAAAGGTAAAGGAGGGTAAAGGACAAAGGCAGAAGAGTTTCTACCCAAACCTTGTCGCAGTGGCTCGCATGGTATTTTTATTATATTACTTATTGGGGAATGAGAGAGCATGTGCATGCAACAGCACATGTATGGAGGTGAGAGGACAACTTGCTGGAGTTGGTTCTCTCTTTCCACCATGTAGGTTTTGGGGATCAGAGTCAGGCAGGCCATCTGGGCTCAGTGGCAAGCGCCTTTACCCACTGAGCCATCCTGTCGGCCCCACATAGTCCTTTTGACTTTTCAAAACCCTCCAGGGAGCTGCTTGGCTCCCACAAGTTGTTGCCCAACCCAGGCTGGGGACCAGGAAGGAGGGTGGTATGTATGAGGTCTGGGTCCCCAGTACATTCTTGTCCTCACAGTCTGGGCAGCCAGTACCGGAGTGTGCGGCAGAAGGCAGCTGGGAGCAAGCACACACTCCAGCAACGGCATGAGGTGCTAAGGACAGAGAACCCTGGAGGTGGGTACCAGGGCTTCCTGCAAGGGGTCAGGGACATGGAAGAGGGGCCGGACTAGGCTCTGTGCTGTGCATGGATGACAGGGATCGGCTAGAGGGTTGAGAGAGGGAGGCCAGGCCAACCCACAGTCCCAGCTGGTTCTTGGGGCTTCATACTCCTGACATACCAGATTTGTCTTCTCTCCAACAGATGCCTCTGATCTGCAGGGACGACAGCTGCTGGCTGGCTTGGACAAAGTGGCCAGTGACCTGGACCGACAGGAGAAGGCCATCACAGGGATCCTACGGCCACCGCTTGAGCAGGGACGGGCAATAGAGGATAGTACTGAGCGGGCCAAGGACCTCAAGGTATTACCAGGCTGGGGCTAGGTTGGGCCCTTGACTCTCTGTGGCTCCTGCTTAAGGTTCTACCTCTAAGGCATCTTAAGACATTCAAAGCAGGTGCTGGATAATTATGGTGGTTAGGCAGCAAGGATCAGGCTCCAAGTAGATGTCCTGACCTGGTAATTGACCATGCCCCTAGATGTGACCTGGTGCTGCTTCCAAATGGCTTTTCAGCCTGAGATCATGGCCATAATAATGAACTGGGATCCTAACAGGTACCTGCTGAGTGATGCTGTGAGCAAGGGGTATTGTGGGCTGGGGAATAGGAGGCCCAATTCACTTCTGCTTCCTCTGAGATAAACTTCTGAAGCCAGACAAGGGTTTCTAAAGTCAGCTGGTCCTCATTTGAGTACTGCAACTACCATGCAAGAAGCAGATGTCTCTCATGTACCACCACCTGCCTTCATGGCCTTCTGCCTGACAACTCTTGTGGTAGGGTCTGTCACCCGTGTTGTAGAGACAGGTAAGAGTTCAGAAAAATCCAGTGGTCTCTGGTGCAGGCACAGGGGCATAGGTCCACAGTATCGCTTCCCAAACTCTTTGGAGTCATTGGGTGGGTAATTCACAGTATCTACCTGGCAGGTTGTCTAAGATTCCATGGACTCTTCTGGAGGGTGGTGCAGAGTATCGAGTGCCCAGTGACACCCTGCTTGTTGTCTTTAACAGTTCACTAGCACCAGATGCTCATTAAAATCACAGACCCAGGAGCTGAGGAGATCTCTGTCAGTAGAGTGCTTGCCTTGCTCAACTCACATGCAAGAATGAGGACCTGAGTTCAGTCCCTGCCACTCACATAAAAAGCTAGGCATGGTGGGATACCCTTGTAATTCCACTGCTGAGGAGGTAGGATCAGGAGGGTCTGGAGGTTTGTTGATGGGCCAGTCTCATTGACAAGCCCCAGTTCCTAGTAAAAGACCCTGTGTCAAAGTCAAACACTAACAAACAAGGTACAAGAGAGGCTCATTTTATAAAGTGCCTGCACACAAGCATGAGGACCTAAGTTCAGATCCCCACCACCGGCATTAAAAAAAAATATCAGCATGGTTGCATTTGTCCATAAACCTGACCTTGGATGAAGTCTACCCAATCAGAACACACTGTTCTCAGTAAGAGATGCTGTCTTAGAAGACAAGATATGGTTCTAGAAAGAACTGGCATTGGCCTCTGGCTTCTACATGCACACTAGCATCAACCCACTCTAACCCACTCTCCTCTCTTTCCCTCCCTCCCCCTCCCCTCTCTTTTTCTCTGTCAAAACAAGGCAAATGTCTTCCAAGGAACACCTGAGGGTAACCTCTGGTTTCTCATACATGCACATATACCCACACATGTATGTGCACATCCACACACAAAAACAAACAAAACCACAGACCACTTGGCTGGTGATTGAGCCCCAGATGGACACCCCAGGGAGGTTGGCCTTCTCATCCATTTATACTGTCCCAGGGCAAATTCTTGGGGGGAAGAGAGCTGCTGGACTGTGGTTGACCTGGGCAGTCTTGATCCCATAGAACATCACCAGTGAGCTGCTACAGATTGAGCCAGAGAAGACACAGCGCACAGCTGAGTGTGAGGCCTTCGTGCAGGCCCTCCCGGGCAGCGGCACTACCCCCTTGCTGAGGACCCGGATGGAAGACACCAACCAGAAATATGAACGATTGGTACAGCTGCTAGATGCAGCCCAGAAGAAGTAGGTGGCAGGTGGACAGGAGGGTGGTCACGGTGGGGTCAAGGGGGTACCTGATCCCTACACATATGATGGTGACCTGTGTCCTTAGGATGGACGTGGCCAACCACTTGGAGAAGAGTCTTCAGCGGGGCAGGGAACTGTTGGCCTCACATGAGAATCGGCTGATCCAGGATGACACAATGCCTGAAAATGGCCATATGTTGGACAACAAGAGGCAGGAGCTGGAGGTAAACCTAGGATCTTGGGACCATGGAGTCCTTTCTTTGGACTCAGGACAACTGCCTTCATCACCAGATGAGGGTTGGGTCCTGAAGGTTCGGAGTATCTGGTGTGTCAAGCTGGGAGTTACAAACATAGGTAGTAACATGGCTATTCCTAGGGTCTGTGCATCCTGGAAGGTTTTATTATATTTTGTATGCATGAGTATTTTGCCTGCATGTATATCTGTGCACCAATACCTGATGCCCATATAAGCCAGAAGAGGGCATTGGATCTCCCTGGGACTAGAGTTAACAACAGGTGGTTATGAGCTATCCATGTGGGTGCTGGGAATTGAACGTGGGCTCTCTGGACTAGCAACCAGTGCTCTTAGCCACTGATCTATCTCTTTAGCCCCCAGCCCGGGGAGGAGGGTACGGGTAAGGCCAGTATTTCTTTCATAATGGCAGTTCTGCAGAAAACAGGTTTCGGAAGCTCTGGTGTAGCATTCCAGCCCTGCAGCCTGTGGGCAGGTCCACAGTCACGGATACTCAGGTTTGCCTACCTGAGCAGTGAGGCACTCGGTTAGTGGCCTGTTCCCTTTCCATGACCAGCCTTGGAGCAGAGAGACTGGGCTGAGTGAGGAGGAGACATGGCTGGAGGAGGGCAGGCACACATGCTACCCCTTCAACAGTTTGCAGAAGGTGACCTTCAGAGTGTTAGTTTATTGTAATAAAAAAGGATGTTGCAAAAGTGGCCCAGACTTTTTAAGTGTGGAGGCTGAGCCATTCTCCCTGGTCCTAGGCCTGAATGTCCTCCCAAAGCAGGGAGCCTGAGTGCTCTAGTGATGCTGCCAGGCTCTTAGGGAGCTGCTTTCTTTTTACCCATTTGGCAGGCCATGGCTTCTGAGCTGCAGGCTGAGAAGTCCCTCCTGAGTGAGGTGGAACAGAACCTGCAGGTGGCCAAGCAGTGTTCCAGCTCACTGGCCAGTCGCTTCCAAGAGCACTGCCCTGACCTGGAGCGCCAGGAGGCCGAGGTCCACAAGCTGAACCAGCGTTTCAACAATCTCAGCCAGCAGGTGGAACGCAGGTGAGGGGTACCACAGACTCTTACTCTAGAGTGGGCTGGGTCAAGGGCCTGGCTTAGACAGACTGCCTTGAGATACTAGGCTGGGGATCTTCTGGTGTCACCCAAGACCATTCTTTGTTGTTTGTTTTATATATGTGTTTGTATGTGAGTGTGTGGTGTGTATGCCCATAAGCATGTTTTTATGTGTTTGGGGGTACAGGTGTATGTTTGCTCATGTGGAGGCCAGAAGACGGTTTTAATAATCATCCTTGATCATTCTTCTACCTTATTCACTGAGGCAGGCTTTCTCCATCAGACCCTGGATTCACCAATACAGCGAGATTCACACTGGTCACCTTGCTCTGGGGATCTAAAGCTGAAGTTAAAGCTGAGTCATTGCCTACCCAGAATTCACATGGGTTCTGAGGATTCAAATTCCAGTCCTCATGCATGCACAGCGTTTGACTTTTAACCGCTGAGTCATCTCCCCAGCCCTGGTACCTTCTTTTTAAAAAATAAAGTGACACACACAAAAAAAAGAAAGTCAGTGCAATGTCCCCAGCTAAGCCATCAGCAACGTGTGTGTGTGTATATATATATATATATGAGTGTGATGTGTGTGTGTGTGTGAGATCTGTGTATGTGTGTGATTGTACATGCCATGAGATGTGTGGAGGTCAGAGGATCATTTTGGATGTTAGTCATTACTTTCTACCTTGTTTACAGGGTCTCTGTTCACCGTTGCATAAGTCAGGTTAGCTGAGTCAGGCTAGCTGCCTGGGAGCTTCCTGTGCTTCTCCCACCTCCTCCCACCTGCACCCACCTCCTCCCACCTGCACCCACCTCCTCCCACCTGCACCCTCCTCCTCCCATCTCCCTCCATTGCTACTATATACTGGCTTTTCCTTGGAGCCTGGAGAGCTGAACCCAGGTGATCAGGCTTGCACCACTGAAGTACCTCCCTAGCTCCACCCATCTTTGCACGACGTCTCTAAATGCAGGGGGATGAGGCAGCATCAATGTGGGCTATTACTTGTCTTTCTGTCAAAGAAGGGCTATATTGTCAGTGTTGTCGCCTCCACTTCTGCTTGTGTGCTCAAGTGGCTATTCCTAGTAAGTCTGTCTGAGGTCAATAGGTTTATGATCATTTCAAAGAACTTGGTGTTCCAGAACTTTCTCTCCAGTGTTCCTTTCCCTTGGCTTCCTTTATGCAGCTTACACTGGGTTTAATGAACCTGTCTCTTCTTTTCTTTCTTTTATGTTTTATTTAAATAACATTTCCCCATTTTTTTTTTACATACTGACTGCAGTCTTCCCTCCCTTCTCGCCTCCCATTTCCTCCCACCCTCCCCATCCACTCCTCCTCTGTCTCCATTCTTCTTTACTTAAGGTGGAAACTTAGATTGTTGTTGTCTCAAGGTGGTTCCCTCCCTCGTGGAAGCATTTAACACTGTGTAAGTTCTGCCTTTGCTGCACCCCAGCAATGCTGAAATTTTCATCTTGAGAGAATTAGAGGATTTCCCAGCCTCCACCATGACCTCCCTTTGCTCAAGTGATACACATTGGGCACCTATGCCTGTTAGGATGCAGCTCCTAACCCTCCTATTAATAATCGAGGCTTAACCATTCGCTTTTTCCAAGTTCAGTTACAGCTGGCCCGTCTACTCTTTTAAAACTCAGTGTGGCTAGGAAGAGAGCTTCAGTTAGAATAGTCCTTGTCACACAAACACGAGGACATGAGTTTTCTCCCCAGCACATATGTAAAGGGAGGCATGGTGGCACAGATTTGTAATCCTAGAGGTGGGGAGGTAGAAACAGGTGGGCCCCCTTGGAGCTCACTGACCAGTCAATCTGATTTATTTACCTACACATACACACTAAGAAAAAGCCCCCCAAAGCGACCAGTGAGGCTTTTGCCTGCTATGTAGACCTGATAGGCTTTGTCTCCTCAGGGCCCAGAGCCTGCAGAGTGCCAGGGCTGCCTACAATGAGTACCGTCATGGTTATGACCAAGTGCTCCAGTTCTTGGCTAATACCCCTAGCTACCAGCCTCAGGAGAGAGACAGCCTTAACCAGGTGGAGACCAAGCTGAAGAACCAGAAGGTAATATGGCTGCTTCTACTTTGCAATGTTTGGGAGGATCAGAAGTCCTCAGTCCCAATGGGGCAAGACAAAGGACTAGGCCACAGCTTTCAGTGTCACCTCCCAAGCACCGCATGTCTCTGTCACCTCTTCCCTCTCGGTGCCCTTCACAGGACTTGACCCAGCAGATACTCATGTGGAACCCTGTAGTGAAGATCTTATTATCAAGGTTGGGCTTCCTGCCTCTTCAGTGCCATAAGGACCTCAGAAACCCAGTGGCCAGGGCTAAGTGACTTAGTCAAGAAGTACATGCCATGCAAACACGAGGAGCTGATTTGATGCCCAGAACCCACTTAAAAAGCCAGGCATGGCTAAGCATGTCTATAATCCTAGCACTGAGCAAGGAGGAAAGGGGCACAATGAATCCTGAAAATTCACTGGCCTGTAAGCATAGCCAAATTGATTGAGTTCCAGGCTCAGTGACAGATCCTGTCTCAAAAAAAAGTAGAGCACAATAGAGGAAGACACATGATGTAGACCTCTAGCCTTCACATGTGCGCATACAGAAATAGACAGAGATTGAGAGAAACAGAAACCCCATGGCTGACATTCAACTTGCTGTCCTTTCCTGGGCTTCTGTTTCCTCATTCTCAAACAAGTTCCTCAGGCTTGGCTCACAAGCTCACTGGAGGATTGCATGCTCTGTCAGAGCACTGCCTGGCATTCCAGAGCACAATAAACACCTGTTTCCTGGCATAGATACACATCTTCATGGCTCTTGCTCCAGGCCTTGGCATTGCCCTTTGTGGTGAACAAATGTATACAAGAAAGTCATCACTACACTTGGAACTATAGCATGTTGACTTTAGGTTCTATGGATTCAGACTTTATGGGTGTGTGTGGATACGTGTGCATGTGCACATACATGTTTTCCAGTAACTTTTGTTTTACAGAACTTGCTTGATGAGATAGCAAACAGGGAACAAGAGGTGCAGAAGGTCTATGCTGATTCCCAGCAGTACCAGCAAGCTGTGAAGGTGAGCCATGAACCCTGTTAGAGCACACAGGAGGGGCTTTTGATTAAGAGATACAGAGAAACCTGGGTAGGTTGCTGGGAAAATGGGCAGTAGCCATATGTAGGTCCAGCCCTTTGACAAAACAATATGGCACCAGGGACCCAATATCATCAGTTATACTCTTTGAAACAGTAAACTCTTTGGGGTATTTACCCTAAAGCAAAACAACAGAATAATGTATACCAAACAAAATTATGTGATAGCTCTATTTATAAACAGGAAAACAAGGTAGCAAAGCCTTATGCAGAAACGTCTGTGTGAATGATTAAGCCTACTTGATGGGAAACATCAGGGTCTGTGGTGGAGGAAAGCAGGAGAGGTTCAGGACACGGTGTTCACTAAAGCAGCATCATCTGACCTCTGGACCTGTTGGAAGGCCTCAAGAGTCACTTGGTTTGTGTCTCTGCAGTAGTGGGAAATGCAGAGCATATTTTCTTGTATGTATGTCACTGAGTGAGGTCGCAGCTTACCATCACTGTCTTAGAAGCTCTCAGGACCTCCTGGCAGCCAGCTCAGGTGCAGATGTGAGGAAGATGTGGAGGCTGTAAAACCAGCTCCTGGCCAAGGGCAGGTCAGAGTCCTTAGAGGCAGCATAAATCATTGTAGCTTCTTCCCTGCTGCCATTAGCTGACTACTGCACTGTCTTTCTTTTACCCAGGACTACGAGCTTGAAGCAGAGAAGCTGAGGTCCCTGCTGGACTTGGAGAATGGACGGAACAGCCATGTGAACAAGAGAGCCAGGTTGCAGTCTCCTGCTGCCAGGGTGAAAGAAGAGGTGAGTTGAGTACCAACTGCCAAAGGCTCTTTGGATGCAGGCCTCTGTGATACCCATAGATGAGGAGGAAGAACTTGCTTTGGGGCAGTGATATCAATATAACTAAGAGGCAGCCTGGAAGGGGTTCTAGCCCAGTGCCAGACACATGGAAAGCTCCCATTTTGCTCCCCTGTACAAGTCTGTAGTGGAGAACAGTACAGACCACAACACGTGTGAAAAGAATATTTGGAAAGATTTGCCTGTTGGCTTGCCTGGTAACTGCTCTTCTAAAATATCTCTGTAGGAAGCTGCTCTTGCTGCCAAGTTCACAGAGGTCAATGCCATCAACAGACAGAGGCTGCAGAACTTGGAGTTTGCACTGAATCTACTGAGACAGGTAATTCATCTTAGAACACTTCAGATAGTTCTACAAGGTGATAAAGACTTCTTCTGCCTCAGAGACAAGGCCGTGAATGAAGAGTGTCCTCTGTTAACACTTCTGAGAAGGACCAATGCAAATACTAGTCTGAGCCAGTCTTCCACACTAGTATTGGATAACTTCCATACCAATTCAGAAGACATTTCCTCAGGACCTATCAAAGGTTTCTTTGTTTGATTTTTTTTTATGAGTGCTTTGCCTTCAAGTATGTGTAACAGGAGGGCCTGCTTGTTGGGATTTCTCTCCTGCCCAGTTCCCACAACCGGTAAGTCCCAAAGAAAATCACACAGAAGTCTACATTAAGTTATAAACTGATTGGCCCATTAGCTGAGGCTTCATATTAGCTCTTATAACTTTTATATTAACCCATTATTTTTATCTATGTTAGCCACATGGCTCAGTACCTTTTTCAGGGGGGCAGGTCACAACCTGCTTCTTTGGTGTCTGGACAGGACTGCGGAGGAATGGGCTTCCTCCTTCCTAGAATTCTCCTGTTTTCACTGACCCGCCTCTACTTCCTGACTGGTTGTCCCACCTATACTTCCTGCCTGGCTACTGGCCAATCAGTGTTTATTTAAAACATAATTGACAGAATACAGAATTGTCCTGCACCACTTCCCCCTCTTTTTTTTTTTTTCTTAACAAAGGAAAATATCCATAGTCCATTTTTTGGGAACGTGGGTATAGTTTTCCAGGCTACTTTGGGCTGGTTGGGGTGCTGATAATCTTATGGGGACCTAAGGAAAATTTACAATTATGGTCAAATCCTGACTGGAGTATCCTGAGTCTTGATCATCTCAGGCAGCAGTCTTGAATCTGTTCTGGATGTAGAACTCAAGACATCTGGGCCATCTGTTTGTACCGGAGATTTCTCAGGTGGTCTTTCTTGATCAAACCTGATGTTTCTTAACTCAGAATGAATCCACAGCCTTTCATTTTCTGTGGAAACAAAAGCAAAATCTCTTCTCCAAAGTAACTTACCTTTTGACTTAATGCAGATTCTCTGTGTGATTTTTCTTTGAGGGCTTACCAGCTGTGGGAACTGGGTAGGACAGAAACCCCAACACGCAGGCCCTCATGTTACATGTATGTACATGTACCACGTGTGCCTGGTGCTCAAGGAGGTCAGAAGACATTGCATCCCCCAGAACTGGAGTTTCAGATAAGGTTATGAGCCACCATGTGAGTGCTGAGAATTGAACCAGGGTCCTCGGTTAAGAACAAGTGCTCTTAACTGTTGAGCCATTTCTCTAGCCCGCAGTTATTTTTAACAGCATGGTTTTTATGTGGATTCACATATGTACAGGTACATGTACACGCTCTTGTGTGTGGAAGACAAAGGACAACTGAAATGTCATCCTGAGAAATGCCATCTCCCTTCTGTAAGAAAAGGTTTCCTATCAGCTTGGAACTTATCAATTAGGCCAGGCTAGCTGGCCAGCAAGTTCCAGAGAGCTTCCAGCCTCCACCTCCCTGGAACTGGGATTACAAGTGCACACACACTAGAACACCACACCCAACATTTTCTTATCAGTGCTGGGGACAGAACTCAAGTCCTTCGAAGGACTTGATCCTTCTAGCTCCAAAAGTTACCTTTTAGGACTCGATATTTACAACAGGATTATCTGACATATCAAGAAACTAGAAGTAATTTGACACTCCTCAGCAGTGTGCTTGCTGATTTAAACTGTTAAGCAGTGATGTAGCACCTTGAGCCAAGATGGTGTTCTGCCCCTCCAGTCAGTAACAGCAGAACAGACTACTGTTTGTATAGAAAAAGTGAGCGTGGGGCTGGAGAGAAGGCTCAGTGGTTAAGAGCGCTGCCTGCTCTTTCAAAGGTCCCGAGTTTGATTCCCAGCAACCATCTGTAATGAGATCTGATGCCCTCTTCTGGCCTGCAGGCATACACACAAGAACACTACTATACATAATTAATAAAGAAATCTTTAAAGGAAGAAAAAGTAAATGTGGAGGTCACTAAAAATATACATTGAATATGTCTCCAAGGACAACAGACGTCCCCTAGGGACAGGGCAGAGGTGGGAGACTGGTGTCATTTCAAACTCCTCTGTACCTGCAAAATTTTGCTATATTCAATTTTTAAGAGTAAAATTTACTCTAGTAGAGTCCCCAGAAGATCACAGGACTAGCCCAACCTGTTCTAGGTGAACAGATCTGCCTCTCTCTAACCATATATTCATTGTCTTTTCTGCCATAGCAGCCAGAAGCGGGAGTGACCCATGAGACCCTGCAAGGGGGCAAGCTGGGCTCCAGCACAGAGGAAACATGGAAGATTAAGAAAGAACTGGAGGAGGAGATGGAGCGAAGGCAGCAGCTGGAAAATGAGGTCAAGAGTGCCCAGAAGGAAATCCAGAGCCTGAAGGATCAGGGGCCTCAGGAGTCATTGGTGAGGAAGGAGGTGCTGAAGAAGGTGCCAGACCCCACCCTGGAAGAGAACTTCCAGCAGCTGCAGCAGACCCTGGCTGCTGAACAACATAAGAACCAGCTGTTGCAGGAGGAGCTGGGAGCACTACAACTCCGGCTGCAGTCCCTAGAGCAGGAGACTAGGGACGGGGGACAAGAATATGTGGTCAAGGAGGTCTTGCGCATTGAGCCAGACAGAGCCCAGGAGGATGAGGTACTGCAGCTTCGGGAGGAGCTGGAGGCACTGCGAAGGCAGAAAGGTGCCCGTGAGGCTGAGGTGCTCCTCCTACAGCAGCGTGTGGCAGCCCTGACTGCTGAGAAGAGCAGGGTGCAGGAGAAGGTCACTGAGAGGGAGGTGGTAAAGCTGCAGAATGACCCTCAGCTGGAAGCAGAATACCGGAGGCTGCAGGAGCAGCATGAGCAGGAGGGTACACTCAGGGAGAAGCAGGAAGAGGAGCTGAGTTTCCTGCAGGCTAAGCTTAGGAGACTGGAGAAAGAACGGGCCATGGCAGAAGGCAAGATCACTGTCAAGGAGGTGCTCAAGGTAGAGAAAGATGCAGCAACAGAGAGGGAGGTCAATGACCTCACCCGCCAATATGAGGATGAGGCTGCCAAGGCACGCACTGGCCAGCGGGAGAAGACAGAGCTTCTTAGAAAGATATGGGCACTGGAAGAAGAGAATGCCAAAGTGGTGGTACAGGAGAAGGTCCGGGAGATCGTGCGGCCAGACCCCAAGGCAGAAAGTGAAGTGGCCAACCTCCGCCTGGAGCTGGTAGAGCAGGAGCGCAAATTCAGGGGTGCTGAGGAACAGCTGAAGAGCTACCAGAGTGAGTTGGAGGCCTTACGGAAGCGTGGACCACAGGTGGAAGTCAAAGAAGTGACCAAAGAGGTCATTAAATACACAACTGACCCAGAGACCGAGCAGGAGCTCCAGCGACTAAGGGAGGAGATCATGGACAAGACCAGGCTAATAGAAAGGTGTGACCTGGAGATCTACCAGTTGAAGCAGGAGATCCAGGCCCTGAAGGACACCAAGCCACAGGTGCAGACTAGAGAGGTAGTCCAGGAGATCCTGCAGTTCCAAGAAGACCCTCAAACCAAGAAGGAGGTAGAGTCTTTGCGTATAAAGCTGTTGGAAGAACAGAAGAAACAGGTAGACCTAGAAGGGGAACGAGCATCTCAGGAAGAGAAGATACGACGCAAAGAGGAAGAGCTGGCACAGGGCAAGGAAAGGGTTGTACGCCAGGAGGTGGTGCAGTATGAAGATGAGCCAGACTTAAGAGCTGAGGTGACCGCCTTCACAGATAGCATTGATGCTGAGCTGCGGCAGATCGACAAGCTGCGTGTGGAGCTGCGGCGGCTACAGCACTGCCGAGCAGAGCTGGAGCGGCAGTTGGAAGAACTGGAGCGTGAGCGTCAGGCACGCAGGGCAGCTGAGCTAGAGGTGCAGAGGCTTCAGCAGCGGCTGGCTGCACTGGAGCAGGAGGAGGCCAAGGCGGGTGAGAAGGTAACCCACACACAGAAGGTGGTGCTGCAGCAGGACCCACAGCAAACCAGGGAGCATGCCCTGCTCCGAGCTCAGCTGGAGGAAGAGCGGCACCGGAGGCAGCTACTGGAGGGCGAGCTTGAACCTCTTCGTAGAAAGCTGGCTACCCTGGAGAAGACAGAGATCAAGGAAAAGGTGGTCTTCTCTGAGAGCGTTCAGGTGGAAAAGGGTGACACTGAGCAAGAGATCCAGCGGCTCAAGAAGAGCCTGGAAGAGGAGACCCGGAGCAAGAGGGAGCTAGATGTAGAGATGACCAGGCTGGAAGCCAAGTTATCTGAGTTAGAATTCTATAATTCTAAGTCATCCAAGGAACTGGATTTCCTCAGAGAAGAAAACCACAAGCTGCAGCTAGAGCGGCAAAGCCTACAGCTGGAGACTCGGAGACTCCAATCGGAGATTGAGATGGCAACAACAGAAACTCGAGATCTAAGGAACATCACCACAGTGGATTCTGGAACCCACCTCAACTCTAGGCTGTGGTCTCTAGAGAAGGAACTGGATGACCTCAAGAAAATGTCCAAGGACAAGGATCTGGAGATTGATGAACTGCAGAGGCGCCTGGGCTCTGTGGCCGTCAAGAGAGAGCAGAGGGAGAACCACCTGAGACGCTCCATAGTGGTCATTGACCCTGACACAGGCCGCGAGCTGTCCCCAGAGGAGGCCCACAGGGTTGGGCTCATCGACTGGAACATGTTTGTGAAGCTCAGAAGCCAGGAGTGCGACTGGGAGGAGATATCAGTGAAAGGCCCTAATGGGGAGTCATCAGTGATCCATGACAGGAAATCTGGCAAGAAGTTCTCTATTGAGGATGCTCTGCAAAGTGGAAGGCTAACCCCTGCTCAGTACGACTGCTACATCAACAAGGATATGTCCATTCAGGAGCTGGCAGTCTTGGTTTCTGGGCAGAAGTAGGTTCAACTCTTCTGCCTGGCTTTAAAGGTGGGGGTGGCTGGCTTGCAACCTCCTAGGTGTCTTCTGCTTCCCAGTCCTCATGCAGGCCTCTGAGCTAAGTGTTATCCACACTGTATCAGGCTGCTTACAGTACCAGCACAGACAACAGTTGGATAGGCAACTCTCAGCTCAGCATTATTCAGTCTGGTGAGTGACTTGCTCTCACATCAATAACCTTGATATTCTCTTCTCTCCCTTTCCTATATGTTCCCATCATCAGTGCTTATAGCTGAAAACTATAGCATGAGGAAATACCGCAGACACAGTCACCAAAACAGCATGAGCTTTAGCATGTCAAATATACAGTGACATAGAAAGCAGAAGGCCTCCTTTCTGACTTTTTCCACTCAAGACTGGGTCATCGGGGCTACTGACCTTCCTTCTCACCATTTCAACTTTCTGGCTGGGATCAAACTATCAGCAGTGCCCGCTCAGTAATAGTGATTCTTCCCATGAGACAGACTGAAAATGTGTCCACAATCCACAATGCCTGGCTCTTGATGCTAGAAAGCTAGCCAAAATGTGCCAGAAAGACGGGCATCAACAACTGTTTGCTAGTTCTGAAGTGAAAAGATCTTAGTAATGGATGATGTGCTACCCTTACTTTCAGTGCCTTACAAGTCCTCATTATCTCACTGGCATTTAGATATATGAAGATTAGCTGTTCATCAAATTTCTGCTTCTCTGTATCTCAAGTATTATATAAGAAAATGGGAAGTGATAGGGAACTTTATTTGTAGCATGAAAATAAAAATCTGGTAGCTGCTTCTAACTCCAAGCAAGTATGATTCCTTTACAGGAGGCTGACTTGGCTCTCAGTCACAATGGGCATTTCATACACACCAGGGCTCCTATGCACAGAAGAATCACTCGCAAATACAACAGAAACAAAAGAATGAAGAAAGACAGTTTGGAAACCTCAAAACAATTTATTGAGTTGCTTTATACAAGATTAACAATTTCCACACCACCCCCTAACACCAACATAGTTGCTGCACAAAAGCCACAGTCCCTCTCACACCTAAGAAACGGCCATGCCTGGTTAAGTGCTCAGAGCCTTGCACCCACCAAAGAAACCCTTGCATCCCACTGAGCGCTCTCTACCCCCATCCTCTGCTGTAGCCAGGCCGCAGGTCTCCCCGGCCATGGCTGTTTAAGTCACTCACTCTTTCATTACCACAAATAAAGCATAAACAAGGAAAAGAAATCTCATAAACTCCCCATCAAAGAAACATTTCCCTGAGGCAAGAGGCATCGCTAGATTCCTAAAGATGAGGGCATCCTGCTCTAGCTGCACACGCAGTGGCACATGGGGAGGAGGGAGCACCAAAGGGGTGGGGTGCTGGGGCCCGTTGTTTGACGGGCAGAGGAGCCTGGAGAGTTCCCACTGCTCAGCTTTGCTGGCGGCCTCAGCCGGCTTAGAGCTCAGCTATACAAATCTCTTCTTTGGCTCTTTTTGCTACTACCTAAGACTACTCTGTAAACAAACTGGAAATCCAAGTTGCAAAAAATATATGTAATAAAGGATAAGGAATCCACATGGCCCAATGTGAAAACAATTGGTTCTTCCATACAAAAGGAATCAGAACAGAGGCCAGACCAAAGAACTGACAACAGTCTTGCTCCCAAAAAGGTGGAAACCTTCACAGAAACAGAGAGCTACTGAGTTCCACACCCTTGAGGCAGAAACCAAAAGCACACCGGACTCACCCTGGGTGCACACTGAGTGCTGATCACCTTCCCAAATGTTGTCTGCAGTCAGCCAGACCCACTGTGTGGTAGATTTACAAGATAGGCAAGGGCCCTCCAAGTCTATATGAAATAGCCACTGGGTGAGTGTGATAGCCTAGTGATGGAAGCTCTGTAGTCATAATCTTTGTCCTCTGTTGACTCTCCAGACTCTCTGCACATCTTCCTAAGACCACACAGAAGCTCACTGTCCAGAGAGCACCAGTACCCCAGACCTGTTTTCTGTGACAGAGGCTTCAGAGAGGCCTGTCCTGCAGCTCTGCCAGAGATATTTCTAAGAATAAGACAGAGTGGAATGTCTACCTGTGGCTTGGAACCCCTGGGCTCAAGACACATAGGACTGATGGGCTCCCTGCAGCCCATCTGCATAAACTCTAGAAAAACAAAACAGAGCTGTAGCTCCATGGAAACCTGGGATTTGGGGGCTCAGATGACTTTCAAGTCAGGACGGCACAGATTATGATGTGCAGTCATAAAAAAACCCAATTAAATAAAACTGTGTTAAATACAGACTAGCTTTAAAAAAAGGTCTTCACCTCAGATCCACTCAGTGGGCTGAATGGATAGATTCGAGTTGTCAAAGTCTGCTCCACCAAAAAGGCACTGGAATTTAAGTCTTCCTATAATGTGATGTGTGAAGAGCAGTCCCATTCTATCCAATGCATTCAATGGTAATGATGAAAACAGCCCAAGATAGGTGTCTTTAAAAATCCTACCACGATTGTTGAATCTATAAAGATCTTTTTCTCTATAAGAGCTTCATTGTCATGTTGTGAGGAGAAACTGGCCCCTACAAGAGCACACATTAGGTGTTCTTAGTATTTTGCAAAATTTCCCACCTGTGGCTCTGACCTGGGTCTTGTCCTCTTGAGCACACAGCCTGAGGATGGGACGGAATCACAACCATCCAGGGATTCTACTGTGGCCAGGAGTCCCTGATCAGTAGGGAGCTCTGAGATACACCAAATGCCAGGAGTTGGGCAGATCTAGAACCCAGTAGCCAACAAATCTGCCACAGGAGCTCACGCACACCGTGTTTCCCAACACAGTCTAGGCACACTTCCCAGCCCAGAGCTGCCCCTTGATGTCGTCCAGCGACAAAGCCACGAGGCCCCGAGCACCAGGTCAGTAAGTGCTTTGTGAGCAGCACAAGCTGCTCCTTAGTTGAAGGCCCATCAGAAGTGCTCAGAAGTGCTCCATCTCAAACTCGTTCCTGCTCCAGAATAAAAGCAGAGGTCAGAAAGAGCACAACAAATGTCTGTTATCAGAGACCTACATGTTTGGCTTCCTCCTAGACCTATGTCATTTGATTCTATCCTCCAAAGTGGTCATAATTTCCTCGGTACAACAGGCCCTTTCCCATGAAGCTGTGAAGCATCTGGAAAATAAGCAAAAACAGAATATTCTTTAAACACTCCAATACCTTTACAACAGCATAAACAACTTCACAAGAAAAGTAAGCAGCAAATGTCCCCAAATAATGGCTGTGTGCATTGCTCCTTGTAGCATCCTGCACCATGCATGAGCACTGTGCAGGCAGGGGGCCATGGAGTACTGTCTATAGAACAGGCACTCTGCAACATGATAAGGACAGCTGCAAGGCCTGATAACCACACAGAATCCAGACAATATCCACTCTCTTGACATCAAAATGCACTCAGGTATCAGAGGAACAAGACAAAAGCATCAGCATCAAGTTCACATGGAAGAAGGAGAAAGCAGAGCAGAAACAAGTTTCAGTCCTGGCTAACCCATTTTGTGTGACTGCTCTTCTGTTTGCCTCCAATGCTTTTTCTTTTACTCTTTGTGGTACTGGTAATGGTCCCAGGGCTTTACATACGCTAGGCAAGTGCTCAGTCATGAACTACATCCCCAACCATTCAGACAGCTTTGGAAGACAGGGAGCAGGGTGAGGTGGGGGGTTGGGGGAAACAGGATAGGAAAATAGTATAAGAAATGTTTCTCTTGGGGCTGGAGAGATGGCTCAGAGGTTAAGAGCACTGACTGCTCTTCCAGAGGTCCTGAGTTCAATTCCCAGCATCCACATGGTGGCTCACAACCATCTGTAATGAGGTCTGGTGCCCTCTTCTGGCCTGCAGACATACACACAGACAGAATATTGTATACTAAATAAATAAATAAATCTTAAAAAAAAAAAAAAAGAGATGTTTCTCTTTCCCTTTCTATCAGTCTCCCTCCTCCTCCTGTTGACTGAAAACTCCACAGACCCAGAGTCTGTTTCCAGTGGTTCTTCAATCACTTTGTTTCTCTCAAAACAGGTGGAAGTGGCATCATCTCACTTTGATACCACACAGGCTCTGTGGAGCTGTGGGGAGGTACCCACACTGCACTTAATCCGAGTAGCAGCCACCAGTGTAGAAAGTCCTCAGATGTGGCTGCTTCTTTAGAGGACAGGAATGACTACTGACCCTGACTTTGCTCCTCAAAGGGTTTCCCACTGTGGAGAACTACAAACTCGCCCTCATCCTAACAAGACCGGCTTGAAGACATTGGTACAAGAAACACACAAGCAGATCACAAAGTAGACAAGGAGCTGGGAGCCCTGACTGTCCATGAGCTGGTCAAAGGCACACATAGCCCTAGAGTCTGCATCTGACATAGCCCTACACAAATCCCCATGTTCCCTAAGCTCAGTCCTGTTCTCCCCAGTACAGCCCTGGGTCCTGTTTGGAACAGGTCTAAAGTGCTAAGAACACTAGGTCAAAATCAGGTTCCCATTGGGCTCCTAAGCCAAAATACCATGAGGTATCTATAAGCAAGAATCCAGGAGAGAGTGAGGCCAGTTGACTTATTACAAGATGCCTGCCTGTGGTAACTATTCCCCATTCTCATGCTCTCAAGCTGGCAGCACACGTACCCAGGGCTCTTAGAGCTGCCTACTTTCAGAAGCACCATTCTGTCAGGAGATATTGGTTTTATTCCTGGCACGCTTCCAAATCTGTTTTAAAGGAAGATTACACCAGGGTGGATTGACAGTTGCTTCTCTTTAGCATTCATGCTAACTCTCTCACAGACATGTACTATGTTCTCTCCCTGTTCTGTGGCTATTTAATCCTTTCAAAGAGCGTCTGCCACCTGACAATGCCTGGCAGGTGTATAGGATTTCATCATGAAGGCCCTGAAGTGCTTGGTTAGCATTTGGACAAGAGCCACCATTACCTTTCTTCTTTTTAAATGCACATTAAGGCTTGGAACACTTCTGTTTCATGATCAGGCTCTACCATATACTGCTGTCACACAGGCTAAGTCATACCCAGTGGCTATTCCAATAGGAAATCAGGAAAAGCCTCTGGTAGAACAGGCTTATATTATTCTGGAACCCAAAGCCAAAGAGCCAGAGCCTCAAAAGACAAAGCAAAATACAAAACAGTGGATGATGAAGCAGGGATGGCTAAAAGTGCTGGCAGCAAAGCACTGGAGGGTGGAGGGGTATGGTGCACAGGGCTCATGGCACACTGCCCATCTGGCATTTACCTGGCAGACTCTGTGGGACATGGGTGGACACAGCAGCATGTGGGAGAGGCGCTGTGTGGGGTGGGCTGGAGTGCAAGCCAGCCAGAAGACCTGAGAGAAAACAGGAGGGGAGAGAACAAAACATACACATTGAAGACAGAACAGAAAAGCAGCTTGGGAGATCCAGAGCCCCAGGTAACCTGTGGGCCAGTCTGGAACAAAACAGCTACTCCAGGTACTAAGCAGCTTCCCTGGACAAGGGACACTCCCATAGTCACACCAAACACATACAAGACCCAACATGGCACACAACATAGTAACAGAGGCAGGAGACAAGAACTTACTGTGGCTGAGGCCATGGTGGAAGGTCCCAGGGGCAGGGCCTGTAACAATGGCATCCTTAGAGACCCCTGCTTTGGCAGAGGAGTCTGAACTGAAGGACAGCACATGAAGTGGAAATGAGACAGGGGTTATGATTCCCAGTGAGTTTGAGTTCATAGCCCCCGGAAGCTTGGGGTTGCTGGACTTATAGGATGAAGGCAGCAGGCTTAAGGGAGAGGTGTTGGACAGCAGCACTGCCCCTCCGGTTCCTTTCTGGGGAGGAAACACAAACACAGACACAGTAAGAACCTCAACTGTGAGAGTCCCTACTACTCAGTACTCAAAAGAGGAATGAGGAAGTATCTATAAGCCAGCATCTAGAGGCTCCCAGGGTACACAGACAATTTAAAAAATTGTAAATATGGCCAGGAGGTGGTGGCGCAAGCCTTTAATCCCAGCATCTGGGAGGGAGAAACAGGCAGATCTCTGAGTTCAAGGCCAGTCTGGTCTACAAGAGCTAGTTCCAAGACAGCTAGGGCTGTTATACAGAGAAACCCTGTCTCAAAAAATTCCCCCCCACCCAAAAATCCAAAAGTAAAAATGTTTCTTTTGTGAAGCATATAAGTAATATACCATGTATGAGCCTGACAGTGGTGGTGCATGCCTTTAATCCCAGCACTTAGGAGGCAGAGGCAGGCGGATCTCTGAGTTTGAGTTCCAGGACAGCTAAGGCTACACAGAGAAACCGTGTCTCAAAACAAACAAAAAATATATAGTTATAAAATATACACTAATAGATGTCTATAATGCACAAACAAACTCATAGATATACAAATATAGAATAAACAAATTTATATACACTCATATTTTAAATTTATTATATAAATCTGTATAATACATACATGGGCAGGGATGGCTCAGTGAGGACCTTTGTAGTTTTTGTTTGTTGGCTTTTTGGTTTTTCAAGACAGGGTTTGTCTGTGTAGCCCTGGTTGTCCTAGAACTGAGAACTGCCTAGAACCTAGAACTGCCTCTGCCCCCAAGTGTTGGAATTAAAGGCATGTGCCGCCATTGTCCGGCTGTTGCAGTTTTTAAAATTCGGCTATGCTTCTAGAGGGCCCGGGTTGGACTCCCAGCACCTTTTTTTTTAAGATTTATTTATTTATTATGTATACAACATTCCTTCCATGTATGCTTGCATACCAGAAGAGGGCACCAGATCTCATTATAGATGGCTGTGAGCCACCATGTGGTTGCTGGGAATTGAACTCATAACCTCTTAACTTCTGAGCCATCTCTCCAGCCCCCAGCACCTCTTATGGTGGCTCACAATGGTCTTAACTACAGTCCCAACAGATCCAATACCCTCTTCTGGCCTCTGTGGGCACCAGTCATGGTACACATGCAGACAAAACAATCACACTCATACACACACACACACACACACAAAAAAAAAAAAAAAAACCAACCCAGAAGTTATCTAGAGGAGCCCAGGATCCCACCCAAAGCTTTCATAAGTGTAAACAGTGTGGCAAGACTCTCATTCAAAAATATCCAACTGAAAATGGTTCCCCCACATATTCATGTTCACGTGAAAGTGAACACTTCTGTCCCATCATTGATCTTTTAAAGTTAATTGGAAAAGAAAGCTTCATTGTAGCACTATGGTGGAATGTGGCTGGTAAAATCTAACTGCACCAGATCATAATTAAATTTTCAAGGAGACTAGCTAGTACATATTCATGAACCCTGACACCACAGTTAAGTTAAAAGTTAAAACTAAAAGAAGCCCTGTTTGGGGCTGGAGAGATGGCTCAGAGGTTAAGAGCACTGGCTGCTCTTCCAGGGGTCCTGAGTTCAATTCCCAGCAACCACATGGTGGCTCATAACCATCTGTAATGAAATCTGGTGCCCTCTTCTGGTGTGTGGGCATACATGGAGGCAGAATGTTGTATACTTAATAAATAAATAAATCTTTAAAAAAAAAAAAAAAAAAAAAAAAAAAAAGAAGCCCTGTTTAGCTGGGCATGGTGGCACACACCTTTAATACCAGTACTCAGAAGGCAAAGGCAGGTGTGTGTGTGCGTTTTCATTTAATGGGCTGAGTTGCAGCTTATCCACTAAATGCCCTTATCTTACTTATAGACACTTCAAGAAGATCATGGATTGTCACAAAACGCATAAGTCTTGACAGAGATTTTCACCATGACCTCAATCAAAGGGCTTATAGAAAACAAGAAGTCCTTGTTCTATTTTTGAGACAGAGTCTCATAATAGGCCCACACTGGTCTATTATGCAGCTGATCCTGCTGACTCTACCTCTCTGTGCTGAGGTTACAAGCATGCAGTGGTAGCACATGTTTTTAATCCCAGCACTTGGGAGGCAGAGGCAGGCGGATCTCTGTGAGTTCAGGGCCAGCCTGGCCTACAGAGCGAGTTCCAGGACAGGCTCCAAAGCTACAAAGAAACCCGGTCTCGAAAAAGCCAAAGACCAAACCAAGAAAAGAAACCAAAACAAGTATGTAGCACCATGCCCAGTTGGTGTGGTGCTGGGGATCACATCCAGGACTTCACGTTAGTCAATCATCCTACCAACTGAGCTATAGCCTCAACCTATAATGTACTGTCAAGGCAACATTAAGTCAATGGTATCCCTTTTTGCTTTTATGTCCTAGCAGTAGTGAGGATTCAATGTAAGGCTTTGTGCATGTACTGTGAGCTAGAGCCTCAGCTCTGAGGCCCGAGTTTAAATCCCCAGAATCCATATAAAACTGGGTGTAGTGACATGAGTCTGTAATCCAGTACACCTACAAGATAAGAAACTTTATAAACTTAAGGGCCAGGTAACCTGGTATAGCAGTGAACAACAAAGAGATCCTATCTCAAAAAAGACAGAAGGTGAAGTCTGAACTTAACACACATACCATGGTACACATGTGTTCCCACTCATACAAACATGTGCATACACCATTTTTTTCTTCTGAAAACTAACGTGTACAGTCACTATTCAGGGTGGCAGGGAGAATCAAGACCTTGCTGGACTGACCTGTCTACACCTTTTTTCTTTTGTTTTTACAACACAGGGTTTATCTGTGTAGCCCTGGCTATCCTGGAACTCACTCTATAGACCAGGCTAGCATCAAAGTCATAGAGATCTGTCCGCCTCTGCCTCCCGAGTACTGGGATTAAAGACATGCACCACCACCATCTGGCTTATGTGTTTTTAACTGCTAAGCCATCTCTCCAGACCCCTTTTCAATTTAAGACAGGGTGTCATGTATTCAAACTGGTCTCAAACTAGATATGTAACCAAAACTGGCTTTGAACTCCTGATTCTCTTGCTTCTATTTTTGGGATTACAGATGTGCAACACAACCCTGGCCAGACTTCTAAATTTATATACACACCTCAAAACACGCCTTCCCTGCTAGGTCAAACCTTTGACCTACAGAGTTCTTTTAAGTCTATTAGAGAACTGCAACTAGAAGGTACTGCCAGTTTGTGCTGAGGCTAAACACTTCCTGACTACCACCTAATAGCTGAAGGTACCATCTTTGATTCAGAGGGCAGAGCAGGTTCTGGCGCACATTCTACTCACAGGCTCAATCTCTCCAGGAACAAAATGCCAACATATATTCCTTTCCCCTTCTAGTTCCCCTGCTAAAATAACATTCAGGTAATACCAGTCCTCCAACCACCAGTAAAAGTGAGACTAAACAGGAAATCCAGTACTCTCTCTAGTATCTAATCTCACTTACTGTTCCCTACCTGACTTTCTGTTTCAGACCACATTTGCAGACCTCGGCAAGGCAAGCAGCCTTGTCCCCAAATGCCCTCAGTAGGGGTAGGTTACAATGCTGGGATACTCACTGGCAAGGAGGTAGACGATGTCACACTAGTAACTGCAGCAGGCTTCAGGGAGGAGGTCAATAACTTTGCCACTCCCTGGGTCCCACCACCAGAATCTCCATTTGGACCTCCAGGAGGAGCCACCAGGGTCAGCTTCTGAGAAACAGATGTTTTTTTCACAGCAGAAGTTGGGGCAGCTCGGCTTGAAGGCTGTCCCGCTGAGGGAGACTGTACACTAGGTAGCAAGGTCCCAGAAACAGAGCTCTGTACTTGGGCTCCTCCAGGAGATGGATTACCAGTAGAAGCCCCATGTTTAGAGACTGAGCCAGCAAAGGGGTTATTCTTATAAGATGGTCCCACAGTGCTGGCTGGATGCTGCTTTGCTGGATGGTTCAGGGTAGTGGAGGATGAGGCTGTGTTCTTATGAGAGTTGCTACTGGAGGCTGGTGAACTTCCAGAGGAGGCTGGCATAGTGGCATGGAAGGCCTGGCCTTTGGTTGCTGTCTTTACCACTTGCAGGAGGGAACGATGACACTGTGGAGAGGCAGGCTTTGGGCCTTGCAGCTTGTTGACAAAGGGGGTTGGGGGTGTGAAGCTTTTCTGCTGTTGAGTGCCTGCATGAAAGACTTTGACTTGGGAGCTAGGTATGGGAGCTGCTGCCTGAGCTCCATGAGACGTCCGTGGCAAACTGTGGTGCTTTGCTTTGGACTGGTGCAATTCAGACATACCCTTGCTGAGGGTAGCTTGGCAGGACAGCTCTTTGTAGCCAGAACTCTCTGGCTTTTTCTCCTGAGAGGACTGCCCCAGTGCTAGAGCCTGTTCAGCCAGAAAATTGAGAGGTGACTGCAGAGCATTAGTGGGTGGTGGTGCAGAAGAGCTAGGCTTTGCAAAGTTCCGTTTCTCTTCTGTACACAAAACACCAGCAACTTTTTCTATTGGTGTTTTGGAGGGTGCAGGAAGTGTGAATTCAGAACTGCTGGCGGCTCTGTTGTTTAATACAGCCAGTTCTTTAGACACAGCTTCTACAGAAGAGGCTGGATTCCGGACTAAGTCTTCATCCAGTGAGTCCTCCAGGGTGATAGGAACAGGGTCAGTGAGGCCACAAGCTGCCTGGGATGAAAGCTCCCTACTAGTTGCTCCAATGCTCAGGCCTCCACCTTGATGTTCTGAGAGCAAAGTAGTGGGACCAACAAGCTGTCCTGATGAGATAGAAACTTTTTTGTCAGGCTTAGCAGATGATTCCTAAAGAAAAGCAGAGATGCTCATAGTTAGAAGTATTCAAAGATACCAATATTGGTCTGTTACAAGGAAGTCAACAAGAGAACTGGATAATTACAAGACAAGTGATAGATGAGAGTAGGTACCCTGTCTGCCTTGCCTTGTAGTATTATCTGGCATGTGCCTAGCTGGCAGAGGTTGATTTTAGGCCAACATGCTTTGCCACAAAGTACAAACATGCCCACAGTAAAATTTTTCTTTTAGTTTCTGAAATAGTGTAAAACTTGCTCAGATACTCTGTTAGCTAGTGTTATATCAACTGTCTAATGCATGCTGGAGTCATTTTAGAAGAGGTAATCTCAGTTGAGAAACACCCACACAGGGCTGGCCTGTGGGCAAGCCTGTGGTGCATTTTCTTGACTGATGATTGATACAGAAGGACCCAGCTCACTATGGGCAGTTCTACTCCTGTGCTGGTAGTCCTGAGTGCTATACAAAAGCATGCTGAGTAAGCAACACTCCTCTATGGACTCTGTACCAGTTCTTGTCTCCAGGCTTCTGCCCTGCTTGAGTTCCTGTCCTAACTTCCCTGGATGATGGACTATAAGCTGTAAGGCAAAATAAACCCTTTTCTCCCCAAGTTGCTTTTAGCCATGGTGTTTTATCACAACAACAGAAAGCTAACCAAGACAATCTGCTGACATTCACACTATCTTGGATGCTCCTGACTGAAATTAGACTGATGAGAATTACTTTCAATTAACTTACTTTTCTTCAATACCTGACTCACCAGCCATTCTCATGGTAACAGAAATGGAACCTATATCATTGCTCCTGCATCCCAGTACTTAACACAGTATGTTCTCACACACTGTAGGAACCTTTCAGATACTCAGGAAAAAACAATTTAAACATCTGTTCTAACAATCGCTTTAAGTAGGGCTAAGGGAACAGCAAACTCAACAGGTAAAAGTTTGGCAAGGACCAATGTTCCCCACTGAGAGAGGTTTCTGTGATCTCTAAGATGTTTTTCACATTTCTGTGCTCCATCCACTACTTCCCTGTGGTTCTCCCAGGTAGTTAACAGAACCACTTCTCCTTTCTGCTACTGTTACAAACTAACTGGCCATAGCAGGAATATACTGCCTCCCTAAGAGGTCTACTACACCGCTGAGTCTTCACATTTACAGAAACTCTGTACTGTGCTCCTTTGGAGTTGATTCAAACTCTACTGAGTCTCACAGCAACTGGGCTGGCTGAGTATTGCTGTGAAAAACTGAGGCTAGAAAGAGAGGGTTAAAGGCTCAGTTTAGATGCCTGCCTTGTTCAAGAGTGCCATCTGAATAACTATTCTCAGTAAAGCTTACGAAGCAGCCATGATCTCTCAAGAGATTTCCTGAGCATGGCTTTAGAACATGGCTTCAGAAACGGCACATGACCAAAGCAAGCTGACTCACCTTCACCTTGATTTTTGAGGGAGCTATTACTTTCTTCTTGGCCCTGTTCAAAAAAATAAACACAAAAATGGTTCAAAGGAGGTTCTCAAGAGGAGATTAAAATAGCAGTGTCCCAAGAAATAAAACACTGAGGTACTTACAGAAGTGACGTCAAGTGCCCATGGCCTCGCCGGCTCTCTTTAAATAGAGTCCTGAAAAAAAAAAAAGGGTTAGGTTATCATATTTGCCCCAGCATGCCACAACTCAGCTTCTAGAGCTTTCCTGGAGGCCCTGATACTCAGTGGCACTTAATCTGACTAGAGAGCCACAAACCAGCTGAGGGGCCTAATATGACCTCACCAACTCACCTAAAGCCAAGCATCTAGGCCTTACTAAGTCATTGGCTGTGCTGCAACCTCTCAAAGCCATAAGTTCCCTAAGACAGTGGTACTTTTCTTACTGGTATTCTAAATCCACCTAAGGAGACAATGTGAAGTAACACATATAGCATGTCTTTATTTCCCCTAGAGAAACTTAACAAAAATTATCTTTATATAGCCTATCCTATAAAAAAAGAATAATAATTCCCAAGGTTCCATCATCTGTCTAAATCACTGATGAATCGATCACTGTCTTTATTGAACCTCCCATGCCCTACATAAAGAAGACATGCTCCATTCATGGGTGGCAACACACATAAGGAGATTCTGGGACAGAAGCCCAACACTAGGCTCCTGCATGGAATTAACACTGCACCCTGTGAATCTATGAGGAAGTCCCCAAGATGACTTCGATCTCTCAAGCCTCTGGTACAGCCAGCCATTGCATCAAAACAACAAAGTTCATACTGTGATGAAATGAGAATACAGCCAATCCTCTGACTAAAGTAGGACAAGCACCAAACTCTACAAGTAAGATCTCTCTTCTAAAGATCCCAGTATGTCCCTAGGTACTCAAGTGACATCAGAATTGAATCAACAAGACAGTGTCTTCTGAGGGAAGGGATCATTGTCAGCCCAGACTAGCCTGTCTCACCTGGCCTGCATCCAGCCTTTGGGCCACAAAGGCTTGACCTCAGCATCCAAAAAAGCTTTCACACAGTCCTCCCAGGCCTGAGCCTTGCTGTTCCTCTCCAGGTCACGGCTCTCCAGTTTGATCTTCACCACCTGGCACAGAAGCTCCCTGAGAAGCAGAAAGAGATCAGAAACTTCCCACCACCCCAAATGCTGTTTCACAGTTGTCACTGTGTGCTTTCAGCAACCCATGAAAGTAATTAATCCTAACCTTCATTAGCAATATGGGGACAGGCTCAGACACTGGTTTCACAAACCCTCCAATGACGCAAGGTCCCAGTTTGTGCACACCTGATTTCATCATTCCACTGGAATTTCTTCCGGGGTCCCATTATCCTCCGGCCCCCCTTTTCTTCATCTTCTTCCTCATCAGAACAAATTCGTTCTCTCTGCTCTTTGTCCTTCTCTTCCTCCAGCATCCTACAGAGGGAACAGAAGAAACCTTGAGGTCCTCTTGCCCATCAGCTTCCCCCTCCCTCCTTCCTTCTACAATATTCTCCTTGATTTAAGATCAGAAAATCTGAAAAGCCTAGAATTGTATTGGAAATGTAATACTAAGAAGTGTAAAAGGAAGAGACAGTGACCCGGAGAGATGACTTAGTGGTTAAGAGCATGTACTGCTCTTACACATTTCCACACACAGACTCACACAAATAATTTTAAGAAGGGGTAGAAGATATAGGAAAATAATGACACCCAAGTGACACACTTACTTAGCAACCTTTGCTTGTGTGTGTGCTTGGCATTCATCCTGGTACTTGGCCACCTGCTCAGGCATGGCCCTACCAATGGCATCCTTGAGTTTCTGGAGTGGTTCCTTTAGGCGCCCACCCTGCAAAGAAAGGGCAAAGTCCAGGTTTGACTCATGCACCACTCTCACACTAAGGATCCACAAGAGGCCATCAAAAGGAGACGATGCAGCATATATGATCCTTGTGCAGACGCTGCCACCCACCTGTTCATAGAGGTGAAGTTTCCGAGCACGCTTGACCAAAGCATCCTTGCTGCAGGGCAGGAATGAAGCCAGATAAGCAAACACCCCAGAACGGATTTGGCTAGTCAGCTCCCGGGTTTGCACCTCTATGCTGAAGAACACAACACAGTAATTAATGGCATGCAGCTTGCTGCGAGATTCATCTTCCTTAGGTTGCAGACTGGAGAAGAAAGGTAGGCACCAAAAGCAGCCTGAACCTTATCTTGATGGATATACATTATAACCACGTATCCACAGCAACAAAATCTCCAGCAACAACATAAGGAAAAACTCTCAAGCTTAATGAATTTGGCTAGGAAAAGAGGGTCAAGGCTCTTAGGGCAAGGATAAGATCAAGTCAAAGGCAGCCAAGAGAACAAAGCCAAGAAGTAGATGGTGGTGGCATATGCCTTTAATCCCAGCACTTGGAAAGTAGAGGCAGGTGGATCTTTCTAAGTTTGAGGCCAGTTTGGTCTACTGAGTGAGTTCCAGTGCAGCCAAGGCTACACAGAAAAACCCTGCTTCAAAAAGGTGGGGGGGGGGGAGTATGAGCATTAAAAAAACATAAAAGCTTTAAAAGTGAAAGTAATTGCTTGGGATTGTCACGAAATACTTTCCAGCAATATTTTTGTTTTGTTTTGTTTTTCAAGGCAGGGTATCTCTATGAAATAGTCCTAGCTGTCCTGGAACTCACTCTGCAGACCAAGATAGCATCAAACTCATAGAGATCCACTTGCCTCTGCCTCCGAAGTGCTGGGATTGAAGGCATGCACCACCACCGTCCAGTGATTGGTTCTTCTTCTATGCAGGATATTTTTCCTGCACATATATGTGTTTATCATGTGCATGCCTGGTATCCATGAAAGTCAAAAGAGGGCACTGGATTCCTTGAACCTGGGATTAAGGAGCCAGTTGTTAAGGACAGTTGTGAGTCACCATGAAGGTGCTAGGAACCAAACCCCGGTCCTCTGCAACAGCAATGGCACATTCTCTTATCCACTAAACCATCTCTCCAGCCTTCTCCAGCATGTTTTTATGTTTCAGTTACTAGTTCTACCCATGATCATGACATCAGGAAAATACACACCTCTCTAGTTTCTCCATCTGGACAAACAAGAAAAGCCTGAGCTTTCTGTATATGGCACATTCAAGTGGGTTCTTTATTGACACAAAATTCTGACGTGACCCTTAAGTGCTCTTTGAGGCCCTGTGCTTCCTGAACCAAAAGGTCCATCCACATCTTATTCAGTGGGCATTTATGGAAACATTCTCAAGCCTTGACAACTGTTCTTACATTGAAAAATAAAATCCTCTGTTGGCCTGACATATTTTGTTTAGATTTGTATACTTGTTGTTGTCCTTTCTAATCCAGTCCACACAGCAAAGTACCCAGATGTTTGGGGATCTGGGGATGATGGGATGAAATGTACTGGGAGCACAAGTAAAAACAAGAATGAACCCTGAGAAGCACCCCGATGCAGAACAAACTTGAGGTTACCAGATTGTTACTCATTCTTCTGGATTCTCTCTTTTCATCTCATATTTGCCAAGAAATCCTCTTCTAATAGGCCATAACAATACATATATTATAGCATTTTAATAATGTCTGTAAAGGCTATCATTTATGGAGACAGGATCTAGTATCCCTGTTTCATTCTAAATAGAAAAACAGAGACAAACAGATACTCACTCTAGCAGGATGCCATTAATATCTTGAGTGAAAAATTTCTGTTTGCTCTCTCCTTCAGCAGCTCTGGCAGCCTGATTCACAGGAGACAGTAACAAATATTAGTGCCCTTTCCCATTCACACTTTCCCTCACACTCACCAGCAGGCACAGAATCAATGTTCCCAAAGAGCACCTGCCAGCAAAACACTTCCCACCATCTTCCTGACTATACCCCAGCCCCAAATTAAAAATCATAAAGCTGCTGCAATACCTGTAGGCAAGTTTCTTGGGACCTTCAATACTAATCATGGAACAAAAAGCAGTGATCTTGAGGAATCTGGTCAGAGGCCAGCTCAACTAGTAATCCTGCAACTGTGTCCAGACGCTTACCAACTACACTGTAAATTGGGATTTCTACACTGTCAGTGGTAGAAAAGCAACTAAGACCTTAAGCAAACCTACAAGATTAAAGCAGTAGTTCTCAATTTTCCTAATGCTGTGATCCTTTAATACAGTTCCTCATGCTGTGGTGACCCAACCATTAAATTATTTTTTGTTGCTAAAAAAACAAACTCATAACTGTAATTTTATTACTGTTATGATTTGTAATGTAAACATCTGTTTTCCAATGGTCTTAGGTGACCCTAAGGGGTCTCAACCCACAAGTTGAAAACCACTGATTTAAAGGCTTTTATGTATCAAAAATTATGAAAAGAAATAAAAAATACTGTGTACTCCAGCCGTACCTGGTACCCAAAGAGAAGCCTCCTACTAGAAAAGAAATTACTGTGTAATTTCAGTACTTAAGGATATTCTTTGAAAATCTGTAATATACTTAACAGTAACTCACAACCAGACTCCTGAAATAATACATGATACTGAAGATGACACTTGGGAACAAGCCTAGAGACTCCTGAAGTGATTCTCTCTTGGCTACACATGGAAGTTACCTAGGCAGCTTTCCCTACCCAAGGCCAATAAACACAATCTTAGGAATTGGGTCTGAGGAATGTATATTCTTGAGAAATGGCCCCAACATCTTCTTGAGAAGTGGCCCAAATATCAGCTCTCTCAAATAACACACAGTGATTTGAGAACCACTGACCTAAACCAAAGAAATATTGACCTGAGACATTAAGGCAGAACACACTTTCTGAAATCAGACTTTAAATAAATTGGGGACAAAGTGACTGTGGAATAAATATATAAATCTTCTGCCTTCCTCTAATTGCAGTCTCTGGGTCCCTCTGACTATGCTGTTAAGTCTTTTACCCACTCCCCACCAGAAACAGGTTTCAAAAGCTGAAACTGACCTTTACTTCTGATCTTCAGGCCTCTACCTCCCAAGAGCTAAGATCAGCACTAAAATAGAATTTTTCCCCAAAATGTCATTCTCCCTTGTGGGTGATAGGAATATAGGCATAAGCTACTATGTATGGCTAAGGACATGCAATTTCTTATACTTTCAAAAGCATTCAGAATTCTACCTTGATATATATGCACATGTGTGACAGAGGAGCATGTCAAGTGTCCTTCTCAATCACTCTCTGCTTTATTCCTTTGGGGTAAGGTCCCTCTCTGAACCTGGAATTCAATCTTTTTAGCTAAGCTTTTAACCAGCAAGCCCCACTGATCCTTCTTTTCCACCCCACCTGATAGCACTAAGTATAGTTACAGGTACATGCTAGACCACACTTAGCTTTGTTATATAAATTCTAGAATCCAAAACTCAGGTCCTCATGGTTGTGCAACTAACTAGTACTCTTAACCACTGAGCTATCCCTCTGGCTCCTAGCCTTGAACTCTTGATTCTATCCTCTAATTCAAGAACTGCAATTAAAGGGCATGCAGTACCACACCAGGCTATAAATTTATTTTATTAAGCCATTTCTCCAGCACTTCAGAACTTTTCTACCTGTATAACCTTTAAAAACTTTCTTTCTGAAGCCTTTTACACTGCTTAGGCTTTATTTGAGGATTTGGTTTTATACTAAATTACTTAGGTGCTACATTTTAAAATAAATCCAAATTAAAGGCCATCGGATATTGGACTTGGTGCCACACATCTATAATCCCAGTTGCTCTGGAGGCTGAAGCAGGATTACAAATTTGAGATAAGGCTGAGGAACTGAGTAAGATAACCATGATCTACAGAAGGTCTTGATAGGGAAGTCCAACTAGCACCTGGCTAGGCTAATGTGCTGGCTAAATACAGTCACAAGTGTGAACTCAGACAAAATCAGAAAAGAATCAGTTAGCCAGTCTGTCAAAAACAAAATGAGGCTAAGCACAAATTCCTTTTCAAATTTAAGCAATAGAAATGGGCATGTATCTCCTATAAAGCAAGATTTAAAATCTAATCTTATTTTTAAAAAGAGAGGAAAATGAAATTAGGGAAGTAAAAAATAAAGCAAGAAATACTTAAACTGCTACCAACAATTATACATGGCAAGTTTAATTTTGGAGTTGAGACAGGGTCTTATGTAGCTCAGGCTAATCTTGAATTTCCTTTGTTGCCAAGGATGACCTTGAACAATTGGGATTATAGGTGAGTATAAACCATGCCCAGCATTCTAATTTTTAAAATGTTGTGTTCATTTCAAGATCTAGCATAGAACTCTTTAAGGATACAAATAGCTGAATGTGACTTTTACAATTCTATGTAATGTTCTATGTCCAAATAAATTCTTCTCTGGAAAGACTACATTTCCAGTAAATTGCAAAAAAGGACCAGGCATTCATACCCATGCACACATACAAAGAGCTCCAGGCACAACAAAATTTGTAATGCCAAGGAGCCACAGCAACTTGCCAAATAGCATGCCTACCTAGATAGGCTTTCATATACCACAGTCCAACACTGTTTTAGGCTGTGGCACTTCATTATCACTACACCTTCCCCCCTACACACCCAAAAAAAAGCAAAATAATAGGTTAATACTCTGATCACAATCTACTATGGGAATGAGGACATACCTAAGATTTTATTTTGACTTTTCTGTAAAATAAACGGTCTATTGCTTAGTCCTATTTAATTTAGTTAATAAAATTTTGAGACTCTACAAAACAAAGTGCTTACAAATTAAAGCATTGAAAAGAACAAGAAGCAATTTTTTAAACATGAATTTTGAGCAACAGATATGCTCAAACATGCCAAGTGCAGATTTAACTGCTCTCCCTTCAATATTATATTAAGATATACTATGAATCTCTGGCACGACACAATTCATTAAAGCATTATGTTCAAGAAGAACACATGTTCGATACTACACATGGGCTAACAAGGAGGAATCAAAGATGTAAATAAGATATTTTGTTTGCTTTGTATATTGTGTTTAAATATCTTCTCTAAGCGAGAAAAGCATTTCTAGATGAAGCTGATGTTTTCCACTGTCCTAAAACATGGAATATTATTCACAATCTGAAAATGCTGTAAGAGTCATTAGTTCAAAATGTACAGCTGCTGAGCACAATTGCTCCTGGAATTAAAGTTCAAATCATAGTGCCTAGATGGAAATGTTGTTTTAACAAAGGTAATGATATTAAAACTAATGATCCACAGTTAGATTACAGCTAGTTGTAAATTACTGAATTGATAGTTCTTAGCACTTAGAGATCACTCCAAATACTGGAGGAAAACAGAAGCACAGCTATCCCATGCTAAAGATTGTTTGCTATTGTCTGGGACAGGAAAAGTGCTCACAATGTTAAGCTCCCACATGCCACCATGCAGGTACACCTGAACACTCCTGATGATACCCAAGACAAGGGAGCAAGTAAAACCAAGTAGCAGCCAAGCATGTGCTATGTTTATACATGTTTACAAACCAATGAATTTTCAAAATCTTTGGAAGAGTTAAAAAAATGACACTCTACCTTAGATGCCTGCTGCCAACATCAAGGCTGACAATCACAAAAACAAAGGTGAATTACAGGAAAAAAACTAATAGGCAGAGAAAACAAGAGAAAACAACTCCCCAAAGTAAAATTTCTAGAAGTAAAGGAATTAAGAGAGGTGGGGGAAAAAAATGAAGCCTGGTGTGCAAAGCTTACATTTAGTTCTCTTGGATGAAGTAAGAACTTGGGAACTTTACATTTGAATTTCCCAATTCACTAAGGGTCTGTCTGGCAGCAAACTTCACAAGGTGCAGAGCTAATGCCATTCTACCCAAATAGCTTCCAGGAAAGCTCAGCCATACTGTGTTTCCATACCTGAGCCAGCTCCTTAACGCGCTTCTCCAGGGGTGTTGGCAGGCCTTCAGGGAAGGAAGAAGGCTGCCTGAATTCCTGATCCAATCCCACTCCAAGGGAATCACTTCCATCATCCATATCTCGGAAAGGGCTTCCTTCTGGAGACTCACTGAGCAGCTGCTCCAAGTCCAAGTCTGTCAGGGAGTCCATGGCAGTGGCAGCTTGGAGCAAGTCATTATCAGAAGTGGAGCCAAAGAGTGAGAGCAAGGGGTCAGAAGTGCCCTCCAATTCTCTCAGGCTCTGAGCATCTATTGATGAAACAGCTACAGGCTTATGTTCCTCCTCCCTCTTTTTCTGAGCCTCTTTCTCTTTCTGAAATTTCTTCAGCATCTCTTTAACACTTAACCCAGAGTACTTCTTCTTCTTTTTCTCCTTACTGGCATTGAGGGCTGTGAAGCTGTAAGTAAGAGGGAAACTGATTACACAGCTTGCAGGACTCTCTCCATGAGAAATGTTATCCTTTTAAAGGGTAGCCTTTATCCCTGCTCCCAGGAAAGAATCTCCATGAAGCCTCTGTTCTGTCAGTCCACTCTGTTATCATGCCTCCATCCTCATGGCAGAGAGAACTCATTTTTGCCAGACCAAAGCTTGAGTATGAATACAGATTAGCAACACGGTGCCATATAATGTAAATATCCAGTGAGTTATAAACCACTGCCAGGCTGAAATAAAAGTTAGAAAAAAATGGGAGAGGCAAGGAAAGTATTTCAAGGAAGAAAGCATGAGAAGCAGAGAAAGAACAGCAGTAACTTGAAGGCTGACCAAGGAGGAATCATGACCATAGACATAATAGCTAAGACACAAGAACTGGGACAGAGAGGAGTTCTAAGAGAACAAGGAACATCAACAACCATATGGTGACAGAAATAGCTGCTGACAGTGACAGAGGAACACAGGCACACAGGCTATCTGACACACAGAGATGAGAATAGCTGACTATACAAAGAACAGCCCTGCTGGAGGAGACAGGAAAGGAAGGTCAGGCCCTATAGCCTACTTTGAAGCTGGGGAAGAGGGAGAGGGCAAGTTAGCTCTCAGGTGTTACGCCCTCATCTGGTCCTCATAGCCCATACTTTATCCTAGCGAAAAGCTGCTGCCTCTCACCCAGCTTTGGAAAACTTGGACTTTTTCGATTTCTTCTCCTTATCATAGGTGTCATCTTTTTTCTTCTTCTTTATCTTTTCACCACCTTCTTTCAACTTTCGCTTCTAAAAATTAAAGACAGGTACAATTATACAACTCCTTGAGTTAGAGAACAAGTACACTAAACAGCACTGGCCTTGCTCCAGGTAGGGTACATCTTCAGACTCATTTTATTTCCTTTAGAAACATAAAAGGCTTCTCTTTCAAAGCAGTCCCTGGGACACAAATCTATAGATCCCATCAACAGTGTTCAGTAAACACCCAGATGGAAACTCCATGGTGGCTGTTCTGAAGACAGATAAAAAAAAAAAAAACGCAAACATTTATTTGTTTTATGTATATGAGTACTCTATCTGCATGCAAGCCTTTATGCCAGAAGAGGGCATCAGATCCCACTAAAATGGCTGTGAGCCACCATGTGGTTGCTGGGAATTGAATTTATTACCTCTGGAAAAAGAGCCAATACTCTTAACTACTGAGCCACCTCTCCAGCCCCCTGAAGACAGATTTAGAATAGGCTGTAGGTGGGTCCTCTCATTTTAAATAATGGGCAGTGGTAGACAGACCCTAAAATATGCTCAATCTAAGGCTGACTAGTTTTCAGTGGGTGACAGTCCTAGAACTAAAGTTCTCTCCAAGTCCACAGTGGAGAAGCCAGTAAGAATGGCATACAGTTCACTGGCTCATACCCTCATGGCTCTCCCCACTCTGGGATGTATCTGGAAACATGGCGTTGCTGAGTCTAGTGGAGCATCTTGAGACATGCATGAAATGACTGAGGCCTGACCAGTATTCCCATAGTCACATCATGTTGAGACAGCTCTACCTCTTTCCACCAGTTTCCTGAGCCTTCCAAAAAGATTGCATATTCTAGAGTCATCTACTGATCTCACAGTCACAGCAAAAGGTATTTCTGAAATCCAAAAGGAAGAATAGCCTAACCTTTGGAGATTTCTTCTTCTTTTCCTTAATGAAGTCATCCTCAGATTCTGAAGCTTGTCTAAACTGCAAGGTTCCCGAGTTAATGTAAAATCCTCCATACTTTGTTGTCAAAGAAGCAGGAACAAGCTCATCATACTAAGGAAGAAAAACATACCATCAGCTCCCATTTCTGGTTCTATAGTATAAGGTACAAAGCACATCTTGAGAATGCAACTAGAATTTTCTGTCACTCTTCAAAAACCATGCTAAGACATCCTCTCCTCAATCACTAATGGGTAAGCTACTGGGTATTTTAGAAAGAAAAGGTTGTGATTTTCACATGAAAAAAACAAAGCCAGGGTCCAGGAAGTCCCTTCCTCAAGTTCAGGACTCTTTGTACTAGGAGGACAAACTGACATGTCACAACCCTGCCCAAATGTCAGTACTATACATTCAGTAACTACTTACCGCCTCAGAGTTATCGATGAAAGAATCTGATTCATCATAGCCATACCCCATATCAATCAAATCCTGTATTCGGTCTTTCCTACGTTTCTTTCCACCCTGAAATTTAAAAGCAAGGAAGGGGTCACATGCTTTTGGTAAGTACAATGAATTGAATGTTGCCTTGAGTCTCAACAGCTAATGATTAAAGGTTAAAAAGCACTGAAAACATATACTACCCTTAACCTTTATCTCCTGTCTGCCTCAGTGTCTCTGTCTCTCTCTCTCTCTCTCCCTCTCTCACCTCAAACACACACCAAACCCTATCTCTAAAGACCTTTGGAAATAGGGCAGATTTTTATCTGCATAAATGACCTAAGACAGAAGAGTGAAATAAATGGATTCTCTTGCTCTGTAACAAGCACACTCTCTAAGGCCTTATTTGCCCATTTAACTTACACATTTCTCCTGCCACATGAGAGTTCTGAACCTTAATGCATTTGGTTAATAGCTGTAATCTATGTCCTCTGAGTCCTACATCTATTTCCAGATCACTTCTGACTACATGATAATCTACTAAATGAACATGAAAATGCCTGGAGACTACTCTCACTAATGAGGTTGTTGTCTTGCCCAACACAGAAATCTTACATATTTTTCTTCAAATTTCCGTGCAAGGGCCTCCACCTTATGCCTTTCTTTTTCTTCATCATTGAAAGGATCCAAGACATCTTTTTTCTGGAAAGAAATCATTCCACAAAAAATAAATCACACACATATACAAAGCCATAGTCCTGGTTAAAGAACCAAGAGTGTAATTAAAAAGTTATTATTTAGAAATAGCAAGATAGAATACATGCTGCCATCACATCATGTTTTATTGTTTAAAAAACAAAACTGCAGCGAATGTATCAGTTCATCATCATCCTAGTTCCTAGAAAGGCTGAGGCACAAGAGGTGTAGGAGGTCCTTCTGTTTGTGTGTTGCTTTCATTGGTTAATAAATAAAGAAACTGCCTTGGCCTAGCTAATAGGGCAGAACTTAGGTAGGCAGAAAAGACAGAACTGAATTCTGGGAGGAACAAAGCAGAGTAGGAGAGAGCCACCATGGAGCTGCCAGAGTCAGACATGCTGAATCTTTCCTGGAAGCCACTGGCACGTGGTGATATACAGATTAATAAAAATGGGTTAAATCAAGATATGAAAGTTAGCCAATAAGAGGCTAGAGATAATGGGCCAAGCAGTGATTTAATTAATATAATTTCTGCGTGATTATTTTGGGTGTAAGCTAGCTGGGCGGCTGGGACAAACAGCAGGCCTCTCCTTGTAACACACAAGGACTTCAATTTCAAAGCCAGCCTGAATATAGAGTGAGGTTAAGGCTAACCTAAACAATGCATCGAGGGCTTGTCTTAAACTAAAAGAAAAAGGGGCCAAGGGCCTAGTTTAGTGTTAATGACCTTGCATGATCAAGGCCTTAGGCTCAATCCAAGAACCATACATTAAAGAGAAAGAAAGAGAGAATATATAATTTCAACAAAACTTAATATCTACAATGGCCTAACAATGAGGCTTCAAACAGAGCAAAGGGCCTTTACTAGAGATGTTCAATGTCTATAGAACTGTGCTCAATAAAGTTGATTCTTTCTGTAACAATTTATTTTAGGTACTTGAAAACATTCTGAGATCTATAGGCTTTTTAAAACTTCTGTAACAGTCAAGGTTCAAAAAGGTTAAAAATGATGTCTTGGGAGATAGTTCAGGGATTAAGAGCACTGACTTCTCTTTAAATGACTTTGATTCAACTCCCAACATTCACATGGCAGCTCACAGTCATGTCTAACTCCAGTCTAGAGGATCTAAGACCCTCTTCTGGCTGTGATAGCTCAGACGCACATACAGGCAAAACATCCACATACATTAAATAAATAGAGAGACAAAAAGTTTTAAGGGTCTTTTTTTCCCTTTTTCCTTTTGTTTTTTGAGACAGGGTTTTCTGTTGTAGCCCTGAATCTTACTCTGTAGACCAGGTTGGCCTAGAACTCAGAGATCTGCCTGCCTCTGCTTCCCAGGTGCTGGGATTAAAGGTGTGCCCCACCGCCTTTAATCCCAGCACTCGGGAGGCAGAGGCAGGCAGATCTTTGTGAGTTCGAGACCAAGCTGGTCTACAAGAGCTAGTTCCAGGACAGGCTCCAAAGCCACAGAGAAACCCTGTCTCGAAAAACCAAAAAAAAAAAAAAAAAAAAAAAGGTGTGCCCCACCATACCCAGGAAAAGATTTTTTAAAAAAAAGTTAAAGAAGTGCTTTCTTTGGCAGTATATATACTAAAATTGAGACAATACACCAAAGATTAGCATGGCTCCTGTTATAATGGCACGCAAATTCACAAAGTATTTCATATTAAGAAAAGGATGTAAAAAAAAAAGGTTAAAAATTCACTGAATATAATACAAGTTCTTGACAAGCATTCTGTCTTTAGAAAAGTGTATGAGAGGTTTGAGAAGTTAGTCCATTGATAATTTTTACCTAGTAGGCACAACACATTGAAGAAAAGGAAAGAGGAACCAAAACAATAAAATAATCATCATCATCAAATGAAAACTTAAAGGAACTCAAAAAGTGGTCTAAATAGTACTTCTCAAGTCAAACACTGATTCAAGGAATTGCTACCCTTGGAAACATACTTTCAAGGGCCCACTGTCATAACCCTCGTTTGCCAACCTCAAAAATCATTCCAAATATTTTCACCTTTTCTTCTAAAGTTTATTTTTACTCTATAAGCTTACTCATGCATTTTTTTAATCAAGTAAATTTTTCATAGCTGGATATACGCTCTTGAACAAGGAATTTTAATATTTATAAAGATTAACTAAATATGCTAAAACTTCAGAGTACAAATAAAGTACTGAAAAATGAATGTTTGCTTCAAAACAAAAGTTTCTACTCTAGGCTAGGCATGGAGCTATGTGCCTGTAATCTCAGTACTTGGAAAAGAGAAGCAAAAGAATAGTTTTAGGCCAGCTTACTACATAGAAAGGCTCAATTTCCAGCCTCAAACAAACAAAAAAGAAAAAAATAATTCCTTTATTCTACACCTTTCAGTCTACTAAAACCCACCTACCCAAAAGATCAGTTACGTGATTTATAGTGTGCATATATACTGGAATACTGTTGTACATGCAAAATATAAACATTTAAATAGTAATAAATGATTTAATTTTTTAAATTTTTTCCTTTATTTTGTATGTATAAGTGCTTTGTTTGAATGTATATTTGTATAGTATGTGCATGCCTGGTGTCCAAAGAGGTCAGAAGAGGACATCAGATCCCCCAGAACTAGAGTTACAAGTGGTTGTGAGACACCATGTGGTTAACAGAAATAGAACTCAGGTCCTATATAGAAAAGCAGTCAGTGCTCTTAACCACTGAGCCATCTATTCAAACCTATATAGGCTGTTTTTAAAAACAGGTGCTTATTTGTATCTTCTAATATTTCTACAATAATCATCATATACAACTTAAGCAGCTAAAATAACTTTAGAGATCTCATTTTTGAGTACTACCCAATTCAACATGAACTCTCCAAAGCCAAGCCAACACACCATTCAATTACTATTTCTGAACCAAAGGTTTACCTCTGTCCAAACATAGCATCCTGGCCATTATTAAGCTCCCCAAAGCCCTCTGGAGCTTAAACCTCATCATATTTTAACTTGTGCTATCTGTTCTCCTAGGATTTTCTTAAAATACCTATGAGACTGTAAATTCCCATGAAGCAGGGAAAGTCCTTCCCACTTTTATATGGTCCTCACCATGCAGCAGCACTTCACATTGTAAAGAATATGTGCTAACTGAGCCAACACACGAATGTATCAGATTATGCTAGGAGTGGTAATAGTGTTCAGGAACTCATGCATTCTATACCCTTAACAAGACAGATCCACACTCAGGACTTGTAAAACTGACTCAGGAGTTGTAAAACTGAAGTCCAGGAGTGATTCCCTTGATACTTTATCCAAATTTCTCTGTGTATATTCCATGTATTTTTCTGCAATATTGAAAATACAGAACTTCTCTACCTCAGCTGCCAAAAAAAAAAAAAAAAAAAAAAACCCAAAAAACAAAAAAGGCAAGTAAGAGCACTGAAGTTCTAACTTCAGTTGTTCTACCCATTTGGTTTGAGCCCATAGAAAATTTGTTAATCTAATCCTACTAACGTCTCTTAAGGAAGGGGACACCAACCTTACATTGAAAAAGGAACTGTGAACAGATGTGGGGGTATTTTCTTGATTAATGGATGATGTGGGCATGACCCACTCTAGGTGGTGACATTCCTCAGCAGGTGGCCCTAGGCTGTATAAGCAAGACAAAAGGAGCAAGCCAATAAGCAGTATTCTCCCATAATTCCTGCTTCCGTTCTTGCCTTAAATTCCCTTCATGAAGGACTATAGTGCAAGCTGTAAACTGAAATAATCTTTCCTCCTTCTCAAGTTACTTTTGGTCTCTGTGTTTTTCACAACAATAAAGAAAACAAAGACACTGTTTTGAAACTACATAAAAACACACACTTTAAAAATGTTAATGAGCTGGGTAATAGGGGTGCATATCTTCTTTCCCAGCACTCAGGAGGCAGAGGCCAGCAGATCTCTGTAAGTTTAAGGCCAGCCTGATCTACAGAGGAAGTTCCAGAACAGGCTTCAAAGCTACACAGAGAAACCGAAAAAAAAAAAACAAACTTATTCTCAAACAGCTTGAAGTCTACAAAGCCAATTATGGCTAAAAAATTTTAAAAGTAAGAGAGTTTAAAAAAAAAAAGCAGAAGCATACTTCTACACATCCAGAAAAGAAACTATTAAGACACTCCTGGTCAAAAGAGATGAGCAGTATGGGCCTCTTCCTATCTGTCTTTCCACCACAGAGTGGGCAAAGCATCCACCACAGAGTGGGCAAAGCATGCACCACTGCAACCATCAAAAGAATGATCTCACCTATGTCACATAAAAATGTTACCAAGCAGCGGCGGTACATGCCTTTCTTTAATCCCAACATTTGGGAGGCGGAGGCAGAGGCAGGCAGATCTCTGTGAGTTTGAGGCCAGCCTGGTCTACAGAGTAAGTTCTGGAACAGCCAAGGCTACAGAGAGACTCTGTCTCAACCCCTTCCCCCCCAAAAAAAAAAGAAAGGAAAAAGAAAAAGAGTTAACATAAAAAATGTGTTGCTTCTTTTATTTATATAACCAGTCATAACTCAAACTGGCCTTGGATGTGCCATATGGTTTTCTCTAGTGTAAATCAGGAGAAAGATTCTTGAAAGAATTCTTTTCCTACCCAGTGCCTGCTCTAGATGAGTGGTGATCATGGGAAAGTTCAGGCCTCTCTAGCCTCACTTCCCTGATATAAAGGCCCATGTGAACATATTGGCGTCTTCACGTTAGGTCTGTAGCAACTCTGAGTCTACTGGAATGTACCTTGTCTCCAGGATGAAGGCCTTTCACCTTCCCTCGGATGTTCTTCACCAGCTCTGGGTAGAAGAACTCTGGGCAGCGTTTGTGGTCTGGTTCAAAGAGCGTGAGTGTAATCCGAACAGCAGCTGCAGCTGGCTCACAGTCTTGATGCTGTTCTGTTCCTCCAACCTCCTCTTTCCTGGACTTCTTCAAAAATGCAGGATTCAAAGGACCTGGGAGAGAGGTGAACTGGACCCTGTGGGGCTCCGACATGGCTACCAACAAGTCTTAGCAGGTGTCACTGCATGATTTCTGTTAACATTGAAAAGAAGGGCCAGGTCAAACCAAAATAACAAAGGTACACATTATCAAAATAACAAAAACAGTTGTCAGTTGCACAGAGTTAAAAAAAATTCCTTGTCAAGAAGAATCCATTGATAAATTATAATTGTGTTAACTCATTTAAACAAAAAGTGGTAAATATAAATTGTTTCCTATTTTAGAAATCATCCCACATTACATAATTCAAGTTAAAAGCCTGTATATTAATGCAGTTGAAACTTTTTTTTTTTTGCATGTGACTCTTCTCATTGCCTATGTACCCACAAAGTCTTTACAAACAGATCGTAAGGAAGAAATCACCACCTCAGTCTTTTATAGATACTAACTTCTAACCTAAGTTGAACTTAATGTCTTCTAAAGTCTGAGAACAGGTTCTAACTTGTTTTTTTCCCCAGTATCAATTACTGAGCAATCTTCCTTTTCCTGATGATTTGTCACAGACCAAAGCAGACCTCATATACTTAAACTCCATGCTAAAAGCCGTGTTACATTAATCAAGTACTTGAGAGATTCTTTAACCAATACAGCTTTGTCTTGAAAACTCTTATACTTTTAGTATATGAAATATACTAAATAAAGTTCATCTTTATTTTCTCTTTAAAAATAGTAACTGGGGGGCTGGAGAGATGGCTCAGCGATTAAGAGTACTGGCTGTTATTCCAGTGGACTCGCGTTCAATTCCCAGCACCACATGAGAACTCACAACTGTTTGTAACTCCAAGATCTGACACCCTCACACATTCATACAAGCAAGCAAAGACTAATGCACAAAAAATAAATATTTGAAAAATAACAATAACTGGCTTTTACCCTATTTCAGATCAATTTTAAAATCATTTGTGCATGCTCCCTCCAAAACGTGACTGTATTTTACAAAATGAATCACAAATATGAATTCAGAATGATTAGTCTATCTCCACATATATGTAGATATAGTAGACTATATTTGAAATTCATTTCTTTCATTATCATAAAAAGGTAATGTAAGATCAGATAAGGGAATAAAAACTATACAAATGAGTTTAAAAAATCATGCTAGGGCTGGAGAGATGGCTCAGAGGTTAAGAGCACTGACTACTCTTCCAGAGGTCCTGAGTTCAATTCCCAGCAACCACATGGTGGCTCACAACCATCTGTAATGAGATATGGTGCCCTCTTCTGGCCAGCAAGCATAAAGACAGACAGAACACTGTATACATAATAAATAAATCTTTTAAAAAGAAATCATTCTAAGCAGGCAGCAAAGACATAACCAGTAAAATAGACTGGCCTGTGCAAAATGTTTACCAACATGCACTAGGATACTGGAAAAAAAGAGCCCTAAAAGAAACTTCCTTCCAGGACAGGCTCCAACACCACAGAGAAACCCTGTCTCGAAAAACCAAAAATAAAATAAAATAAGAAACTTCCAAGGGGCTCAGGACATTGCGGAAAATTCACCTGGCTGAGAAAATAAATCTGAACTGAAAGTTAAAGGCTAACAGGCTCCCCACTGAGAGGAAGCACAATCTTACTGTAAGAAATGGATCAGCAAGTTACTCAATTGGATGAAGAAATTGGCAACAAGGTCCTAGTCTTTCTGTCTAGCAAAAATTTTTAAAATGTAGTTTACTCTCAGTCCAGGTCTTTAGAGGGCACAACTCAAATTCACATGGTCAGTAACAATATTTCTGTTAGCTAACTTGTACAAGTCTTAACAGGGAGACAGGATTAGAGGAAGAAGTAAATCACCTATTAACTCTCACAAGTCAGATTTTGGTTAAGTTTTATGATCATCACAACATGCTATTTTGTTCTTGGGCTAAACCATTAAAAACATTAAGACAATTAGGTATATTAAAGGTCATGTTAAATTTATACATTTAATTCCAAATGCTCAAGAAAATGCAATTAACTTCTAAAGTCCATACAAGAGTCTGAATCATATTCATACAATTAAATTTATGAGTTATGATCTTGGAAAGAGCTTACTATAAGGCTTACAAGTTTACCTCTTTAGAAATATGAAGTAGCCAGGCAGTAGTGGCACACACCTTTTAATATCAGCACTTAGAAGGGAAGGGCAGGTGGATCTCCATGAGTTCGAGGGCAGCCTAATCTACAGATCAAGTTCCAGGACCAGCCAGGGCTACACAGAGAAATCCTATATTGATGCACACCCCCCCCCCCAAAGAGAGAGAGAAAAGAAATATGAAGTATCTGAGAGAATTAAGAAAAAAATGATTTGTAGTTTAAACCACTTAAGTGAATTTAATTAATCTGGTTTAAAAAGAGTTAACTGCTTAAGAAAGTTTAATCTGGCGCTGTCTCAAACATTTGTCCAAGTTTTACTTTCACATGCATGGATGCATGTGTGCACATGTATGAAAACTTACAGAAGTTGATTCTTTCATTTTATCGTGTTCTGGGGACTGAATGTAGGTCTTCAGGCTTGGAGACAGGCACCCTTATCTGCTGAGCCATCTTGCAGACCCTCAAGTAATTTTTTGACATATAAATTTTGAAATTTGTAAACAAAACATTAATGAAATTTTATAAGTGTTAAAAACAGCTAAGATTGGGCTGGAGATGGAGCTCAGTAGAGTGCTTTCCTAGTACGCTGGAGGCCCTGGGTTCAATTCCCACAGTGAATTAAAATAGGAACAGTAATAGACACTTGTAATCTCAGCATTGTGGAGGTGGAAGCAGCAGGATCAGAAATTTAAAATTACTGTTAGCTAAGGAAGGAGTTGAAGGCCAGCTTGGATTATGTGAAACTCTGTCTCCAAATAAAATGGCAAAGAGGAAAATAAACAAAAGCACACCTAGAGATTAGAAGTTTTGGGAGTTTTTTTATTTTGTTTTTGTTTTGAGACAGGGTTTCTCCATGTAGCGCAGGTTGTGAAATTAGGTTCTTAAATACTCTGAATAATTTGAATATTAGAATGCCACACAAAGGGAGCAAAAAATTTTTTTGAAAAAGATTGTGCCTAGGGAGGTGGTAGCACATGCCTTTAATCCCAGTAGGTGCAGGCAGATCTCTTAGTTCGAGGCTAGTCTGGTGGTACAGAGAGAGTTCCAGGACAGCCAGGGCTACACCGAGAAACCCTGTCTTGAAAACCCAGAAGAAGAAAAAACTCAGAGCGTGTAAAAGTCAATGGATTCCTCTGCATCTCCAGATATTCCCAGGGGCTGTTTATGTTTTTGTTCTCATAAATATTCTTTTTAACCATTTTACTTTTTGAACAGACTACTGATGAAAGAGACAAACTTGTAGGCTAATTTAATCATTATTTTTTCCTTAAAGGCTTTCCTCTTTTTCTTGCAAAATGCAGTTTTATTATCTACAGAAATGACTTTTCTTTCACATTTACTTTTGTTTCCTGCCGTATTTCATTAGCTAGAATTAGACAATGTGTTCTTTGCTCTATTCCTTACTTTAACGGGGTTCCTTACTTTAATGGGATTACTTCTAGGTCTAGTTGTAAAGATTCACATTTAAAGAAGTCATTACAATATTCTTTAATTCCTCCAAAATTCTAATTTCTAAATTAAGAACACTTGTTGAACTTTATTAGGTTTTTTGTTTTGTTTTTCCGAGACAGGGTTTCTCTGTGGCTTTGGAGCCTGTCCTGGAACTAGCTCTTGTAGACCAGGCTGACCTCGAACTCACAAAGATCCGCCTGCCTCTGCCTCCCGAGTGCTGGGATTAAAGGTGTGCAACACCACTGCCCGGCTTTATTAGGTGATTTTATGAAGCATTAAATACACTTAAAATGGTCAGCTTGTGTTTAAAACAGCAGTATAAATGACAGTCCCTACAACTAATCTGTGGTACTTCTGGGCAATTTGTTTCCAAAGAAAAACAGGCTGGGGTCAACCTAAGGCACCCACCCAGCTTCTCCATCCTACTACCCCCAGAGCAATTTACAATCGAAGCTTCTACATGGGGGACACTGCCTTAGGGAGATAGATGGGCATGAACTCGACTCAGTGACTCAAGAAAGTTAAGTTCACCCTAGAGTTAAATTCACGGATTCCCAGCCAATTGCTCTGAGAGTGAAACTCTCTTACTCAAAAGTCAGGCTTCAACCCCGTCTGCGGAAGTTAGGGGCAGCCGCCCTGCCCCTTGGCAGCTAACAGTTCCCACAACGCTGTCATCTGTCTTCCAGCTGTCACAACTTCTTGCAAAGTGTCAGACTACTTACAAAGGCTAACGCGGGAGGCTGGACCGGACCGCGGCACACACCGTTGTCCCCAGAGCCGACGCGGGCCGCAGACGTCCCCCCGTGGCGGTCCTCATGCCGGCCCGGGACCCCCGGGCTGCGGCGCGCTCAGCGGCCCGCTCCCGAGCGCTGCGTGCGGGCGCGCGGAGGGCCCGCGCCGCGGCCCATGGCCGGGTCCCCAGCCCGTGCGAAGGGAGTCTCTCTACAAACCGCCGCCTTCTCTCGCCAGCCGGGGGAGGGGTGCGGGGGATAGCCGAGATATGCCAAGTCGACGTCCAAGAAAACAAGTCGGGCGACGCCGAGGACGCTTGGAGCGGACGGCGCTCCGGAAACCGAGAGTCGAGCGGGGCGCTCCTCAGCAGGCTGGAACTCCCGCCCCGAGCGCGGGCTCGCGGGGAACCAGGGCCTCTCGGGCGCCCAGCTGGGACCGAGACGGGCTTCCAGGCCGAGCCGGGTTCAATCAGGGCAGTACCCGAGCTCCAAGACTCGTCCGCCCGGCACCTCAGGCTTAGGAACGGCCCGGGGCCCGCGCCCGACTAACGGCCGTAACGGAAGCGGCGAGAAAGACTTGAGATGAGTCCAGAGCCCCGGAAGCGAGATGGGCAGCTCAGTCGGCTTCCTTTCGCGCTAGTCCGGTCGCGCCGCCTCCGCCGCCGCTGCTTCGGACCGTGGACGCTTCGTTGTCACGAGCCGGAGGAAGGAGGGGGCAGGAGCCCAGAGTCTCCGGGCTTCGACGTGCTGAGAGCGCAGCGCTTAAGTCACGTGTCTCCACGCCGCCCAATGAGCGCCAGCGGCGCGGTGACGTCAGCGCATCCGCTTGGCGGATGACAGCAGGCACCCGTCACGTGGTCAGGCCCACTCCAATGGGCGGTGCCGCGGCGACCTGAAGTTCCCGGCTGCCAGTGCGGCGGCGGTGGTTGGGTGGTAAGATGGCGGCTGTGAGTCTGCGGCTCGGCGACTTGGTGTGGTGAGTCCCGGCTGCCAGGGCTGAAGGAAAGACGGCGCGAAGCTGTTTTTCCTGGTTGCAGGGTTGGCGCCTGGCCCAGGAATTGCTTTATTATGCGCTCCTAGCAGTGGAGAGTGGGGAAGACGAGGTGCCGCCGTGCTGGGAACGACGCTTGGGCGGAAGGGGCTGTCCGGTCCCCGGGGGACCGAGGCCGAGGGTGGCCGCGGCGGTCCGGTCTCTCAGCCCCGAGGTCATCCCAGGGGAGGGCTACGGCTCTGAAACCCGGACGCTGGCTGCCACTGCAGAGAGTTCCGTTGTCGCGCAGGTTCCCTAGTCCCGGGGTCTCTCCGGTGCTCCTCTCAAGGCAGGAGAGGGTGCCTCGCGGGGGACAGAGCCATCCAAACCCGCGTTCCGATGGGACAGACATGGGCTGGAGGCTCGGTTCCAGGTGGCGAAATCCGACTGCCCGGTGCTGCCCCATGAATAAACCGAGGGAAGGGGGGGAAACTTCTCCTTTGCAAATGATGCCTAGGCGGTGACCAGTGCCTCTCGTTCTGTTCCTTGTGTCCCCGCGCAACAGCCAGAATCAAGGCTGACCATTGTCTCCTTGGAGCTGCGTAGTTTCCCGGCCTAGAGGAAGGTTTCCATGATCATTTGTCAAAGGCAGGCTGATCTTGTGGTGAATTAAACCAGACTTAGGGAAAGTCTCTTTAAAAAGAACTGTTTCCAACCCTGTCACAGGGAGGGCCCAGACCAGTGACTCTTAATGGTTTTGTTATTCTATATTCTTTCTCAGTGGAAGACTGCACGGACCGCAGACACACACACACACACACACACACACACACACACACACACACACACACACACACACACACTTCTGTATTCGTGTGTGAGGGTCCTGAGCCCAGCTGGGCAAGGCCCTTTAAGGACTCCAGTTTGCCTGCTTTTGTTCTGGCCCTTGAAAGTGCCAGCCTAGAGTTAAAGGAGCATAAATTGCGTGTTGAGTGGGCTGAAGGAGCTGGACTGGCTTTTCCAGGGCAAGTTCTGACTCTGTATTATTTTCTCTAGGGGGAAACTAGGCCGGTATCCTCCCTGGCCGGGAAAGGTGAGTGTGTTGCTACTATTAAAGGAAGCCCTCTGAAGTTAAGGGTGTGGGAGAATGCTGAGTTTCTTTAGTCTCTTAACACTGGCTTCAAATGGGCTAATTCAGATAACACTTGGTATTTTACCTCTAGTTATCAGTCATGTCATAAACCAGAGTGGTTAATGTACAGTCATCATGTCTGTCTTCAGAGATGGGTGTGAAATTCATTGGTTTTTTTTTTTTTTAATCTTGGAAATCAGTTGTAATCAGAATGTAGCATTATGTTTAAATCTAAGAAGAAACAGATTCTGCAGGAAGAGGAAAGTCTAAATGTAGGTTAGTGAAAAGCCAAAGTATTTTTGTCCCAACTAAGTTTAAATTTTCTTTCCCTGCTACCATATGTGCTGCTCCAGTGCATATCTGCAGAAGCTGACATTCCAGATTTTTCGAGAGGTGATCCATCATAGCTTTCCAAATGTTCTGGGTTTTCAGTCTTGCTAGGAATCCAGGAAATGTCTGTAGACTCTTTCCAATATGGTGTTTCCTGTGCCTCAGTGGGTCCTTTATTTTCTCCATTTCCTGTCTTAACTCTTCCCGCACCAAAAGTATTTTGAAGAATGTTTTCTGTTTCTTTATTGACCGCATATTACATGGGGGTAGAGGTGATATTGCTGTTAGTTTTAACAGTTTGTATACCAGGAGCCATTGCATAAAAATTATCTACTACACAGTACACTACATGTTAGCTATGGGGATTTTAGGGGACATTTGCACATTTCTTCATGTCACAATAGAAAACTGCCAGATACGGGACAAATAAAAGCCTTGGTTTCTTTCGGAACATAGTTCTTTTTAAAATCTTTGTGGTTTTTTTGTTTGTTTGCTTGTTTTGTTTTTCAGATCACTTTTCTAGTAGACTGCTGGGTTCTCATACCTTTTTTTCCTTTTATCCTTCAGATTGTTAATCCACCCAAGGACTTGAAGAAACCACGTGGAAAGAAATGCTTTTTTGTGAAGTTTTTTGGAACAGAAGATCAGTGAGTAGTATTCCCTGAGAATTCATGTTGCCTTTGAATGTTCCTGAGTCTGACCTGCTTTGGGAATATTCTTAGGCTCCTTAGTTCAGGCTTACTGCAGTGTGTGAAAAAATGGTCCCTCTTTCTGACTGCATGCCTAAATAATGGATAGTATTCTTTCTTATCTGGCAAAAACTGTTCTGGGGCCAATAGTAATGTTCCTCAGGTAAGAACCAGAGTTCATATCTTTCTACATATTATAGACACATCGAAGTAGTTTCTTATATCTTCACTTAATCACCAGTTCCTATTTGCTTCTCTCATCAATTTTTTAAAAAAATTTGTTGCCTTGTGGAGCTTTGCCCATGCTAGACAAGCCACACCACTGAAACTACATGCCCAGCTGATTTTCTGTAGTGTGGTCTGTTTTTGAGGTACACTGAAAGCTAAGATGTTATTTGATAAAAGTACTTCCTGTTCTCATTGTTAAGACAAAGGATCTTACTATGTTATTGTAATTATAAAGCTTTAATTCCTAGAATGTGACAAGCTGAAAGAATCTAAAATCATTATTTTGAGGGTCTTTGACATTACATCAATTTAAGAAATGACACAAAAAAGAATGTGTATTAACTTGAATTTTCAGTGATTTGCTTAACTTTCTCCTCAGTACAAGAGGATTGCCTGATTCTGGCTAGGTAACCTGATTTCTTTAAGCAGTTGTTTTTTTCTATTTGTAATTGTTAAAAGAGAAGTGGTATTTTAAGTTTAAAAAATGTGATTTTTCTGCTAAATCTGATACTGATGGCCAAAATATTAATTCCATAAAAGCAACATATAATACTGTATATGAAAGTTTCTTATAGATTGCTTCACACATTCAGGAGTTTGTGTCAGAGTGCTCTACCAGGTTTCAGTTTACATAGTATGTTGACTTTCACAATACAGATATACCCTGCCCCCATTTTCTTTTCACAAGCCAACTTACCAGCTTTGTGGTGGCATTGTTTCAAGGAAGGTTACTCTGAGTTCTAAGAACGAGCCTGTGGAAGAGGGAATGTTCTTTAATGCCATAAATTGAGATTGAACTAGATTGAATTATAGTTCAGTAGTAGAGCACTTGCCTATCGTGCAAAACCTTGGGTTCAATCTCCATTGAAAGTGTTATTGGCATAGACTACTTAAAGAAGATTATCCTGATAGAAAAACAGGTATTGGTGATGTTACATATGAGTCTACATTCAATAGTGATAGACACTGAAGGAATTCCTAGGACAGTGAATGTTGTAGTCCTCACCTTTTGAGAGCTTGGTATGGGAAGGAGATTTAGTAGTTTAGCTGGGATAGTGTGCAGAGTAATCAAAGTAACTAAAGACTTATGGAAGAGGGCGAGGTCAGTGTAGAACAGCAAGGTCTAGGAAAGATGATGGATAACAAGATGGGAATCCAGTTGCAAAGCATGAATAGAGTTTGGATAATCAAGAATGAAAAAGGCAATGTAGAGCCTATTGAACTATGAGGAAGACAAGGCTTCTTGCCTGACATAACTGATGCTAGGGAATCACAGACAGTATTATTAGCCACGCTTTAAGATGACTAAATGAAAAATTAGGCATGTCTGCGGGCGGTGGAGGCACACGCCTTTAATCCCAGCACTCGGGAGGCAGAGGCAGGCGGATCTTTGTGAGTTCAAGACCAGCCTGGTCTACCAGAGCTAGTTCTAGCGCAGGCTCCAAAGCCACAGAGAAACCCTGTCTCGAAAAACCAAAAGAAAAAAAAAGAAAAATTAGGCATGTCTGAAAGAAATATGGGAACTCAGATTATTTGAGGTCTGAAAGCCATTATTTGGTAAAAATTTCAGTGTGTGTGTGTGTGTGTGTGTGTGTGTGTGTGTGTGTGTGTGTGTGTGTATGATCCAAAAGTTTTAGACATCTGGCTTTTCCTTTCTTACCAAAACATCTAACAAATTATGTTGGCATCCCACAGTTAGGAAAAGAAGACCCAACCTACCTCATCAGGCCACCCTGTTGAGGACAGGACTTAATGAGATAGAGTCAGCTCTCATTTACTTTAAAGTAAATGAGGGAAAAATAACTTCAGCATAGCTCTATTAACTATACCATATGCCCACAGTTAAATATAATGAATCAGTGTATGAGAATCTACCTTGGACAAGTCTGTTCAAGAGATGAGGCTCAGAGTTTAAAATTTTGACCTGACATTAGAGAGACGGCTCCATGGTTTAGAGCACTTAACTGCTCTCCTGGAAGACCCTAGTTGGTTCTCCGCATCCATAGTACCTAACTCATAATTACCTATAACTCTAGTTTCAAAGGATTTGGCACCTTCTGCTTTTCACTGGTACCTGCACACATATGACATGCATGCACATGTGCATATGCACACACTTGTGCATGCAAATACAAATAAATAAAAATAAATCTTTAAAAAAATTTTTTTGATCAATGCTTGGAGAGGTGACTCAATGGTTATGAGCACTGGCTGCTCTTCCAGAGGACCTGGGTTCAGTTCCCAGCACCCACATGACAGCTCACACCTGTCTGTAACTCTAGTTTCTGGGCTTCTGACACCCTCACACAGATGTACATGCAGGCAAAACACCATTGAACATAAAAAATAAAAAGAAATTATGTATTTAATCAGTGTATGTATTTTGATTAGGGCAAGCTGGCAAGGATGCAGATAAAGGTACTTAGCTGCCAGTCCACATAATCTGAGCTCCGTCCTCAGAACCCACTCAGAACCTTCTTGTAGAAGGAGAGAACTGACTCTCTGAAGTTGCTCTCTAACCTCTAGTTAGTGTAGTGGTCTAGTACATGCCCACATACAAACTCACACTATTGAAAATTTTTGGTTTGATCTCTAGCTGGAGATAGTAAAATGAGAAAGTGTTCATTTAGTTTGCAGGTACTCAGAGCCACCAGTTCAAGAATACTACTGCAGGTAATGAAGTGATAGCTCAGTGGTTAATAGCAATGTCTTCTCTTCCAGAGGACCAAGTTTCAGTTCAATTCCTAGAACCCATATGGGGCTCACAACAGTGTATAATATAACTCCAGTTCCATATGATCCCATGCCCTCTTCTAGTCTCCATGAGCACTAGGCACGCATATGGTGCACAGACATACATACATGTATGAGGACCAGGGATTGCAAATTTAAATGGTAAGATATCCAGGATCCCAGACTCAGGAGCTTTTTAAATCAAGCCTCACCAAAGGTGAGCCAGGCCTCACTGATATAAGGTGTAAAAAACTAAAAGATGTGGTCGTTGATGAAGAATGCACTGGTTCGAAATGTGTGAGCACACCTTTTTCTTTTCACCTGCCATCGAGCTATCCACTTTCTATCTGATACCATTCATAGTTGGAGAGTGGAGCTAAGTGAGTAGTGAAATCCAATGTTCAACCTGTCCTGTGCCAGGGCTGCGTGGTTGCTGTCCTGAATAGAATGGATTAGTTCTTCTCCCTAGTAACAAGAACAGTCCAAATAGTGACTCCCTCCATGACTGATGACAGTGTCATGAGTGAACAGGTGTCCTGTAATAGAATTATAGAAACAGGCCCATAGAGGAGTGGTGACTATTGCTTAATGGAGGCAACACAACTCGAAAGGCACTTGAGGATGTGACCAGTATCCTCGTTAGTTTCTGTTGCTGTGATTAAACACCACAACCAAAACTATTTTTGAAGGGAAGGATTCTTTCAATATTATGCCTCCAGGTCACAGTCTATCTTTGAGGGAAGTCAGGCAGGAACCATGGAAGAATGCTGCTTACTGACTTATTCAGCCAATTATCATATATAGCCCAAGACCAACTTCCTAGTTGTGACATTGCCCACAGGGGCTGGGCCCTCCCCTATCAACTATCAAGGCATTTCCCCACGAACTACAGTCCAATCTGATCTGAGTTCTCCCTTATTTAAGGCTCCATCTTCTCAGAAGGACCTAATCCATGCTTGGTTGTATCAAGTTGACAATAAAAACTAAGTACATCAAGTTCTAGAAACAAAGTTTTCGCCGGCCGGTGGTGGTGCACGCCTTTAATCCCAGCACTCGGGAGGCAGAGGCAGGCGGATCTTTGTGAGTTCGAGACCAGCCTGGTCTACAAGAGCTAATTCCAGCGCAGGCTCCAAAGCCACAGAGAAACCCTGTCTGGAAAAACCAAAAAAAAAAAAGAAACAAAGTTTTCTAAACTCATCTGAATTACACGTCTTTTGGTGTTTTCTTTTGTTGGTGGTGGCAGTGATGGTGATACTTTGTTTTGTTGTTCTTGTTATGGTTTTGAACTCCTGATCCTCTTTCCTCTACTTCCCAAGTGCTAGAATCACAGGAGTGCACAGCCATTCTTGACTTTGTTGGTATCTCTAAGATAAACTTTGCTTGAAGTGAACTGAGACATTTCCATATTGCCTTTATTTGCCTATGTGTGTGTCTGTTTCCTGGTGCCTTCATTTCTAACTAAAATTGGAGATGACACATGTCATCTTCAGCCTCTAAGGACTACTCACACATCCAGATAGGGAAGGAGACCTATATAGTCTGATGCGGGCTTTTTGCTCCGGTGTCTTTTTATATGCTGTCCCCTTTCACTCCTGTTTTTGTATGCCTTCATTTCAAAGCTCCAGCCCAGATTCTTGTACGGTTCTTGTATCTGAGCAGTGACTAAGATACATGTGTGAGGTTGTCATGTGGTTTTTCACTTAAGGAGAAAGCAGCTCCAAAGTATGGACATTTTTATTTAAGTGGAATAATCTTGAGAATGACTTAGTGGCAGGTCTGTCTTCCATTTGAAGAGTTTGTAGAAAGTATGACAAGACACCAAGGAACATGCTGTCAGCCATGTCAGATGTACTCAAAACAGCAGCCAGATTGAGTTTCCCACTACAGCAGGCCTCTAAGCCAGGAAGTCTATGGCAGCACCTGCTGAGAGGCTGGAATGGTCTACATAAAGGCCTTTAATTGAAATTTGGATTCTTGATAATGTTAATGGTTTTTAAAATGAATCTGAAAATAATGAAATGATTCCATTGGTTTTTTTTCCTTCAGCCATTCAGGTAGACTAGTTTCTCTTCCCCCCTCTTTGTTTTTTTGGTTGGTTGGTTGGTCGGGTTGTTGTTGTTGTTTGGATCTTTTTTCCTTTTTTGGTTTTCTAAAACAAGGTTTCTTCTGGAACTCGCTCTGTAGACCAGGCTGTCCTCAGACTCAGAGAGCTGCCTGCCTCTGCCTCCCAAGTGCACCACCACAGCCCAAGGGACTAGTTTCTTTTTTGTTGTTTTTGTAGGCTTTAGTTTTTGTTGTTTGGGAAGGACCTCTTTGGTTCATTTTGGTTTTGAGCCAGGTCAGCCCTGGCTGCCCTGGACGTCACAAGAGAACTACCTGCAACCAACTCTCAGGTGCTGGGAGTAACATACTCATCTCAGGTTGACTAGTTTTTTTGGGTTGTACCATCCCAGAGATACAGAATCAAGATTTGTTTATTCCTCTTATGTAGCTAGTAGCATATTACAATATACATAGTGCTATTTCTTCCTCTTACATTTAATAAATATCTGATTGGGTGACTTCACAGGTTTCCAGTTCTTGTTTTCCAGTGTTTACTACCAGAAACAATGTATAATTAACTCCCTTGTATATAAAAGTAAGACTTCATACTTTAGGCACAGAGTGCATGAGTTTGTTGTTTTTAAACTTCCTAATCTATGGCAAAGTGGTCTTCAATAGGTACAGCTTCTTCTAAGTCCTAGGAAAAAGTTGTGAGACAAATCACAGATTATAGCTCACTACAAGAAACAAAACAGCTGTATAAGGCTAAGTGTCCAGCTTATTGGTAGACCACATGACTAGCATGTGGCTTCATATTAGCACCACCACCCCTATCATATACCCCATAAAAAAAAAAAAAAGAACAGTCTTTATTTAAAATGCCATCATAAGAGCTAGGACTGGAACTCAGTAGAGTGTCTGATAAGTATGCATACTGCTCTGGATTTGATCCTGATCACTCATTAATCAGACATGGTAATACACCCTTATAATCATAATTCTAGCACTTAAGAAGTAAAAATAAAAGGATCAAAGATTTAAGGATAAATTTATCCTTAGTTACATATGGAGTTTGAGGCCAGCCTGGGCTGCCTGAGAACCTTTCCTCCAAAAATTAAAATTAGTGTGGTGATGAACACCTTTAGTCCCAGTACTTGGATACAGAGGCAGGTAGATCTCTGAGTTCCAGCAAAGCAGGACTACATACAGACATGGTCTCAAAAAAAATCAATAAATGGCCGGGTGGTGGTGGCTCACGCCTTTAATCCCAGCACTCGGGAGGCAGAGGCAGGCGGATCTCTGTGAGTTCGAGGCCAGCCTGGTCTACAAGAGCTAGTTCCAGGACAGGCTCCAAAGCTACAGAGAGACCCTGTCTCGAAAAACCAAAAAATAAATAAATAATTTTTTTTAAAAAAATCAATAAATGGATGAATTTAATTTAAGGCTAGTGCTGATAATGTACAACCTTTTATTGAAGCATTTGAAAAGCTAAGGCAAGCAGATCTCTATGAATTTAAAGCTAACCTAGACGACAGTGAAAAGCAATGGTCTAGTGAATACCAAGCTAGACCCTGCCCTCCCACTTATTTATTTATTGCAAATTTTTATTTTTTAATGCTGAAGAGTTACCCAGCCAAGGGACAGGAGAGGTGGTTCAGTGGTTGAGTGTGCTGGCTGCTCTTCCAGAAGACCCTGTTTGATTCCCAGCATTCACATGGCAGCTCACAACCTTCTATAACTCCAGTTCTAGGGACACCACCTTCTGGCCTCCATGAGTAGTACTAGGCACACGATATGTCAACATACATGTGGGCAAAACATCCATACACATGAACTAAAACAAGATAATATAGTTATCCAACTGAGCATTTTACTCAGCACCTTCCCACTCACTTAGCAAACAGTTTTTCTAGCCCCTAAAAATGTCTGGAAGATGTTATCTATCATGGAAGCTATCATTTATCGGCACCAGTTTCATACCAGCCTAGGCTGCTTTGCTGTTTCTCCAGGATTAGAAGTCTTACTGAGATTCCAGCTGAAAGGCACCATGTCATTAAGCAGACAGGGCTTTATGGTGTAACCACTATAGAACACATTTTTGTTTGGATGGCTGAAGTGATTTGAGTGTGGTTTGCTTTCTAGAGGTGATCCTTCTGGACTCTGGTGAGCTGCCATTTTATTGACTGTACTCTGGTGGGGCAGGATGCCTCTCTGGCACTTGATCAATTTCCTGAGTAGATATACTTTTCTCTCTTTTCTCCTCTCAAAGTCATATTTGTATTGTAATGTCTCTCTTTTCTCCTCTCAAAGTCATATTTGTATTGTAATGTCAAAGTACATTTGAATATTTCAAAGATCATTGTATTGGGGATATTTTCATTATAGTTTCTCAAAGTCCTGTCAGGAAAGTGAGTGGAATTTTGTATGTATTCTTTTTTCTTACAAATACCAGAAATCTGTTTAAAACATTTTGACTCAAAAAAATAAGGGCTAATTTATTGGCTTTTCTTCCAGAGAAATCTTTACCTCTGCTTTTTCTCTCAATCAGGTTGGTGGGAGGAACAGGCATGGCAGTGACCAAAAGGAGTGAATGGAATTATTGCCTGTGGCACATCTAACCTAGTTTTACAGCTCTGGGAAAGATGGAAAGTGTGGGTCTTGAGAACCATGACACTTTATCCCTGACACTGGTATAGTGTCACTGCAGCTTTACCACCTTGACTTCTGTCCTAGAATTCTATAAGTACAGTGAGAGGTCAGGGTTGGGGTCCCTAGGGACATACTAGCCAGCATTAGGAGGTTAGTACTTTAGTCCATGTTTCTTCCTGTAGATTGGATTCATGCCTCTCTTGTAAGGTTGCAAGCTATAGCAGAACTAGCCACTAAAAAACATCTCACTCCACTGCTGTGGTTGACCCTGTGTGCCAGAGACCAGTGCCTGTCCCTTTGTGTTATTTGCCTTAGCCATAGATACCATGCCTGCCCTAGTGTGCTGTCTAAAACTTGTGAGCCAAGGTCTAACTACTACCACATTTGTTCTTGACCCATCCTCACAACTGCTCACACAACACTCAAGAGTGCAGGGAGATGGAGGTGAATAAAAACACTTGGGCCATAATGGGTTAATATTCTCTGGCTTTCTCTAAAGAATGAAACTTCAGCTATTGTTGTAACCCAGTTTCTGTATCCTCAGCCTGGCCCACTTTTTCTGAAGGTTATTCTGTGAGATCCTATGAGTATTACAGGGGTAACATATGTAAATTAACCGATAACTTGTCAGGTACAACTGATACCTGTAATATGTTATCATTTGTGCTTGGAATCGGAACATCGTTTCGGGAAGCTGTAGAAAACCTACTGCAGAAGACTTGTTCATGTTCCATAACAGGCCAGATACTCCAGACTGTTTTTTTGTTTTTTTTTTTTACTTTAATGTTAAACATGTTGACAGTTGAAATTAACAATTAGAGGAGTTCATTTTGCCTTTCAAGAGGTATGTCATTTAAAGCCTCCATTTGTGATTGCTCCCCTCATCCCAAACCATATGTGCGTGTTGTTTAGTAGCAATGGATACCATCATTAAGGAACAAATTTAGGCTACAAATAGCTAAAGAACAGCAAACTTTAGATGTTGCATTTGGGGTAGAGTTCTCAGTTGATAAGTAGTTTAATCCCCAGCACTACCTGTAATCCCAGCATTTGGGAAGTGAAGGCAAAAGAATCAAAGCATGAATCTTTGTCTTTTTTTTTTTTCTCTTAATGTGAGTGGGTGTTTACCTGCTTATATGTCTGTGCAGCATGTATATGTATGTGTTGTACCTATAGAGTCCAGATCCCCTGGGTGCTGGGAATTGAATCAGGGTCCTGTAGAAGAACATCCAGTGCTCTTAACCACTGAGCCATCTCTCCTGAGTCCTTGCTCTTTATATGTATGTATGTATGGATGTATGGATGGATGGATGGATGGATGGATGGATAGGTATAGATATATAGTCCTGGTTACATTTCCTGACTCTAGGGTCTAGGTTGATGGACAAATTTTGTAAATTTGATTCAAATAGTTGACTAAGCCACATGTCAATCATATCTGTAATCTCAGCATTCAAGAGGCAGAGGTAGGAGGAGTGCCAGGTCTACATGGTGAGTTCCAGGAGAGACAACTATGTGTTGAGAGCATGTCTCAAAAAAGAGCAAACAAAAATAGTTGATCAGCAGCAGTTGTTTCTTTGTGTTGCCATGGTTTATAATGCTTGCAGGTATCCTTGGCTGTCATGCTGCACACTGTAAACAGCAGACTATCTTACAGGCTTCTCCTGCAGTTGCAGGTGTGTGTGGTTATGTTTGGAAGGCTAGCAAATGAGAGCGAAAATAAAATGTATGACTGATTTCACTTCAGGAAAGTTCTGACCTATTGTGTTTCTGTTTCAGGAAAATGTTCTTTAGGCTTAAGAGTTTGAGATGAATGGTTGGTAAGGTTTATTCTCTTCCAGTTTCCAGCCAAAACAAATGGGATGTTCAAATCCTACCCTGGTGAGATCTCAGGACTGTGTTGGCATATGCAGTATGGATAAAACTCTTTCTGTGTTTGTTTTCTACTAGTGCCTGGATCAAAGTAGAACAGCTAAAGCCTTATCATGCTCATAAAGAGGAAATGATAAAGATCAACAAGGGTAAACGGTTCCAGCAAGCTGTGGATGCTGTTGAAGAGTTCCTCAGGAGAGCCAAGGGGAAAGACCAGGTGAGAGAGACTTGAGCAGTTCGCCACAACAGCAGGCCCGTGGTTTAGCGTGGTTACCAGCAGATGAAATGTGTCACAGACGCTCTCCATCCCATGAGATGCCTAGCAAGGGAACAACTGTGGTCCCAGAACTCTATGCCCATGGCTCACTTTTCTGAGGCTCACTTTTTTCTGAAGCATGTTGCTTTTAGAAGAAGTAGCTCAACTCTGGAGTACCGCAGAGAACTTAGGAACATAGCCACCTCCTAGCATTAGGGCTGTACACAAGTGCCATGATTTTCTTTTTTTAAACTTTTTCCAGTGCAAACAGGAGTGAGCAAGAATCCTGTTTCTCAGGGTGGCTATGAGGACAATTCACAGAAGTGCCTAGAGCACTACATGGCCAATGTTGGTAGTGGCTGTTGTAGTGGTCATCATTATTGTTGTTGAACTTTCAGACATCATCCCACACTTCTGCTGATGACAAGAATCGGCGTAATTCCAGTGAGGAGAGAAGTAGGCCAAACTCAGGTGATGAGAAACGCAAGCTTAGCCTGTCTGAAGGGAAGGTGAAGAAGAACTTGGGAGAAGGAAAGAAGAGGGTGACTTCAGGTTCTTCAGAGAGAGGCTCCAAATGCCTTAAAAGAGCCCAAGAGCAAAGTCCCCGGAAGCGGGGTCGGCCCCCAAAGGATGAGAAGGTTTGTCTTACCACTAGTGCTTTTTTTGTGTAAAGTAGAGCCATGCTCATCTAGTGGGTGTGGAGTCCCTGCCATATTTTATAAATGATGCAAAAACAAAGTGCATACATAGTAGGAGCAGGAGGTGGAGGCAAGAGAGCAGTCTCTTGAGTTGCTTAGGTACACTGGCCTGGCCAGAGGTAAGGCCAGCAAGAAGGGAGGGAAAAGCTCTGTAGAGGTGAGCATGTATCCCAGTGAGGCATGATTCTGGCATGAGTATCCTGGCAGGTAGAGGGACAGGTCAGTTGACACTGGATCACAGAGGACCACACAGTAAATTCATGATAATGGAAACTCCTAGGAAGCTATTTAAGCTTGTTGTTTGGATGGTATTGTGTGCCAGACTGGGCCTTAGTAATTGTGAGGACAGAAAAGACAGCTTGAAGCCAAATGAAAAGCCATAGTCACCCATAAGAAGGGATAGCATAGTCACCCATAAGAAGGGATAGCATTTCCTGAAAGGAATGGGGCAGAGGCGTGTCAGAGGAAGCCTTTCTATGATTTGGCAACTGGTTATGTGGAGGGGTGTAGATGAAAAGGAAAGAGAAGGTAGCATCAAGCTTCACCCCTAGAAGATAGCTCTCTTGCTTTCTTATGTAATTAGGAGTCAAGAAATGGAGCTGTCTCTCAGAAGAGAGAGAGAGCTGGTTCTTTTTGGCTTTTGGAGGGATTTGGTTTGCTGTTGTCGTTGTTTATGAAACTAAAGGTAGAACCTGGAGCTTCATGCATGGTCAGCAAGCACTCTACCACTAAGCTACTTACTAGCCTTTGGTTCTTTCTTTGAGTATGATGCATTTGAAGCATGACCCAAACAATATTAGAGCTGTAGACTTGAGAAGCCATCTTGGATGAAGAATAGCCTTATCCATGGGCTTGTCTTGGGAATATGAGGAGGTGTGCCCAAGAAGACAGGCTGTACTGCAAAGAGAATATTTGGTCGGGGCTAGTCAAATTGGACGTGTGGCCAGATGAAACCAGGAAGAAATGGCGCATCTCTCACCTTTGTCTAACAAGTCTTGAATTTCAGGAAGTGAGTGGCCTGTGAATTGTGAGGCACACACTGGGAGATAATGCAGCCAGGATAAAAGGAGCAGAAGCCAGATGGCTGATACTGAATACTGGGTGATAAAACCTTGATGAAACACTAGACACCAGAGCAATAATGGCAGGTTCAGTCAAACACCAGTGAAACGACACAGAGCAACTAAAGTTGCCTTGAGTTTGCAAAAGGAACAGGAGAGCTTACTGTATCTTGGGGCTGGCCCAGTTATACCCCATTCACAGGGTGCCTTGCCAACTTCTGCCAGGTTGTCTGATCTTCATGAGAGGGGCCAGAAATGCAGAATTGTATACAAGACACCCTAAGTTTAAAACTTTGAATCTGATTCACTTTTTTAAAACACTTTCGGGTTCCAAAAATTATTTTTGGCTAGGCTCAGCCTGGTCTTCCTCTGTGGGCCACTGATTGGAGAAGGTCCTTCACACTGTCCTGAGGCTAAGAGAGCAGAAGGAAGAGAGCAAGAGTTCACACCTATGACCATGATCAGAAGGTAGGGAGCTTCAGAGAACTGCAAGCCTCAGTGAGTTGGAGACTTTGCAAGGGATGTGATCTGATATGAGCTCCCAAAAAACATAATGTAGTTTTCAGTCAAGAAGTAATTGGAGTTGTCACGCTTTATACTGTCTTCCAAATTACACTGTCTTCAGGCAAGCTTCTCATAGATTCCTGAATTACCATGGACAGAAACAGCTTTTTATCAGATAAAGGGAAGTACAATGGAGAGGTTAGAACATGGGCCCTATGTTTGTATTATATATAACCTGTGGCTTCCTGCAACCGATTGACTGTGGCCAAGTTCCTTTCCTTCAGTTTCCTAGTCTGAAGACCATACCTAAAGAGTGATGGATATCAGATCCAAATCCTGTGTGAGCTATTTCCAGGATAGGAGCCAGGTGTGCAGTGAGAACTGAGATGGAAAGTTACTTCAGTCTAGCCCTCCCAGGATCCTACCCAAGCTTTCTTCTATCTCAAGACTCTTCAAGCTGATAATGAGAAGCAGTTCACCCTTACAACTGAGTAACTCATTTGGGTGGTTGGCACTTTTTACCAGGTTTAAGTCTAGTAGAGCAACCTGCTCTTGACCCTTAGCTGGGTCCTTTCTGGGTGTTTTTTGGTTGGGCTTATGCTCAGTGCTTCAGAGAGTGTGTCCTGGTACTGAAGTGACAGTGCATCTGACCTCATCTGTCCTGTAGCTTAGAGTGCAGGTGTGTTCCCATAGCAATTGTCATTTGGCTGGCAGAGTAAGCAGTAAAGCACAGGCTCCTAGCTGCAGAGTCCCAGGTAAGTGCCATTCAGTTATAGTACAATCTTATGTCCCCTAAGGATAACTGAAAAGGACAACCTTGATCTCAGAGGTGTTAAATGCCTACCTTCAGACAAGACAAAATTTATGTCTAGACGTCTTTCAGATCTTACCTGGAGGGTTGCTCCCATGTCTTGACTGGACTTTCCTTTCCTGCTTCTAAGCTAAGAACTACAGCTTCAGCCTAAGTTCAGTCAGTCCCATGGTAAACCTAAAATTTCACACTAACACCAAGAAGAGTGAATCAGGGATAGAGGTCTTTACTTTGTGTTTGAACCAAGAGCTGTAAACTCCTTGTTCTCATTCTGTTGTCCCTGGAGCTCCACTGTCCCAACTTCATTAAATACAATATTTTTTAAAAGACTTATTTATTAAGAGGGCACCAGATCTCATTACAGATGGTTGTGAGCCACCACGTGGTTGCTGGGAATTGAACTCAGGACCTCTGGAAGAACAGCCAGTGCTCTTGAACTCCCTAGCCCCTCATTGAATACATTTAAAATTCACCAACCTTGTATCCAAGTGCCATGTAGTAATGTGATTGGAGGCTTCTGTGTTAGCTCAAAAAGATTGTATCTGTCACTGCAGAACTCTCTTTGGGGCAGTGCTACACCATCCTGTCTATTACACAGATGTTTATTGGGCAGCTTCATCACAGGCCACATGTCTAGGAAAAAACCTGAGAACTGTACAGACATGTTCCCTCTCAGGAAGAGATCCCCAACCCACTTCTCTAAGGCATGTAGGTTCATCTACGTGCCAGCATGATTCCCAAAGTGGAGTAGAGTGAAAAGAGAACACACTTGTAATAACACCAACCCTAGGTCCAAATTACTGGAATTTGCATTGTTTTGTGTGGGTTTTTGTTTGTTCATGTTTTTGTTTGTTTGTTTTGGGTTTGTGTGTATATTTTTAGATAGGTCTCACTATGTAGCTTTGGCTGGCCTGGACCTGTGCAAACTCAGAGATATGCCTGTGTCTGCCTCCTTGGGGGCTGGGATGAAAGGTGTGTGCCACCATTCCCATGAGTTTGAATTTTTAATCTCTCTCACAGTTGACCAAGTTAATCTCCTTGCTTTTCTTTTCTGTAAAAGGAAGGCAGTATTGGTTCTCCATTGTGAGTAATGGGGTTACATAAGACCATATATGTATATTAGTACTAAGATTATTTTTGAAACCTTTGCTGTCATTGTAATCAACATCACCTTCAAATGGGAGAAGGTACTGAGAGGTCAAATAAAGCTACTTTAATGAAGGAACCTTTCCACTGTATCCTAAAGTGAGCCTGTGATTCAGTAGACATGGTGGAAGACCATCCCCAGTAATACAGAAGTTCTGAGGTGGGTTTGAGTTTGGGGTGTTTGGGATGGGGGAATGGTGTACTGGTAAACTAGAGAATGGCAAGGGAAGAGAAAAAATTAGGACTCAGGCTGGGTAGTGATGGTACATACCTTCACTCCCAGCACTTGAAAGGCAGAGGCAGGTGTAGCTCTGTGAGTTTGAGGCCAACTTGGTCTACCGAGCAAGTTCCAGGACAGCCAGAGCTATTAAACAAAGAAACCCTGTCTCAGGGGGGTGAGGGAGGAAGGGAAGAAGAGTGTGGAGTAAGGTTACTGACTGTAGAGCTCTTCCTGAAGGCTGCTATAGCAAACTTTAGCTTCCTTGTGAGACGTGGGAAACTGGCTTCAGGCAAATAGGGGGTCTGACGTGAGCTGGTGTGTGAAGTCTGGTCTTCATGGAACCAGAGAGGAAGCAGGAGATACATTGTTCAGCTGCCAGCTTACAGGGATGATGGTGTGTTGGCCAGTTTGGCGTGAGTGACAAGGGAGAAGGTTGGCTTTATAGTGACAAAGCAGTGATCACTGCCCTTTGAGTCAAGGGAAACTCAAATTAGTAGAGGAGGAGACCTGACACCAGGAAGGTGAAATGTTTGTGGGCACATGGGCATTCATCCTGGTATCCCACCAAGGTGGGTGAGGTATGAGTTATTATCACAGGGGTAGGAGGGGCCAGACCAGCTTAGTCCAAGGGATTGGGGCCCAGGCCATGCAGATGAAGAGCTACTCATTTGAAACCGTACCAAATGTATTCTGGCATTTATCATCACTTTTAGATCTGGGCAGGTCTACTCAGCAGTACCATGAAGTTGTTCTTGTTCTTGTTTTTTTAAGACAAGGTAGATTCTCTCTGAAGCTAGTGTTTTCTTAGTGATTATTACTTGCCATAAAGAATTTCCCTGTGACCTGCTGGCAACTTCCTAATTAACCTTCATTCTTGTGACATAAGTGCATGTGTGGGTTTTATTATTACAGGACTGGAGAAGAAGGCTCACTTTGTGTTGGCAGGAAGCAGTTGCCCTTCTCCCACTTAGAGCCTTGCCCAGGGGATTGGCTTGAACTTACACTTTGGCCATGGCACTTGCCAGGAGCTTAGTTTAGGGTTGAGTGTGGCCAAAAGGGAAGCATAGTATCCTGATGGTTTCTCTGCTTTACTCCTCTAGGACCTCACCATCCCTGAGTCTAGCACTGTGAAAGGGATGATGGCGGGACCAATGGCTGCATTTAAATGGCAGCCAACTGCGAGCGAGGTAAAGACTTTTTCCTGCTGTTAGCACTGGATCACAATGTCAGAACAAGCACACAGCAGATTTTCTGTCTTTGCTATATGATCCTCTTTCCATTTCCACCCTTCCTGTTGCTTGGTTTTGCTTTATTGAATAGCAGTACAGAGGTCTCGGAGTCAAAAACTGCTCAGTGTTTTAGGTTTAATGTTCTCCTATTTAGTATCATATATAGGATTATAGATCCACTATCATTCTTACTGTTTGGAGTAGAATTGTTTTTGTATTTATTGTAAATACCCTCCCTTCCATTAATATTCTTTTTTTTTTTCTGTTTTGTTGTGCGTGTCCCCCCCCCACACACACACACCACCTTAGAGGAAGTATGAGGAAGTAGTTTTTTTCTGGGGAGGTTTTTTGAGGGAGAGGTTATTTTGTCTTATGACAGCGTCTCCCTAGGTAGTCCATGCCAACATCAAACTAGATATCCTTCTACCTCAGATACCCATGTTAGGATTACAGAAATGTAACCACAAAGCCCAGTTAATGCAGTTCTTGATGTTTTGTAGCCTGGAGGCACCCTGGCTTCCCTGTACCTGCACCTGGTAGTAGGCATAGTTGTGAACAGTTGTGGAGCTCTATGGTCGTGACCACTATAATCAGAATTGATCCCAGGAAGCCAAGCCCTCCCTACAAGGGTCTGGTCTCAGACCCAAGGAGACCAGAGTTCTGAAACGAAAAGAGAGTCCTGGAACTGTTGTGGCTTTTGCAGCCAGGCCAGCTGCGTGCCTGGTGAATATTTAGTACTAAAATGCAGGAGTGCTTTATAGTATTTTCCACAGATTTAATAGAGTGATTGGTCTTAAACTGCAGAAGCATCTGTCTTTTTTATACTTGAACCAATTTTTCCTTAACTAGAATGGCAGTTATGCTAACTCTGGCTTATGAAAGGCCAGAGTTTGGCCTGAAGGCCCAGCCTGAGTAACATAAATCCATTTTAGCTTAAAATAAAAAGTGAAAAGAAACTAGGTGGTAGTAGCACCCACCTTTAATCCTAGGACTCAAGAGGCAAAGGTAGGTAGATCTCTGTGAGTTCGAGGCTAACCTGGTTTACAAAGCAAGTTCCAGGACAGCCAGAGCTATAACAAAGAAACCCTTCTTGGGGGGGTAGGGGGGAGTGAAAAGAGACAAAGAGTCAAAGACAGGTGAATCTCTATGTGTTTGAGGCCAGAGCTCGAACTGTTGAGAGTGTCTTTAAAAAAAAAAAAGTGGAAAGAGGGCTTAGAGGTAGAGCTCAGTGGTAGAGCACCTGCCTAGCATTGGCAAGGCCCTCTAGAATCAATCCCTAGTACAGAAAATAAAAAAACACTGCCAGGTTGGGAGAGGTACATGCCTTTAATCCAAATAAAGAGACAATGGCAGGCGTATCCCTGCATGTTTGAGGCCAGTGTGGTCTATGGAGCAAGTTCCAGGACAGCCAGAGCTACTCAGAGAAACCCTGTCTCAAAAAATAGAAGTTTCCCAACAGCTTTGAAACAGATATTGTTGGAGAAACCTTGCAGCAGGAGGGTGTCCCTCATCTTGGCAAGAGGAAGTAACTTTGGTAGAGAGTAGCTCATTTGATTTCCTTGTTTTCTGATTTCAGCCAGTCAAAGATGCCGATCCTCATTTCCATCATTTTCTGCTGAGCCAAACAGAGAAGGTGAGTGCTCACTTGGGGCGAACCTGTTTATGAATGCTGTAGCAACAAGCTAAGTGACAGTGTAGGCCCATGAGGGAATCACGTGCCAATGAAATTAAAACTGAAAACAGTTCTTAGAATTCAGCCACTTGTACTGCTGAGATATCAGCAGTTGCCTTTAGAGTCTAAGGCAGAAGGAGCTAGACATGAAGGCTGTCTCCATGAGGTTGCCCATGCTTCCTGGGTCCACATCCTGTAGCTCTCTGGTCATGATAGCTTCCCAGCCCTGTGTCTATTGCAGGAAGCTTTACTAAAGTTTGTGACACTGGGAGTTGGGCCAAACTTTGCAGGGATCCTATAGCAATGAGTGATTTTGGAGGTGGGCAGATTTGATTTCCAGCCCAGCTTTTACTGACCATCTGCATAACAGAATACATAAGTTGAAACCTAATACTCAGAGTCAGACAAAGACCTGCAAAGAGCTATGTGGAGTGTTGAAGGGTAATGAATGTTTCCCTCTGGATTTCTTCAAATTATACAACAAAGAAATGTCCTGTGTTATTGTCTCACTTTAGGTATAACCATTTAGGGGAATTCCCATGTAGAACTGTTGCACTGCACTTAATAAGCTGTCTTTTTCCTTCCTCTTTATTAGCCAGCTGTCTGTTACCAGGCAATCACAAAGAAGTTGAAAATATGTGAAGAGGTATGTAAGCTCCCTGCCTTTCAATTTTTATGTCACCTGTAGTCTCGCTGTGGTCAGACTGCTAGGTGATCGTTTGTACTCCCTATCCCTAGGAAACTGGTTCCACCTCCATCCAGGCAGCAGACAGCACAGCGGTGAATGGCAGCATCACACCCACAGACAAAAAGTAAGACCTTGGATGATGAGGCCTCCTGGAGACTCCGGATTCTGTTACAGCTGGGAAGTGGCACCAAGGGAACCCTGAAGGGCGTGGCCAAGCCTGATAATAATTTGGCAACAGTTTCATTTATCAGAGGAAGTTGTCATTCCTATCCCCACTTCCCATGGGGTCCTTCATTGAGACAAGACTCAGGTCTTAGCTCCCTAATTGTCAATGAGTCTGAACAACTACTTCAGAAGATCTCTGAGCCTCCCAAAAGATGGCTTGTAAAGCACTATCTCAGGCCCCCATCCTGGATAGGGCTTCTCAGTTGATAGAGTATGTCTAGGGCACAGCCCAAGAATTCATTTCTTTGAATGTAGCAGAACTGCTCTTGCTACTACTGCTAGTCTGGAGCCACTCTTGGAAATTTGGCTCAGTATATACATTTGCCTTGCATGATGGGAGCTCTAAGATTAGCCCTGGTGAGAGGCAAGCAGGTTTTTGGAATAAAGCCCTTTGTATTAACTTACCCATTTCTCCCTTTGTCACCTCCTTGTCCTTCCCATGCACACTCAGCTGCTTTCCATCTTGCTTACACAATGGGCCCCAAACCTTCCAGAAACTTGTCTTTGCAGCTTCATTGCTACTTCAGCTGAGCCAATTGAGCCTGCAGTCATTTGATGGAAAGGGTTTCATTACTAAGGAAGTGTGTTTTGTGCAATATAACAAGTATGAATTCTAATTTGTACTTTTCACATAGTTCCCTCACAGACTAAACTCAGTATAACTTTTAACAGTTCAAACTCTTGAAACCCCAGGTTATAAAGATTCTTCTTGAACTCCCCCTCTGCAGTGTGCAGAAGATAGGAGCTTGTTGGAAACTGATCAAAGGTTGGGGGAGATAGAGCCCAGAGGTGGTGGTGCACACCTGTGATCCCAGCACTTGGGAGGCTGGGACAGAAAAAGATCAGGAGTTCTAGGCCAACATGGACTGCTTAGCACAACCATGTCTCAAAACAGAAAAGTGAGGGCCAGGCATAGAAAGTAGGTATCCTTTAGTAAGGATTGTATTGGTTTTAAAAACAAGACCAGGGCTTTAAAAACAGGACTAATGACTTGAATCATATTCTCACCCAAGACCTTGACTCCCTCTCAAGACAACTCTTTTGTTTTTCAGTTTTTCAAGACAGGATTTCTCTGTGGCTCTGGCTGTCCTAAAACTTACTCTGTAGACCAGGCTGGCCTCAAACTCACAAAGACCCGCCTGCCTCTGCCTCCTGAGTGCTGGGACTAAAGGCGTGCAGTGCCAACACCACCCAGCAAAGCACCTTTTTCTTTATATATTGAGTTTAAAGTCAGCCACACAAAGCAACTGATCCATGTTAACCCACACTGACATAGCAACTGTTGGACTATTACTTGTCATGTTGGAAATACAGATACTTTGTTCATATCTGTTGAGTTTCCTAAAACACAAAAGGAAAGAAAATGACTGACTTGATAGGTTTTGTGGGGGGAAATCGTACTACTACATAAGAGAGTTATGAATGTCAAAAGTCATGTCATAAAACCTAGTGGTCAAAGAACCATTTGTTGAAAAAGGTGGTGGCTTTGATTAACATGATGTTGTTTGTGTGTGCTGGGACAGAGAGTGTTGACTACTAAGTATTCCTACCAGAGTGAGGGAAGCCTCCAAGTAAAGGAGTCATTTTCCAATGGTGCCTGCAGGTGAGATTCCAGAAAAACCAAAAGTATGGAGAGGCTGCACAGAGCCTTTGTGAGGAATTTGCAGAAAATGTTGAGAACTGAGAGAAAACCCAAATAGAAAATAAGAAAATAGTGAAATTTCTGAAAGAAGAAAGGCATTTAACTATTATACCATGCAAGAAGAAATGAAGGTATATAAAAACCAGCTGGGTATAGTGGTTCACTCTGGAGTCCAGCACTCAGGAGACTGACAGCACTGCTCTAAGTTGAAGCTACTGTGCCACATATCTGACCAGACTGGGCTACAATGTGAGACCCTGTGTCAATTTAAAAAAAAAAAAAAAAAAAAGTCTGGGGAGATGGCTCAGTTGGTAAACTCTTGCCACATAATTCAGGACCGAATTCTGTTCCCAGTACCCACATGAAAAACCCAGCCATGGTGGTGCATACCTCTAATCTAAGTGCTAAGGAGACAGGCTCACTGGCCAGCCAGCTTCAACTGCTTAGCAAGTTTCAGACCTGTGAGAATCTTGTCTCCCAAAAAAGTTGTTTGTGTCTGACAATGACACTCAAGGTTATCTTCTGACCTACACATACTCAAAAAGTACAAGAACCAGAAAAGACATTTAGGCAAGATTAAGATCTCTGTACAGGTACATAAAGAAGGCAGTAGTAGCTATCTTTATATACTTCTACAGATTTCTCCAGTGGCAAGAAGTTAGAATAAGTAGCAGAAGTTAAAGGTAGGCAAAAGTTACCATTTGCACTTCAGTCACTGAGAGTTGTGACAGATTGAGAATAAGGTATTGGAAACGATGCTTTGGAGGATGTAGGGTGAAAACCGGAAAGAATAGGTGTCAGGGAGAGGCAGTGCATACTACTACTATTGCCTCCTGCATTGTGGAGGTCACCTGGCTATCAAGACATAGTTTATGGATTTTGGGCACTCTATATGGTGGTCTGAAAGCCTAGTGCATGGAGTTGCAGATCAGGAAGCCATTCAGGAGCTGAAGACAGCTCTGTGCTTTGTCACTGGAGTGGAATTAGAAGCTCAGATGCTCTATGAAAAGCAAGGGGGCCACAATTGGAAAACTAGCCATGAGGTATGAAAGTCATGCTTTTGTCTCTAGTGGTCAAAAATTTAGAGATGGCCATATGCATTTAGGGACCCTTACTGACCATCCAGAAGAAGAGGTACAATGTTGGACCAAGGTTGTAAAGCATTGCCTAACATGAAACTACGCTGGGTTTGATGCCCAGTGTCATAAAAGAAAAAAGTACATTGTTACTTGAGCTGAAAGATGGATGTGCCTTTGAACCAATCAATCTTTGTCTCTTTCAGGATAGGATTTTTGGGCCTTGGCTTAATGGGAAGTGGCATCGTCTCCAATTTGCTAAAAATGGGTCACACAGTGACTGTCTGGAACCGGACTGCAGAGAAAGTAAGTATTAAGGGTGAGGTTTGTCACTTGAAAAGTGGAGTAACTGAGGATAGTTACTCATTGTTTCCATTCAGTAGTATTCTGTACCCAGGAAAATGAGCTAAGCTTAGTCCAGACAGAAGGATATATAAAATGTTTATAAAAATTTGAATATTTAAAACTACTCAAGGTGTGCCACACATGATGGCTTGTATCTGTAATTTCAGCACTGAGGAGATTGAGGCATGAGGATTGCCTTGCAGTCTAGGCCAGCCTAGGTTATATAGGAAGCCCCAGACTACAGTGTGACCTTTTCTCAAAAATATAAAGAAGCCTAGCATGGTAGTGCACTCCCTTAATTGTAGCATTCGGGAGACAGAAGCAGGCAGATCTCTATGAATTCAAGGCCATCTTGGTCTACAGAGAAAGTTATGAGAAACCGTGTCTCCAAAAAAAAAAAAAGTAGTCTGGAAAGATGGCTCAACAGTTGAAAGTGTATGAACTGTGTACTATTCCAGAGGTCTAGAATTCAGTCCCTAGCATATACATTGGGTAGCTTACAACCTCCTGTAGCTCCAGCTCCAGCAAATTCAATTTCCTCTTCTGACTAATGGATACCTGTGCTCATGTGTCCGTACACACGCATTCATACATACATAAAAATAGTCTTTTTAAAAAGAAAATACAGCTGGGCGGTGGTGGCGCACGCCTTTAATCCCAGCACTCGGGAGGCAGGGGCAGGTGGATTTTTGTGAGTTCGAGACCAGCCTGGTCTACAAGAGCTAGTCCCAGCGCAGGCTCCAAAGCCACAGAGAAACCCTGTCTTGAAAAACCAAAAAAAAGAAAGAAAGAAAATACAAATAACAATAGCAGCATAAATACCATTGCTATAAAATGAAAAGTACCCTATCACGTGGAGTATGTAGGCAGACCAGCTTCTTTGTTTGTAACCACCGTACTGTATCTATGATGTGGCCCATTCTGAGCAGGTTGAGCAGCAAGGCATGCTTCAGGAAATGAGAGCACTGTTCTTACATGGACTGAAGGACCAAAGACTAGAAAGGTTCTGTAGTCCTATGAATGATAAATAACTGCAGGGCTGAAGTGAGAACAGATCACTAAAGGAGACGTTGGAGCTAAATGATGACAAAATATTAATAAAAATGATAACAAAAATGTCTCGCACACACACACACACACACAAAAAAAAAAACAGACAAGCCAGGCAGAGGTAGCTCATGCCTTTAATCCCAGCACTTGGGATGTAGAGGCAGGTGGATCTCTGTGAGTTCGTGACCAGTCTGGTCTACAAAGTGAGTTCTAGGACAGGCAGAGCAGTTACACAGAGAAACCCTGTCTCAAAAAAACAAACATAACAAATAATGCATGTCTTCAGGGCTGGGTGTGGTAGTATGTGCCTTTGGTCCCAACAGAACCAAAAAGATTTTGGTTCAAGGCCAGTCTGGCCTACAGTGTAAGTTCCAAGCCAGCCAGTGCTACATCATGAGACTCTATCTCAAAACAAAATATTTTAGGGACTAGACTATCAGTGCTAGAACAAGGCCCTGGTTCTCTTTCACAGTACCTCCACTCCCAAAATTGTTTTGTACTGGATCAGGTACCTTTCAAGAACAGAAAAATGGTTGGGTTCTTTGGGGAGCCTGGGACAGTGGGCTCCAAAGGCCATGCTTTATTGTTAGGCCACAGGTGCTGAGCATTGGGTAGATTCACAGAACTTGGAAGACAGAGGCAATGAGATCTCTATGAGTTCGAAGGAGGTCATCCTGACTACATACACATAACAAGTTACAGGCCAACCAAACATAGTGAGATGCTGACACACATACTTCAAAAGAGGAAAGGTCTTCTAGGACTGGGGAGATGGCTCCATAGGTGATGGTTCTTGCCACCAAGTCTAACCACCTGAGTCCTGAATTTTATCACCAGGACTCACATTGTGAAAGGAGGGACTAAGTAAATATATAAAAGCAAGAAAAATGTTTGAATAGTCCTCTGGCCAGGTACAGAGGCAAGTGTCTATGGTCCCAGCTGCTTAGGAGGCTAGACTTCCCAGGCCAGACTGACTGCACAACACAGTGAGACTCTGTATCAGAATGACAGCAAAATAGAATGATCTACTGTAACATGAGGGCTGGCTCGTTGGGGTTACTGTCCTACCCAGTACCCCACAGTCAGCAAGCCCCAAAGAAAATCACACAGAGAGTCTACATTAGGTTATTAACTGATTGGCCCATTATCTCAGGCTTCTTACTAGCTCCATAAGTTATATTAACCCATTGTCAGCCACATAGCCAGTACCTTCTCTCAGCTGGGCTGCTATATGTTGCCTTGTTGGAGATCTGCGCAGGAATGCCAGGGAAGCTTCCTGCTTCCCAATTTCTCCTGTTCTCCTTGCTCCACCTCTACTTCCTGTCTGGTTTTCCCGCCTATACTTCCTGCCTGGCCAATCAGCATTTATTTAAAACATGATTGACAGAATTGTCCCACACCAATCTACTGGTGCTTCTGAAATAATAAATAAGAAACATAGTCTTAAAATTCAGAAAAGAATAAACTGAGTGGTGGTGGTGCATGCCTTTAATCCCAGCACATGGGAGGCAGAGACAGGCAGATCTCTGTGAGTTTAAGGTCAGCCTGGTCTCTATAACTAGTTCCAGGACTCCAAGAGCTAGAGAAACCCTGTCTCGGGGGTGGGAGTAAAATTGACTTATTATGGCTTATACATAGGCAGAAGGATCATCATTAGTTCAAAGTCAGCCTAGGCTGCCTAGCAAATTGAAGGTTAATCTGAACTACAGAATTAGACACTATCAAAAAAATTAGTCTTTATTTATTTTTCTGAGACAGGGTTTCTCTGTGTAGTCCTGACTGTCTGGAACTCACTGCATAGACCAGGCTGGCTCTAACTCAGAGATCTGCCTGCCTCTATCTCCCGACTGGTGGGGATTAATGGCATGTGCCATCACTGCCTGACCAAAAAAAAAAAAAAAAAAAAGATTTAAGAGTAAGTGGTGGGCTAGAAAAATGGTTCAACAGTTAACAGTACTTGCAGAGGACCAGGGTTCACATCTCAGTGCTATATGGTTCTTCATAACCATCTATAACTCTAGTTCAAGGGATCTGACACCCTCTTCTGGCCTTTGAGGCCACCAGGTGCACATAATGGTATATATACATATATTCAGGTAAACATTGACTTGTGTGAAATATATAATCTTTAAATAAAAGGGGTGGGGCCAGTGGTTCTCCTGTTACTGTCATGCCCACTGTTTGCAGTAAATATACTAAATATACCTGTTTTCTCTCTAAAATATATTTGAGTTGGGAAGATGATTAGTCTTACTAACTAGATTGCTGTTCACTGAGGTTCTAAGTTCAAACTCCTCATATCCACATAAAAACTGAACATTTACAATAATTTTTAATTAACATTGAGGCCAGTTTAGGAAGACACTAGGTGTTGATCTCTCGCCTCCATGTTAATGTACATATGAGCCCACACATACGTGCACCTGTAAACCTAAGCACATACAACTAATAAAAAAAAAAAATTCAAAAGATGGGGCACTCTGTGAGAACTCCTTAGCCTGGAAACAAAAATCTAAAGCTTCTTTCCCAGAAGACTAGAACTCTAAGCCCCAGGAGTAGGCTAGACAGTACGAGCCTCCAACAAAGGCTGCTCATTACAAGATAGGGAGGAGCAACAAAGACTGATCAGAGGAGTATCTTCAGGAAATTTGCAAAAACCATCTATAAATCAAAATTCTCTAAAGAAAAAGATAAATATCGGGGCTGGAATGATGGCTCAGAGGTTAACAGCAATGGCTGTTCTTCCAGAGGACCTGAATTTGATTCCCAGCAACCTAATGATGGCTCACAATCAATCTGTAATCTGGTACCCTTTTCTGATGTGCATGAGGACAGAGCACTCATATACATAAAATACATGAATAAATAAATCTTTAAAAAAGAAAATGTAGGGCTGGAGAGATGGCTCAGAGGTTAAGAGCATTGCCTGCTCTTCCAGGGGTCCTGAGGTCAATTCCCAGCAACCACATGGTGGCTCACAACCATCTCTAATGGGTCTGGTACCCTCTTCTGGCCTGCAGGCAAACACGCAGACAGAGTATTGTGTACACAATAAATAAATAAATATTTAAAAAAAAAAAAAAGAAAGAAAATGTAGCCAGGCGGTGGTGGCATACGCCTTTAATCCCAGCACTTGGGAGGCAGAGGCAGATGGATCTCTGTGAGTTTGAGGCCAGCCTGGTCTACAAGAGGTAGTTCCAGGACAGGCTCCAAAGCTACAGAGAAACCCTATCTTGAAAAACAAAAAAAAATAAAAATAAAAATTAAAAAGATAAGTAGTGTTTTTGTTGTTGTTGATACTCTTTGAAATTGTTGCTTTTTAAGTTTTTGTTTGTTTTTGCTTTTTGTTTTTCATTTTGTTTTGTTTTTCGATCACAGAGATCCTCCTGCCTCTGCCTCCTGAGTGCTGAAATTAAAGGCAAGCGCCACCACCGCCCAGCTTAAATTTTTTTTTTACTTTTTGAGACACAGTCTCACTGTATAGTTCTGCCTTTGCCTGGAACTCAATATGTGAGTTCAAGCCTGACCTTAAACTCTCAGAGATCTATCTTCTGCCTCCCAAGTGTTAGGATTAATGGTGTGCACCACTACATCTGACCTTAAGATTTTTGTTTTATTTTATATATACTTTATATTTATTTTATTTGTATGAATATTTTGCTTGTATGTATGTGTATATATACTGCATGCATGCCCGGTGCCCTTGGAAGTCAGAAGAGTGTGTTGGAACCCCTGGAACTGGAGTTACAAAAGATTCTGAACTGCCATGTGGGTGCTGGGAATAAAACCCATGTCCTTTGAAAAATCAGCAAGTGCTTTTTAACTGCTGAGCCTTCTCGACAGTTCTAGATCGTTAGTTATTGGATAATAGTTTTCCAAAGCAAAAATTAGACAATATTGACTGTCCACCAACTAAAAGTAGTTGTGGCAGTGTTTGGTTCAGTGTGTTGTTCAGTGGGTAAAGATGTGTGCTGCCTAGACTGACCACCTGCACCAATCCCCAGAACACACATAGTAGAAGGAAACCTGAATCCAGCAAATTGTTCTACGACCTTCACATGTGTATGTGCATGCACAGGCACACAAATAAAATTAATGCAATTTAAAAAAAAAAGTTTTAGGGGTCCAGGAGAGTTGACGCAGCACTTAAGAACACTGTTTAATTTTGCAGAGGATACAGTTTCAGTTCCAGAACCCACGTGTTGGCTTACAAACATCCATAACTCCAGATTCAGGAAATCCAACACCTTCAGCTGAGCACCAAGAGCACCAAGCACACATGTACATATACATATAGGCAAAATATCTGTACATATAAAATAAGCTTTATTAAAAAGTTTTTATTTAAAAAAAGCCTGCTTACAAAATGTGTGTCCAAGTTATTCTGATTTTTTCTTTTAATACCTTTTTTTTTTTTGGTTTTTTGAGACAGGGTTTCTCTTTGTAGCCCTGGTTGTCCTGGATAGAGGAAGCTGGCCTTGAACTCAGAGATCCCCCTGCCTCCACCTCCCAAGTGCTAAGATTAAAAGGGTGCGCCTCCCCCTGCCCTGCTTTCTCTTTCAATCATCTTATGGGGGAATTGTACACCAAAATACCAGTAATCTGTTTTTACAGGATATTCTGGATGATTTTAATTTTAGACAAAAAGATGTTAAGTCTTCGAGACCCTTCATAAGTCTTAATCTGGCTACAGGATTTGGAACCAGCCCAAGAGGGAATGGTGGTCAGAAGAAAGGGACCACATAGCCCAGCCCTGCTCATCTGCATGTGCTAGTGGCTCAGGTCCCTAGGCTGGTTTTACGAGAGCTCTCCCAGCATAGAAGAGCTGGACATAGGCACTGTTCGTATCCTGCTCTTCAAACTTCAAACTAACAGCCTTCAACAGACACTGACTTTGTATTTCTGAAACAGCATATCATTCTAGATACCATGTCTATCTCCAAAAACAATATAGTCTTTAAAGTTTCTGTCCTTTTATACTCAAGAGGTCAGGCCTCCAGCTCCAGTGTCCTGGGGCCTCAGCCTTCTGCCTTAGGAGACCAGCCAGGGGTCCACACATCTCTAGCCTGTCCGGCATGTTTTTTGTGCATTGCATGCAGCTCACGTTAGGATCTGTGACTTTTGCAGTGTGATTTGTTCATCCAGGAGGGGGCCCGCCTAGGAAGAACCCCCGCTGAAGTCGTTTCAACTTGTGACATCACTTTTGCCTGTGTGTCGGATCCAAAGGCCGCCAAGGACGTAAGGATCCCCCTTCCCTCAGCATCTCAGGTCGTAGCCAAGAGAACTGGCTGGCCTCCTCCCCTTCTCCCCTGCACACTGAGTGAGTGTTTGTATGTGGGGGGGGACATCCCATCTGGGGGCATCTCCCATTGGGAAAGATGTTGTCAAAGTTGAATACAGACTTCCTTTAATTCAAAATGAATTTCTAGGGTCCTTGAAGTCTGCTGGAGCATTTTTCTGAACTTGTTCTAGATATTCTTTTGAGCTGGACTGTTTGTAGCTAAGTGTGCCTTTCTCTGACCAACTTGTTTTAACTGTTGCTGAATTTGCATGTGTTACAAAGTCAAGAGCACTGGTGATCCTGTTAAACTGAGTGATCTAGTCCAAAGAAGCCCCATAATAAATAATAAGATTGTGTCTTTTAAACCATTGTAAAAGAACACAAAAGTAAAGGGGTACATTCTGGAATGACTTTAAACAAATGCTCACTATGTAGCTGTCTCCAGTCTGGAATTTAGTATGTAGGTAGACCAGGCTGGCCTCTACCTGGAATTACTTTTCTGTCCTATACATATTAAGTGGCTCTTTTCATTCTTAATAGTTAATTTCTGATCAGGAAGTGAGCCCCCCAAATACAACAGACTGTGTTCTGCAGGGACTTCTGAGAACTTAACTGCAAGCCTGGGCTATTGCTCTTCATTGTGTCCCTACAGCTGGTGCTGGGCCCCAGCGGTGTGCTGCAAGGGATCCGCCCTGGGAAGTGCTATGTGGACATGTCAACGGTGGATGCGGATACAGTCACCGAGCTGGCCCAGGTAGCAGCCTTATCTAGGCTGGCTCTGGATCATCTTTTCAGTGGGAGCCCAAGACCCAGGCTGACCACACCCAAGTACGGGCAGTTTGGTTACACTAGAGCCAAAGCCAGAACGGACGTCGTGAACCTTGGGACTAGCCTCTTGACTGTCCCCCTTCAGAGCCTCAGCTGGTTGGAACTGCCATGGAAGGTCACTGCAGGCTAGTAGACAGGAGGTCCCATGCTGTCAGCCCTCCTGCAGTGAGAAGCCTCCAGACTTCCAGTGTGGCCTTTTTGGCTTAAGCAACTGTCTACAGTTGAGTCTAGCATAGTGTCCTCCTACCAATCTTCTGGGCCCACTTGTGTTCTGAGGGTGGCTGAATTCTGATGGGCAGGGTCCAGTGGGTAGGAATTCAGCCAAGGTATCTATATGGCTATCTTTCCCCCTTGGTCTCTGAGAACCAGAACACTGGAAACAAGATGCAGAACCTAGCTCCCTTTTTCCTTTCTGTGACTTACTTCTGCTAAAAGGATAGCCTGTCTGACCTACTACAGTAGTAGTAGAGTTTGGAACCTTAGTGTAGATAGCCACATGCTAACATACTCTATGATGAGGCGCCATGACCCCTGTGTTCCTTCCTCCATATTTGGAGAAGCAAGACCCATCAGAAGCTGTGACTTTCCTTACAGGTAATTGTATCCAGAGGGGGGCGCTTTCTGGAAGCCCCAGTCTCAGGGAATCAACAACTGTCCAATGACGGGATGTTGGTGATCTTAGCAGCCGGAGACAGGGGCTTATATGAGGACTGCAGCAGCTGCTTCCAAGCAATGGGAAAGACTTCCTTCTTTTTAGGTAATACATTGGCCCACCTATCTGGGCATATTGAATCTGAAAGCTTGGGAACAGGGAAGCACAGTGTCTGTCCCACATGGCCTTCACGCCAGGCTCCCTGAAAGAAGGCTTCTTTTGCCAGGCACAATTAGTATCTGGAAGGAAAAAGAACCTGTCCTATCCAGGACAGATGAAAGAAGTTTTCAGGGTGCATGGGTGAGGGCAGATAGAGATGACCTGCTTATAGGATTCTTGAGACATTATCTTTGCCCTGCAGGTGAAGTTGGCAATGCAGCCAAGATGATGCTGATTGTGAACATGGTCCAAGGGAGCTTCATGGCTACCATCGCTGAGGGGCTGACGCTGGCCCAGGTGACAGGGCAGTCACAGCAAACACTTTTAGACATCCTCAATCAGGGACAGTTGGCCAGCATCTTCCTGGACCAGAAGTGCCAAAGTAAGTCACCTTTGGCCTCTCTTCTTGCATTTTTGTTTTCATTAGAACTGAGCAGTTGGGCCAAGTCATCCAGGAAAGTCCTTTCTTGGTTCATTGTGTTGAAAGAGCTCCTTTTCCAGTCAGTCCTTGACCCAGTCAGGGAAGGCCCAGAGACACAGTGAATAGTTTTTGAGACCCCAGGTTGGGGCCCCCAGTCTTTAGGAGATGGACTTTGGAAATGCTAGAGGTGAGGCTGATACTCTAAGGCAGTTTTCATGTAGGTCTTCAGACTTCTGATGAATGGCTTTCCCTCCTCAGATATTCTACAAGGAAACTTTAAACCTGACTTCTACCTGAAATACATTCAGAAGGATCTCCGCCTGGCTATTGCACTGGGCGATGCAGTCAACCATCCTACCCCCATGGCAGCTGCAGCCAATGAGGTAACTTTACATCAAGTGGTCCAGGCCCAAGATTCTTGCCTTTAGTTTTTTGTTATCTCTTCCCTGCTTGCTTAGCCCATTTTTTTGAACAGATCCTTCTGCTGCTCAGCTTCCTGAGTGCTGGGGTTACAGGTGTGTACCCCACACCTAATTCTTAAATTTTCTTTGTTTTTGTTTTTGTATTTTTAGTTTTTGGTTTTTTGATACAGGGTTTCTCTGTGTATTCCTAGGTGTCTGGAACTCACTCTGTAGACTAAGCTGACCTTGTACTCAAGAGATCCTCCTTCTTCTGCTTCCCAAGTGCTATGATCAAGGGTATGCACTACCACCACCTGGCTACATCTTTATATTTTATTCTCAATACACTGAGCCAAGAAAGAAAAAGAACATCATGTGTAGGATTGCACTATATTTTATCTTAAATTAGGATCTGAATTCTTCCTGTGTAATCCTGAAGGAGGAACCCTAGGCAACAATTCTAGACTTACCTATGACATGAGCATGAGAGCTCATGTTTCTGAGCCACAGTAATTGTTATTATTTCCTTCATGATTTCTTCTTTGCTCTGTGAATTATTCTAGTTTGTCTAGCCAGGTATGGCATACATACCTTTAGCCTTAGCTACTCAGGAAACCAAAGCAGAAGGTTCAAGGCCAGCCTATACAACTTAGTGGGAGTCTGTCTCAGAAATAAAGGAAAGGCTAAAGGCAGGCAGTGGTGGTGGAGGCCTTTAATCCCAGCACTCAAGAGGCAGAGGCAGGCAAAGCTCTTGAGTTCAAGGCCAGCCTGGTCTACAGAGCAAGTTCCAGTCAGGGCTGTTACACAGAGAAACCCTGTCTTCATGGGGGCAGAAAACAGGAAGGACTAAAGATAACATTTCTTGTTATGCACAAGATCTTGGGTTCAATCCCTAATGTCACCCCCCTGCCCCCCCTCCGAAAAAAAGAGTGCGTTTGTTCAGTGGCTGGTTTGTCTTGTTCAGTTATTGATCAAAGTGGTTGACTGTTCACATATTTCAGCTCTACCTGTGGGATTCTTGTTACTCTCCTTTATTTCTGCCCTTCTCATTAGATTTCATTTTATAGTGCAGACTGTCTTGAATCTCATTTGGTAGCCCAGATTCACAATCCTCCTGCCTCATTGTCCATAGTGCTAGGACTACAGGTGTATTTCAACATACCTAGCTGAATTATGTCATGTTTTAGGGCTTGCATTTTAATCCATTTTCAGTATCAGTGCTGTGTTCATTCACATCATGTCCATCTCCTATAATGTAATGTGTTGTGTCACATGGTCACTTTTGAGAAATTTCTTTTGGAAAAGGAGTCCCTGTTGTCCTGGCTGTTTCTTTATGCCTGGGCTCACATATTCTATTCCATCAGTCTCCTAAGTAGCTGGTATTTGAGTTTCCACTTCATTTCTTTTTTTAATTACTTCAAAAAAAGATTTGTTTTTAATTATGTGTGCATATGAGTCCTGGTATCCACAGAGACCAGAGATGTCAGATCCCCCTGGAAATATAGGCAGTTGTGAGCCACCTAAAGCAGGGCTCTCTACAAGAGCAGCAAGTGCTCTTCACTGCTGAGCATCTCTGCCCCCCACTTAATTTCTAACTATAAGCTCTTGGCAGGGAGTTCCTTTTATATTTGCAGCTTCCTCATAAAACTCATATCTAAGATGTGTTTAGGAAGGACTCTTTGTAGAGCTAGTTCTGGGAGAGCTTCATGGTGGGTCCAGTTTGTTTCTGCTCTGGCTGCAGAGTTTTGGTTCATTTCACACCACAACATGGACTGTAAAACCCTTGGATCATGTGAGTTTAGGCTTTGTACTGCGCAAGACCCTGAGGGCAGGTTCCCCAGGCTAGCCCTCCATTAGCATGTTGCCCCTATATTGAAGAGCACTTGGATTTGGAGCTGTCCTTTTAACATGTGTTCCTGTCAGTGCCTTTCTTCGTCTGTTTCTTTTTTCTTATGTTTTCTAAGGCTGTCTGTATGTGTGTGTGGTAGAATTTCATTTTCATTCATATCTTGGCTTTTTATCAGTACTTTGCTTTTCTATAGTAGCTGTGGTCAGTATTCAGTGGATACCCTAAACTTGATGACTTCAGAATTCATCCTGTGCCAGTTTGCAAAAATCAGAAACTTTGTTCACTTTATCACGTACTCATCCCTAACCATAGGTTCTTGACTTGTTCCTCTAGATAGCTGTTCCCGTCTTTCTGTTCTTTGTTAAAAATTAGGTTTCTCTGGCATTATTCCTTTTACCTGGAAGACTGCTAAGAGTTTTTTATCAAACCAGGTAGTGGTGTGTGCTTTTAATCCTAGCGCTCGCCGAACAGTGATGGCACACGCCTTTAATCTCAGCACTGAGGAGGCAGAGGCAGACGGATCCCTGTGAGTTCGAGGCCAGCCTGGTCTACAGACTTAGTTCAAGGATAGCCAAGGCTGTTACACAGAGAAACCCTATCTGAAAAAATGGAGTGGGGGGCTCTTATCACATTCCTGACAGTGATGGTGTTCTTGGTGTTTGGTCTAGAAAGCTATTCAGGCTTCATTCTACATTAACAGATGCACCAGAATGACCAGAATGTGTATTCTTCTTTATGGTAGCTCTGCTAGACTATTCAGTTGCCCTGTGTGTGGCCACACATATCACCTCAGCAAAACTGGGTGCTCTGTTTCCTGTCACGCAGTGGCTTTGATTCTTTTCAACCTTTTAAGTGATTAGAGTTTTGGGTTGTTGCTATTGCTAGACTCTGCTCTAGGTTCTGGGAACATGCTGGTATACAGGCAGCTGTCCCCTTCTCTGCAGCTCTTGTATTTTAATGGAGGAAACAGAAAATGAACTTGAAGCTTTTAAACAAGTAAAAATTTCAGGGTATAAGAAATAGAGTTTGGGGGAGATAGGCTGTACTGGAGAAAAGGCTCAGCAGTTAAGAGTGTGTACAAATACAGGTAAAAGCTGGGCGGTGGTGGCACACGCCTTTAATCCCAGCACTCGGGAGGCAGAGGCAGGTAGATCTCTGTGAGTTCGAGACCAGCCTGGTCTACAAGAGCTAGTTCCAGGACAGGCTCCAAAGCTACAGAGAAACCCTGTCTCGAAAAAAAAACCAAATACAGGTAAAGCACCCCTGTACATAAAATAAATGACACTTTTAATCCCAGTACTTAGGAGGCATATCCAGTCTGATCTCAGTGAGTTTGAAGCCAACCTGGCCTACATAATGATTTCTAGGTCAGCCAGGGTTACATAGTGAGACCCTGTCTTTAAAACATAGTAATAATAATTAATAAACAAGGCAGGTGGATCTCGGTGAGTTCAAGGCCAGTCTGGTCTACATAATGAGTTCCAGAACAGCCATGGATACATAGTGAGAAGAAGTAGGGGGAAAAGCTATGAGATATGTAGGCTCTACAGGAAAGCCCTATTGCAAACAACAATAAACAATGAAACTTAAACACTGGGGTTGATGGCTCAGGAGTTAAGAGCATTGGTTGCTTTTCCAGAGGACCTGGGTTCAATTCCCAACACCTACAGGACAGGTTACAACCGTCTGTAACTCTAGTTGCAGAGGGTCCAACACCCTTTTTTGGCCTCCAAGAACACCAGGCACACAGATAGTACACAGACATACATGCAGACATGTGAAATAATAAAATAAAATTTTTAAACAGGCGGTAGTGGTACAGGCCTTTAATCCCAGCACTTGGAAGGCAGAGGCAGGTGAATCTCTGTGAGTTCAAGGCCAGCCTGGTTTACAAAGTGAGTCCAGGACAGCCAGAGCTATTACACAAAGAGACCCTGTCTCAAAAACCAAAATAATATTATAAAAATTTTAAACTGAATAAAACAAACTAGCAAACTAACAGGTAGAAGGTAAATCAAAGGGTCCCGTAGCCGTGTTGAGGAGGAGTGCAGAGGAGCTTTTGTAAAGTTGATTAGGCGGTGCCAACCATTTTTAAGAAAATATTTCATGCAGCAGGAACAGTAGGGCACAGCAACTCTGGGGACAATAAAACATTACTTTGAGGGCTGCCACTGTGACTCCTAATGGCACTGAACACTTCACATCTCTGAGTATGTGTAGTCCTCTGAGTAAAGTCATGCAGGTTGTGACTGTTGACTTCTGCAGATCAAGCTGTGGTAGAAGCCCACAGAGGCTGGAACATTTGCCCTACATCAAGCCTGGATTGGTACCCAGATATCCCAAGCTTCAGGTCCTGCCTGCTAAGCAGCAGACAAGAGTCATATCAGGGCTGGGTCTCCACACAATAGCTCTGTAGCTAGAGACTGACATCTACCTCTTTTTCCAGGTATACAAAAGAGCCAAGGCACTGGACCAGTCTGACAATGATATGTCTGCAGTGTACCGAGCCTACATACACTAAGCCTTGCCCACCCATCCACCCCTCCCATCTTCCCTCTGGCCTCTCTCCCCAATGTGGGGTCAGGGTTCTGGGGCTTAGCTCTGGACCAGTCACCTGTCTCCATTTCCTTTTATACAGACTTTGAGACTTGCATCAGCACAGTAAACAGCGGCACTCTCCCTCCCTGAGGCCCTGGGCAGGGATTGGAGGATCTCCACAGGTGACTGTGAAGAACTCTTGAGCGGGACATTGGCCCTGGAGCAGGAGGCTGTGTATTCTCTCTGTTCTCTTGTGTTCTCTGTCTCTGTCACACACACACACGCGCGTGCGTGCACACACACACAGATACACACTCTTACCCATCCCAGGATAGAAACTGCCCAGAAACTGCTACCTGGCTGTTCTTCCTCCAAGCTTGTCTTATCTCAGCACCCTTCTGGTCAAGGGACTAGAGGAACTAAATTGTCAGGGAGCACAGGAAGCCTTCTCTCAACTTCCCCAGGAAAGAGGCTGGCAGAGGGCCCATGCGCCCGACTGGGCCCCTGGAAGGAGAGGCCCCTGAGCCATCATGAACCAGCAGACTCCCAAAAGAGGCTCTGTGGGCCTCCTACTGAGGAAGTTTTTCCTGTAGACACTACCATTATGCAGCACCTCCCCAGAACGCCTTTGTGAACTGAAGAGAAACCAGCATGGCCACACAGACAACTTCTGGCTCTATGACTACAGGGCTGGCTCTATGGCTGGAGCCTGCTCCTCCCAGGAGGTTTTGTTTGGATTTGCATTCCAACCCATGGGATGGGGTCTTGAGGGCATTGGGAGCCGTGGAGTGTGGGGGTGGCTTCTTCCTCTTTCCGTTAATGGCAGTCTTTTCAGCTGGGCCACCTGTTCAGCCTGCTCTACACAGTTCCCCTGCATGCCCCTCTTTCCCTTTTCCTCCCATGGAGATAGTATTTCTGTCACATCCTCTTTTGGCTCAGACCCAGCCTGACCAACACCAATAATAAACATTTCTTAGATGAGCATTTCATAGGCTGGGCTTTTGAAGTGAAACTTCACTTCTGCCAATTATCAATGGTTCCAAGTCCTCGGTTTGCTGGGACAGAAGAGAGTTGGGCCTTGTTCTGTTAACCTAACTGCCCCTCAGAGGTGGAGCCAGTCATCTATAGGCCCTAGCATTTCTCCTTGGAGAGGGGACCAGAGAGAGGCTTAGAATGTCAAACAAGAGGAATCACCTGAGGGGTGTCTGCCTTCCTCCTCATGAGTTAGGATTTCCAAAGCCACAATTTGACTTTTCCACTGGGAAGAACCTGGGATAAGGATCTCAGGACATAGGCATGGAGCAACAAATGCTTTTGGGGTTCAGTACAATTGCTCATTCACTGGGATGCTGAGCCTGTTTCTGTCTGAACATATCCTGTCTTGATCCTGGGGGTTGGGGGAGGGGAAGATGCTGTAAGGAAACCGGTTAGTCAATGTTGTCTTAATATTGTTGACAATTCTGTAAAGTTCCTTTTTATGACTATTTCTGTTTAAGCTATTTCACCTTTTGTTTTGAAATCCTTCCCTTTTAAGGAGAAAATGTGACATTGTGAAAATGCTTGTAAGAAAGCCCCTCCTCCCTTTTTCCTTTTAATGACAAATCTAGGTGATTAAGGTTGTGAATTTTTATTTTCGCTTTGTTTTTAATGAGCATTTGTCTTTCTAATAGGATTGTGTGATAATGTTTAAATGGCAAAAACAAAACATGATTTTGTGCAATTAACAAAGCTACTGCAAGAAAAAAAGAAAAATAAAACATTTCTTGGTACCACAGCTGTGCCACTTGTGCCAGAGCGCTTTGGGGACCTTGAGTGGGAGCCAGAGCATCCATGACTAGGCTTCCTTCCAGTGTCAGCCCAGCTGAGTCCTCCTGTGTCCCTACTGGGCGGGCGCCACCTGGCGGAACAATACAGAAAGCGCAGTGAGGGACGGCTCCGCTGGCCAATCAGTAAGCAATAGAGCTAGGTTAGTTGTCGTAGCGTCCCGCCCCTGTTGGAGAACGGGTGTTAATCGTGTGCGTCGTCACTGGGTTGGGGGTGGGACTTGCGCCTCATCTGCCAATCAGTGACGGGACGAGGAGAAGGGACGGGCACAGTGCACGAAGTTCCAGACTGCAGACCTCAGAGACGCGAGCGGCCGCGGCGATGGCGACCGCAATGGCTGCGAGCGCTGCGGAGCGGGCTGTGCTGGTGAGGCGCGGACAGTGGGTGGTCGGTGGGTGGCGGGCGGGAGGGACGGACGGGTTTGACTCCGCGCTGTCCGCAGGAGGAGGAGTTCCGCTGGTTGCTGAACGCTGAGGTGCACGCGGTGCTAAAACAGCTGCAGGACATCCTCAAGGTAGGTGCCAGTCACGTCCGACCTGCCATCCCTCTTTCCACCGGTCTCTCCGCGGAGGCGGCTGAGCGTGGTAGCGTTCAGGTACCAACGCTCTCAGAAGAGTTGTTACAGTCCAGATGCAGGCGTGTGTGTGTGTGTGTGTGTACGTACACACACGTGTTCAGCGAGGTATTCGACCCCAGGGTTAACACGAGGTCTAGAGTGAGGACTAACTTGGAAACAGTGACATTTCATCTATGAACCGGGTGATGGTGAATTTGTAATCCCAGCACTCGAAAGGGTGAAGCTAGAGGATTACGAGTTAGAAACTTGCCGTGGGCTACATAATGAAACACTGTCTCAAAACAAAAACTGATAATCCGAACTCTGAAGTATCACCCTCCGTGCAGTGTGATCTCAGCCAATTTACATCCGTGAGCCTCTTCCCTGACCCTAACCAGCTGGGCTCACAGAGCTGTTGTGGAGATAAATAAATCATCTCACAAAATACCTAGCACGGTGACCTAGAAAAGCATGTTACTATGGCTACTGAATGGTTCCCTGCCTCTGATCCCAACACCGTATCACAGTGCTCCAGTTAGCTGGGTACTGTGCCTTTCTGTTCTGTGTTCCTACCTGGCAGCTCCCAATACTCAGTCCGTGGAACGAACAGGTCTGAGTTCACAGAGGCTTGGAGGCTTGGTAGGGCAAAGGCAGAGGAGCCAAGTCAGGCCTGCCCACCTTGTCCTTTCCCTGGCTAATTTGGCAACGTATCTGGGCCTTGGAATGGAGCACTGACCAGACTGGGGTGTTGGAACTGCCCTGTCTTCCACAGGAGGCCTCTCTCCGCTTCACTCTCCCAGGCCCCAGCACAGAGGGACCTACCAAGCAGGAGAACTTTATCCTGGGCAGCTGTGGGTGAGCTGGGTTGGGCAGGAACTTTGGGGAGGGCACTCTTGGAGTACCTGGGGGAGGAAATATTTGTGGCACTATGAAGCAGCCTGCAGGGGAGGGGACAGTAGTTAGGTACCCCTCTAACTCCTATGTGTTACAGCACAGACCAAGTGAAGGGTGTGCTGACTCTGCAAGGGGATGCCCTCAGCCAGGCGGTGAGTCCCCTGGGCCCTGTTCCCTAACAGTACTGCTGGTGATGAGGACGGTGATGGCCTCTTATCTCTGCCACCAGCTAGCTGCATGATTCTGGGTAGGACCCTTGTGCTCTCTGGACCTGTTTCCTTGTATGTCTGTAACTTGACAGGCAACCCTAACACTACCTCATGAGACAGGCATAGATTCAACAAGGGACAAGAAATGGGTGGCTTAGCCAGGTGGTGGTGGTGCACACCTTTAATCTCAGCACTTTGGAGGCAGAGGCAGGCAGATCTCTGTGAGTTTGAGGCCAACTTGGTCTACAAGAGCTAGTTCCAAGACAGCCAGGGCTATAACAGAAAAACCTGTTTGGGAGGGCGGGGAGGAGTAGGTAGCCTGATATCTGGACCCTGTGAAATGGGAGTGTTGGCAGCCTGGCCCTAGATCAAAATTAAGTCAGCATCTGATCTGTGAACTATGCAAAGCCTCAAGGCATGGGGGACAATCCCTGTCTGTATTGATCTTATAACACTCCCTCCTCTTAAGACCTTTCCCTTTCTCAGATGCTTTTCCCTGTCACTGCTTTGTGGGACCTGAGTTCCTGTTTCTAGACATCCTGTTCACTTAACCTCCAAGTGCATGGGCCCTCGGCCACCCATCTACTGCATTCCTGGCTCTCTGGGGGTTCAGGAAGGGACTGGGGTACCTCTGCCTGCTTATCACACTCTGGCCCATAGGATGTGAACTTGAAGATGCCTCGGAACAACCAGCTGTTACACTTTGCCTTCCGGGAAGACAAGCAATGGAAGCTACAGCAGGTGAGGTCCATTGCCCAACCCTGGCTCAGGCCCCTGGGCAGGTGCAGGCAAAGGCCTCCCTGGGATTGCCTTTCATGGGGAAGTCTGGCTATAGGGACTTTGTGACCATAGCAAATATAGGAGACTGTTTGCTAGCAGAACTGTGGAGGTGGTGCCTTGGGGCCATAGTGTCTGCTCACATGACAGACGTGAAACTGGCCCTACCTTTGTAACTTTGATCACGTGAGGACATGAGGACAGCTGAAGGTCCCTTTGAATGCCACTTAACTCCAAAGGGGCTTCCCATGTACCTGGGATCATACACAGGTCTCCTGCCTACCCATAGTCCATAGGCCACACGTGGGCATGAATACACACACCCTGATCTGAAGCTGGTCCCCACCCCAGCGCTTTAGCCTGTGTGTGCTGCTCTGTCTAGAGCCTTACCCTTTCCTGCTTCTGTGGGTTTGGAGTTTTTTTGTTGTTTGGGTTTTTTTGTGTTGGGGGGCAGGGTTCGAGACAGTTTCTTTGCACGTCCCTAGCTGCCAGGCTGGCCTTGAACTCAGAGATCTACCTGCGTGTGCTTCCTGAGTGCTGGAATTAAAGGCATGTGCCACCAACACCCAATCCTGTGAGGTCTCTCCTGTCCTTGCTTATTTCCTCCTTGAGCCCTGCAGGCTTATTTGTAGATATACTAGGGGTTGTGACACAGGGCCAAGAGCCAGTGTGCCTTAGTGATCAGGATTATCCAGGGCCTGGTTATCCAGCTTTTAAGACTACAGTTTTGGAGGGTATTATGACCATAGATGATACTACTTTCTCCTGAGAGGTTAGCCCACCAAGTGGGGTCCTGTGTTATGGGATCAGGCTGAGAAATCAGAAATGTGGCTATCCTGAAACTGACTTTGGTTATGTGGATGGTGGGGGCTGTTCCCAGATCCAGGATGCCAGAAACCACGTGAGCCAAGCCATTTACCTCCTGGCAAACCGGGATGAGAGCTACCAGTTCAAGACAGGAGCCGAGGTCCTCAAGGTGACTCCTGTTGTCCCACCCCCTTACTCCAAACAACACCAGCCCCATGTCCCCAGGCTTTGCTAGAAGCTGCCCTTTTCCCAGTCATTGCTCACAGGTCTGGCCACAGTTATTGGCTGATAATCTGGATTGCAGTATCAGGCCTGGTTCCATTCCCCAGGCCTTGATGTGAGATGTGCAACCTTCAGTTCTTTGCTCACATGTTAAAAACTCATCTATAGTGTCACCTGGTGAAGTGCCGTTTCCCCATATCTACCTGTTAGTAATCCTATTGCAGTGGTAGTGGCGGTAAAATCCTGTTACAGAACAAGGCCACATGGTATGTGAGGACAGCTGTCAGATGCCCAGGACTCTAGCTTTTTCTCTAAGACCCCCACCCCAGGTAATAGACCCTCAGAATGGCAAGCACCCCTACTGGGGTTACAGAGTTTAGGCCTGGGAACCATAGTCACCTGGAAGGAAGCTACAGATGATGCTTACTGATGCTAGCGGGTGGGACACAAGGGACCCCAGCTGCTACCGCTGAGGCAGCAGTAATGACCTACCCTTCCCAGCTCATGGATGCTGTGATGCTGCAACTGACCAGAGCCAGAAACCGGCTCACTACCCCAGCCACCCTCACCTTGCCTGAGATTGCTGCCAGCGGCCTCACGGTTAGTACCTCAGATAGCCTCTGCCCCAAGAAAGACCTCCCTCTTGAGAAGCACAGCCAGTGGGAATTCTGTGCCTGGACAGTTTACTGGGTTCAGTTCTTGGCCCCCAATTATGTTAACCCAGTTTTCAGCCAGTGGCTTCCAACTTAGCAGCACATGGAGATTATGGAGATAGGTGGGAGCCTCTAGTGCTCCAGCCTATGGAGAAGCACCTAGGGATAGGGCTGGTGCCCCCCCCAAAAAATAATTCATACCCTATAGTGTTACAGCCTAAAGTGGGAGAGGGCCTTATTCCTCTTCCCCTCTCCTCCAGCGGATGTTTGCACCTACCCTACCCTCTGACCTGCTGGTCAATGTCTACATCAACCTCAACAAGCTATGTCTCACTGTGTACCAGCTGCACGCCCTGCAACCCACCTCCACTAAGGTAAAGTTCTCCCCGCCTCCCAATGCCCCACACCAGCCCTGCTGAGAACTCTTCACCCCGACCTCACGGACTCTGCTGCTTCTGCCTAGAACTTCCGCCCCTCTGGAGGTGCAGTGCTCCACAGCCCTGGGGCCATGTTGTAAGTACACAGTAAGATGTCCTAGAGCCTTTCCCTCCTCCCCCTCTGCATCTGAGGTCCAGGCCTACCCTCAGGGATCCCTTGTCATTTTTCCCCAGTGAGTGGGGCTCACAGCGCCTAGAGGTGAGCCATGTACACAAGGTAGAATGCGTGATCCCCTGGCTCAATGATGCCCTGGTGTACTTCACTGTCTCCCTGCAGCTCTGCCAGCAGCTCAAGGATAAGGTGTGTCGGGCATCTGGGGTGGGGAAGGCCATTCAGGAGCCACATCATACTTAAGTGCCCCCAAGTTGTAAAGCCCATTGGCAACAGTTCCCAGACATGAGCCCCTTCTGTAACCTTGACATCGCATCCCACTGACCATACCCCTGAAGCCAGTGGACACCCTCCCACACCTGTTGTTGACCACATCCCCACCCTCTGCAGATCTCTGTGTTTTCCAGCTACTGGAGCTCCCGGCCCTTCTGAGCAAGCACCGCCAGAATCGTCCTCCCAAGAGGGTGTCCCTGTCCTGGAGTCCGTCTCCCCAACACATACCCCCTGTAATACCTGTCACTATAGGGCTCTCCCTCCTCACCACCCTGGAACACATTTGCACTGCTGGAAGCAAACATTAGAGGCACCTAGAGAAAGGGGTGCTGGCCTGGTTGTTATGATGGGGGAGGGCAGTCAAGTAGGTAGGTTGAGGTGTGGCCATGGTCCTAACCCTGCCTTTCTGGACACTCTGGGAACCTTTGGACTAAGGGTGGGACCAGGGCTCTCCTTTCTCCCACTCTCAGCTCCCATTAGAGAAGGATGGGGGTTGACATTGAGCTGTGAAGTGCAGGGAGAAAGAGGGACCCAGGCAGCAGGAAGTAGCCTGTGAATAAGCTGCAGTGCTAAGATGTCTGTCCTGTGACTTCAACCCACCTCTAAGAAATAAAGGTCAGATTTTGACTGGAGCACTGTTGTTTGTCTCTGCTTAGTGGAACTAGGTTGAAGGACCCTGGTTGATCTGTGGCCTCCCATGTTCCTATCACCTGATTTCCCCCACTCAACACCATGTCAAGCTCTTTGAAGTAGAGTCTGGGCATATTGTCCTGTCTGGCCTGGGGTTTGCCATCCTCCTGCCTCAGCCCGTCCCTTTAGTGCTGGCATCACAGACTGTGCCCAGGCAGAACATTTGAGAAAGGGTCCCCTGGCTGCAGAGTCGCTCTGTGGGATAGTGACAAAAGTCAGCCTGGGAGTTCAGGCCAAGTCCAAGACAGAGCCACATAGGCATCAGCCACCACACAGTCCATGGCGGGGTTAGAACACAGTCCAGACTCAGGCTTTGGCAAAATTGGCTTTGTTACTGTCATCCAGTAGGACCCATGCCAAGGTCTAGCATTAAGGTTCCAGTGCCAAGTTATCCACACCCTTGGGCTTTTCCTGCAAGAGAGACAGAGAAGCCCTGTGGGTAACACTCCGAAGCTCTGCCTAAACCCTCTGCAGAAGACCCTGTCCCTGCCTGTCCCACTTAAGCTGCTATAGGAGCTCTCCTTCCTGAGTGACACCCCTTCCCAGGCTTACCTTCCCAGGGCTCACCTTCCGGGGTCTGGGGGAGGTGGTGCAGCAGCAGCAGCAGCAGCAGTGAACAACAACCAGTAACAACAACAACACCACAGTGCCTGGGGACCAGACAGACAGGCATCCAGATGTGGCCCTCTCCCAACACCAGGGTAGAGCCTGCGATCAGGAGCCACACTCACCCACAAATGTGAGAAAGATTACAAAGGCCGCGATGTCCCATTCAGACTGGAACAGCTGGTGGCTCTTCAGCCTCCCCAGTACTTCCTCTGCAGTGGCCTCCAGCTCCTGCTTCAGCTCATCAGCTGACTGTCCCATCTTGGCTACCTGCCCCAGCCCCACAAAGGGCCACTCAGTCCAGGCCTCTCTCAGGTCATCCACAACCTCCTCGACCATACCCTACGAAGACCCTGACTCCTGCCTTGCCCTGCCTTCTGCCCTGTGAGCTCTCCAGCCTCCTGTTCCCTCTTCTCCAGACCCAGCACCCCTCCCTTCCCTGTCACACCACTCTCCACCATCTCCTTTTAGACCTACTGTCTCCCTTTCCTCCGCTGGCCCTTACCTGGCAGCCTCTACCCACCCACCATCCCTTTACCTTCTCACTCCCTAGCCAGGCCTCTTCCAGTGCCCCACCTGCCTCTGGTGGTGCCCTCTACCCCAAGCCAGGTAGGCCCAGGGTCCTGGAAATTCACACTACTTCCTGCTTCCGGAATCACACCACCTGAAACCTTAGCAACCAGCTCCGCCCTCCCCTCGGGGCCAGCTGAGGGTGTAGAACAGGCAAAGGCCAGGGCCCAGCTGACTGCAGGGGCTGGGGAAGAAAATCATAGGCGGTCAGTTGCTCTGTACTCCCTATTCTCAGTATCCCAGATGTCTTAGTTACTTTTTCTGTTGCTTTGACAAAACACCGTGACCAAGTCAACTTCTGAAAGAAAGCATTTAATGGGAACTCAAAGTTTCAGAAGTTAGCGTCTGTAAGGGCCTGGGGACCTTGCTCTTGGAACCTCTGAACTTCCCCAGTGAATGCAGAGTGAGCTCTCCCCTGTTTTCTTGGCACCTGAGGGTCCAGATGCTATGCTCAGCCTAGATACATGTGATCATAAGACAACAATTTATTTCTTCTTTCTTTTTTTCGTGGGGGGTGGGGTTCAAGACAGGGTGTTTCTATGTAGCCCTGTCTGTCCTGGAACTCAGTCTGGTCTCAAACTCACAGAGGTCAGCCTGCCTCTGCCTCCTGAGTGCTGAGATTAAAGGCGTGCACCACCACCACCCAGTTGCCATTTTTCTTTTTTTAAGATTTATTTTATGTATACGAGTGCTCTTTCTGCATGTATATCTGCATCTCAGAAGAGAGCATCAGACCCCATTATAGATGGTTGTGAGCCACCACATGGTTGCTGGGAATTGAACTCTGGACCTCTGGGAGAACAGCCAGTGCTCTTAACCACTGAGCCATCTCTCCAACCCTGACAACAATTTCTTAGTCATGTGACTCTTAAATGTTTGCAGACGGGTTCCAGTATTGGGCCCCTCACTCTCACCTTACACAGCACACACCTGCCCTGGCTCAGCCACGGAGTGATCCAGAAGACACCTACTCTTCCCACTTTTTCAGATGTGCAAACTGGGGACTGGGAACAGAGTGCACTTGGTAAAGGGTCTGGCGTGTGCAAGGCCTTGGACTTGGTCCCCAACACCACCTGAACTGGGATTGTAAAAAAGACCAGAATTTCAGGGTTATCCTCAGCTACATAATAAGTTTGAAGCTAGGCTGAGCTACATGAGACCCAGTTTCAGAAAAGCATTGGGGCCAGGCAGTGACAGCATATACCAGAACTCAGGAGGCAGAAGCAGGCAGATCTCTGTGAGTTTGAGGTCAGCCTCATCTCCAGGGTGAGCTCCAGGACAGCTAAAGCTACATGGTAAAACCCTGTCTCAAATTTTTTTAAAAAAAAACTGGGAGGCTGTCAAGATGGCTCAACAGGTAATAAACAGTGCCTGCCAATAGGCTGAGTTCAGTCCCTGGGACCCACGTGATGGAAGAAGAGTCTTTGTCAAGCTGTCACCTGTCGCGACCACCTCGACCAGCAAGGAAGACACAACATCGGGCTCTTCTTTCAGCAGTTTACTCAGGAACCTTGAACAATCTTCTGACCCCCGAGGAGAGCCCCACCGGGGCCTAAGTAACCTTTTGCTAGCCAACCTCAGTATGCCACGTGGGAACCGCGGATAGGTCCATGTACGCGAAAGCAAGCCAGATCCTAAACAGCAGCCAAATATGGAGTTGCTTACTCCAGAGAGCACTCACCATCATGGGAAGGTGGAAAGCCGAAGCCTGCACCATCTTTAAGGCACGGCTCCACATAGCTCTCTACAGTTCCCCCTTTTTTATATTGTAGCAACAGGCAAGAGTAGAGGCCTGATGTCTGTAAGAATGAAATCAAGGACATTGTACTGACTCTCACTTAGGAGTCAGCTACCCAAGGAGCATCAGACCCGTCTGATACCCTTTTCACAGTGGGACATGAGGTATCTACCCACATGCAATCAGGCATGCTCTCCTCAGGACCCGACGTGCAATGGGCCCCAAATGCAGTGCACGAGCCTCGCATCCTGTGCTAAGGAACTTAATATTTCATGGTGGCTAACCATGCCTGAGGGGACTGTCCCGCTTCAACGGCTGTAAAAGCCTGGATGATCATGGCTGCATTGCGACGCTGAGAAACCTTAATCCAACAGATACACCACAAGCAAACTAGGGAGGCCAACAGCAAGAGACCAGTTAGAGCCCCCAGACCCACCCATTCCTTGAGATGATTCATCGCGGTGGTAATCCAGGAGGACAGTCCCTCTGGTAGGCCTGCCCACGCGAGTTGAGTTCACCGTAACAATGACCATCCGCAGTTGCTCCATCATAGTGTCAAATGCTCCAGACCAGTTACCTAGAAGATAACTGGAAAGTTCCTTGGACAGATTTGCTGCATGAGTAAAATTATAATATTGGACATTAGTAACACACAAGCCAGCGTATTTCCACTGGCAGCCTAACTGAGCAAGCTGCCAAAGCACATCTATCTGTTCTTGAACCAGGTCAATGCATTGATTGACCACCATAAGTCCCCCTTTAAGTTGTGCATTAATGCCCTTTTGCAAACCTAAGGCCTGTGCTACATTAGCAGAGAGATTATTCAATGTTTGAGCTGTTTGAACGGTATGTGAAGGGGCTAGTCCTAGCCTATCAGGCTAAGAGCCACACCCCGCCATTAGTTAATTATTCCGCCCCTAATTATCCGTTAGACAATTACTAGGGGTTGGCCCATCAGACCCCAATTAGGTATTTAAGGACAGATTCACGTGGCAATCGCTCTCTGTGGATCGCAGGTCTGCCGGCATCTTCGGAGGAGCACTGTCTGGTACTGTAATTCTGTGTGGATTCTTTTCCTATTAAACTGTATGTATTAAATATAGCTGGTTCGGGTTATACTTGGTTGAAACACCTACAGGTATGACTCATAGCTATGGCAGCAGTGGCAGCTCCCGCAGGATATAGCAGTAATGATGGCAGCCGTTATACCAAAATCTCTTTTTTGTCGAAATAAAAGTCATAGCATGTGGGGCATCTGCTGGAACAGGCACCCAACGTGGAAGTCTAACAACGAGTGCTGCTTTAAATTTTGTTGTGTTCCAACATTGTGTATAAAAGCATGTGATATTATCACACTCAGTGGGCTCCTTTTCACTAACCATAAACATAAAGGGGGGATAAACACACACGGGGGTGGGCTTATACGAGATGTTAAACAGGGGATTGGTGCCAGATATAGCGGTGGGACCCGCGGTTGTCAGAGAACTTGGAGATGACTTCCTTCCCCAGCTCCCAAATGTGATTGATACTGCCTTTCCCTTGACTCAGCCTGACTGGGATTTCAACACGGATGCAGGTAGGAACCACCTACGTCTCTATCGCCAGTTACTAATAGTGAGTCTCCATAATGCTGGGCGCCAACCCACCAATTTAGCCCAGGTAATACAAACTACTCAGGGACCGGAGGAAACTCCAACTGCTTTTCTAGAAAGGCTGAAGGAGGCTTACCGTAGATATACCCCATTCGATCCTGACAGTCACGAGCAACGGGGCAATGTGTCTATGGCCTTTATTTGGCAGTCAGCACTAAACATTAGAAGTAAGTTGCAGAGGTTAGACAATCTACAAGACTATTCATTAACTGATCTCTTGAAGGAGGCAGAAAAGATTTTTAATAAGAGAGAAACTCCAGAAGAAAGAGAAGAGAGACTTAGAAAGTTGCAAGAAGAAAAAGATGATAGACTAAGAAAGGAGCAGGAGGAAAGAGAAAATAAACTTAAACAGGAAATGGAGTGGAAGGAGAAAGAGCGTGACCATAAGCACAATAGGGAGCTAAGCAGAATCTTGGCCACAGTAGCTCAGGCTAACCGAGAAGCAGGGAAGTCAGAAAGGGAGGGAGAACAGAGGAGGCCACGGGCAAGTCGAGACCAATGTGCCTACTGTAAGGAGAAAGGACATTGGGTCAAAGATTGCCCAAAGCGACCCCGTAATGCAAGAAGAAGCATTGAACAGGCCACTCAACTATTAGCCCTGGATGAAGATTAGGGACGTCAGGGCCAGAGCCCCCCTCCCCGAGCCTCAGATAACGTTAAATGTTGGGGGGCAACCTGTGACCTTCCTGACACAGGGGCCCAGCACTCAGTGTTAACCTGAAGTGAAGGCTGGGCCCCCTAAGCAACAGGACAGCATGGGTCCAAGGTGGAACTGGAGGCAAACAATATCGGTGGACAACGGAAAGAAAAGTTCATTTGGCATCAGGTAAGGTCTCGCACTCATTTTTACATGTGCCTAATTGCCCATACCCGCTTCTGGGGAGAGACTTATTAATGAAGTTGAGGGCCCAAATACATTTTGAAAAAGGAGGGGGTTTATTACAGACACTGGGACAGTTGGGATATAGAGCCTCTGCTAAGAAGGCTCAGATTTGCCAGACTAAAGTCACTTATTTGGGCTATGAATTGCATAGTGGACAGCGATGGCTTACTGCTGCAAGGAAAGAGACTATTACAGGCATCCCAATTCCCCGGACCCCAAGACAATTACAAGAGTTCCTGGGTACCGCGGGCTTCTGTAGACTATGGGTTCCGGGGTTTGCTGAAATGGCAGCCCCCTTATATCCACTGACCAAACAGGATACCCCTTTTGTCTGGGCTAAGGAACACCAACAACCTTTTGACAATATCAAACGAGCCCTGCTATCCTCCCCTACTTTGGGCTTGCCAGATATCACCAAGCCTTTTGACTTGTTCGCGGATGAGAAACAAGGTTATGCCAAAGGGGTCCTAACTCAAAAACTAGGCCCATGGAGATGCCCTATAGCATACCTGTCCAAGAAACTGGATCCTGTGGCATCTGGCTGGCCACCCTGCCTGCGAATGGTGGCTGCCATAGCAATTTTGGTCAAAGATGCCACCAAATTGACTTTGGGGCAGCCATTAACTGTATTGACCCCCCCCCATGCCATTGAGTCAATAATATGTCAGCCACCGGATCGCTGGTTGTCAAACGCCCGGCTTACGCACTATCAGTCCCTATTGCTGGACGCAGATTGAATCCGGTTTGGACCCACAGTCACTCTCAATCCAGCAACCCTCCTGCCCATCCCCGGGGAGGCAGTCTCCCATAACTGCCAACAGATTCTTGCGGAAATGCATGGGACCCAACCAGACCTGACAGATCAACCCCTAAAAGACGCAGAGCTAACCTGGTATACTGATGGCAGAAGTTACCTGCTGAATGGGGAACGACGGGCAGGAGCGGCCATCACTACATACTCTGAGATAATATGGGCGAGTGCATTGCCGGGCGGGACATCAGCACAGTGAGCAGAACTAAATAGCCTTGACTCAGGCACTCCAATTGGCAGAAAGGAAAAGACTAAATGTCTATACAGATAGCAGGTATGCCTTCGCCACAGCTCACATTCATGGAGAACACAGGTTGTTAACATCAGAAGGCAGTGAAATTAAAAATAAGACTGAGATATTGGCTTTACTTAAAGCATTGTTCCTACCTAAGAAACTAAGTATTATGCATTGCCCTGGACATCAAAAAGGAAACAGTCCAGAGGCAAAGGGAAATCAATTGGCAGATGAATTATAACCCTGTGGAAGGTACCTGGGAATACAAAGGGAAAACCATGATGCCTATTAAGTATTTAAGAGAACTAATAGATCACCTGCATAAATTGACCCATCTGAGTGCCAGAAAGATGAAAATTCTCCTCGACCGGGAGGAAATGGCCACGTATCTTCCTAATAGAGATTTTTACCTCCAGCGAACTGTTGAGAACTGCCAGGCCTGTGCCCAAGTGAATGTGGGAAAATTTAAATTTGGAACCGGTGTTCGAGCCCGCGGGCATAGGCCAGGCACTCACTGGGAACTGGACTTTACTGAGGTCAGACCTGGCATGTATGGATATAAATACCTTTTTGTCTTTATTGATACTTTCTCTGGATGGGTAGAAGCCTACCCTACCCAGCATGAGACAGCAAAGATAGTGGCCAAGAAGTTACTGGAGGAAATCTTCCCAAGATATGGAATGCCTGAGGTATTGGGGTCGGATAATGGGCCTGCCTTCGTCTCCCAGGTAAGTCAGATGGTGGCCACTTTATTGGGGATCGATTGGAAATTACATTGTGCGTATAGACCCCAAAGTTCAGGACAGGTAGAATAGAACCATTAAGGAGACTTTAGCCAAATTGACGCTTGAAACTGGCTCTAGAGACTGGGTGCAACTCCTACCACTGGCCCTATACCAGGCTAGGAACACCCCTGATCCTCATGGTCTCACCCCCTTCGAAATTCTCTATGGGGTACTTCCCTCTGCTGTAACTTTCTTTGATGCTGATATCTCCGCCTTTGCTACCAGCCCATCTATGCAGACCCGTCTGCGAGCCCTGCAGCTGGTCCAAAACGAGATTTGGAAGCCCCTAGCAGCTGCGTATGGGGAAAGACTGAAGACACCCCTAGTACCACATCCCTTCAAGATCGGGGACTCCGTCTGGGTTCGGAGGCATCAGACCAGGAACCTTGAGCCCCGCTGGAAGGGACCATACACTGTGCTCCTGACCACTCCGACAGCCCTGAAGGTTGTTGGGATCGCAGCCTGGATCCACATCTCCCACGTGAAAGCAGCACTCCCTGAGGACCAGACATCATCACCCCTCCCAGAGTCAGGATGGAGGCTACAGCGCACAGACAATCCACTAAAGATAAGACTGTCTCGCTCTTAACACTCTTGTTCTCTTGTCTATGGTTAAACTGTAATTGTAGTCCTCATACTATATACTTACTAACCTGGCAAGTGCTGTCCCAAACTGGGAAAAGTGTTTGGGAAACAACAGGCAGCCACGCCTTACAGACCTGGTGGCCTACCCTGACCCCAGACTTTTGTCAATTAGCAGCAGGACTGGAGACTTGGGATATAGTTATCCAACAGGCCGGTAGCCTACTGAAAGAAATGGACACTGTAATTGGACAAACATACACCTACTCACCCATCCCTGTAGGCTGTTCTACCTCTGAGAGAAGATGTGAACTAGCTCTAAATGATTTCTATGTCTGCCCAGGGGATGATAGGAACCCCAATAATGCCTACAGATGTGGGGGTTATAATGATTACTTTTGCCATGCTTCGGGATGTGAAACCACTGGGGACGCTTATTGGGAGCCATCGTCCACCTGGGATAAGATTTCAGTCAAACGGGGATGGCATAAGCCTCGAAACACTGGAACAATCTGTTAGAGCACTCACTGAGTCCCTCACTTCCTTGTCAGAAGTAGTATTACAGAATAGAAGGGGGCTAGACCTATTGTTCCTAAGAGAAGGGAGCTTAATGGGCAGCTCTGAAAGAAGAATGCTGTTTCTATGTAGATCAAACTGGGAAAGTCACTGAGACTCTAGACAGGCTTAGAGAAAGATTAGACAAGTGGAAAAGAGAATTTGAATCCCAACAAAATTGGTATGAAGGAATTTGGAACAAGTCCCCATGGTTCACTGCTCTTGTCTCCTCATTAATGGGTCCCCTTTTCTTACTCTTACTGATCCTCACCTTTGGGCCATGTATCCTGTATAAGTTGGTCCACTTCATGAAGGACCGACTGTCATACAAACCATGGTACTGACTCAACAATACCAACTGCTTAGACAGCAGGATGGGTCTCAAACAAATCCGGTTGAGGACGAATGGATATAGGATTCTATCCATGGAAAAGAAAAAGGGGGGAATGAAAGATCACAGCCCCAAAAATTTTCCCTTATGGACACTGTTTCTGCTGGCCACAAGGTTAAAATTAAGAACAGGTCCAGGTGAAGCTGGCAGGTTGCTGAAAAGAGAATCTTTTATTGAAAGATTCTTTTTTTTAAAAGTATTTATTTATTATACATACAATATTCTGTCTGTGTGTATGCCTGCAGGCCAGAAGAGGGCACCACACCCCATTAGAGATGGTTGTGAGCCACCATATGGTTGCTGGGAATTGAACTCAGGACCTTTGGAAGAGCAGGCAATGCTCTTAACCCCTGAGCCATCTCTCCAGCCCTTATTGAAAGATTCTTTTACTGAGTGATGGAAAGATACTGAGAAGAGAAAAACACTGAATGTGAAAATCAAGTTTGTCAGTTTCTTAAACCCTGGGTTTCTTAAACCTGTTGTTTTTCCTAGAGTAGGTTGGACTATGTTAATTTGGCCCTGTCTGTAACCCTGGTCTAATGATTTGGACCAATCAGCATTGTATTTGTACCCCTTAATGTTAATTTTGTGGGTTTTGCCTATAAAAGCTGTTTGTAACAATGCCTGGGATGGTCAGATAGCCAAAGCTTCTGCTGAGGCTGCTGCTGTCTGTCCATCCACAGGCCTGTGTACTAATCCAATAAAGTGCCTCTTGCTTGTTGCATCCAGTGGCCCGAGTTGGATTCCTTTGGGCAGCGGAGCTGCAGAATTTTCAGGGTTAAAGATGTGCACCACCAAACACCCAGCCCCAGGATGTGGGAATTCCATGTGTTGCTAACCCCATGGAACTGTCTCAGAACAGCGGGATGCTGAGCTAAGTTGCTTGTATTTCATTATGACAAAATAGCAAAGGAAAACGAGAAAGGTAAGGTTGACTTTGACTTGTGGTTTTAGTCCATGGTCTCAATGTCTGTCCTAGTCAGGCTTTCTGTTGCTGTGCTGGAACACCATAACCAAAACAACTTGGGAATCACAGTCCACTGAGGGAAGCCAAAGCAAAAACTCAAGCAGGACAGGAACCTGGAGGCAGGAAGGAGCTGATGCAGAGACCATGGGGATGCTGCTTATTGGCTTGCTCCTCATTGCTTGCTCCCTTGCTTTCTTATAGAATACAAGACCAGCAGCCCAGGAATGGCACCACCAATAACTAATTAGTATGGCCTTGCCTGCAGCCCAGTCTTGTGGAGGCAATTTCTCAGTTGAGGTTCCCTCCTCTTAGATGGCTCCCTGTGTCAAGCTGCTATAAAACTAGCCAGGATAAGGTGGAGAAGGAGCTCAAGAGGAAGTGGGCAGAAGAGGACTGAACCCGCTGGAACTAGGATAGGAGAGGTGAGGACGCGGGGTAGAGAAATAGTGTGTGCCTCTTGTCTACAGCTGAACTAGGACACTGTTGTGCCTGTCCACCTACGGTCACCTGGGAGGAGCTGACCAGTGCTTACAACGAGGCCTGAGCCCACACAGAGACATCTGTCAACCCCTCCGGACGTGCAAACCTTAGGACTTGCTAAGTCAATGCCAGAAAACCGGTCTGAAAGGATCACGTGAGATGGGTTTGGATAAAAGAAGCTTGGAGCCCCAGAGATACAGAGAGGAGTGAGGAATGGAAGAGAAACTCCTGGGCTGCAACTGTAGCCTGAGGAGCACACTCATCTAGCTTGGGAGGCTGTGGGTTCCAACCTTTGTTGCCAAAAGCACTGGGATGCCCTCAATTTTATTTTTTTAAATGTGTATGAATGTTTGACTTACATGTATGCTGTGCACTATGTGTATGCAGTGCCCTTGGAGGTCAGAAGAGGGAGTTGGAAACCCAGAACTGGAGTTAACATTTGGTTGAACCCCCAAATGAGTATTGCAATCAAACCCAAGTCTTCTGGAAGAACAGCCAGTGCCCTTAACCACTGAGCCATCTCTCCAGCCCCAGATGTCCTCAATTGAATTGCAAGGAAAAGGTTGGAAATATTTTTTGCATTTATTGTTTATGAATGTGTTTATTTGTTGTATGTGTGCATGTTGTTGAAGGCAACACATGCCATAGTGTGTGTGCTGGAGATCAGAGGACAGCTCGTAGGAGTAGGTTTCTTCCTTCCATGTTTGTGTAGATTTGGGGGACTGAACTCATAGCATCAGGTTTGGCAGCAAGTACCTTGTGAGACTAGTTTTATGTCAACTTGATGCAAGCTAGAGTCATCAGAGAAAAGGGAATCTCAACTGAAAAAAAAATGCCTCTAAGCCTGGTGGTGGTGTCACATTCCTTTGATCCCAGCAGGCAGATCTCTGCGAGTTTGAGGCCAGTCTGGTCTACAAATCAAGTTCCAGGACAGACAGAGATTTTATACAGAGAAACCCTGTCTCGAAAAATCAAAACTAAATAAATAAAAATTAAAAATTAAAAAGTAGATAATAAGGCAGATTTCTGAGTTGGATGCCAGCCTGGTCTATAGAGTACCAGGACAGCCAGGGCTACACAGAGAACCCTGTCTCAAAAAAAGAAAAGACTGGGCTATGGAGCCAGGTGTGGTGGCACAACCTTTACTTTCAGCACTCGGGAGGTAGAGGCAAGCAGATCCCTGTGAGTTCAAGACCAGCCTGGTCTACAGAGTGAGTTCCAGAACAGTTAAGGTTGGTACACAGAAAACTCTTGTCTTGAAAAAACCACACACACACACACACACACACACACTCACAGAGGTTGGACTGTAGGCAAGCCTGTGGGTATTTTGGTCTACAGAGTGAGTTCCAGGACAGCTAAGGCTGTTACACAGGAAAAACTCACTGACTAGACTGGCTGGCTAGTAAACCCTCAGGGATCTACCTGTCTCTGCTTTCCCTGAGCTGGGATTGCAGGCATACATCACCATGCCTGCAATACATCACCTTTGAGATAGATATTGAGGATCTTAGCTCAAATCCTCATGCTTGTATGACAAGCACTTTACAAATGGAGCCATTTCCTCCAGTGCTCTCCCCCTACCCCTTTTCAAAGATTGCTTTTATTTTTGTGGTGAGTGTGTGTGTGTGTGTGTGTGTGTGTGCAACAGGTGCCTTCCACACCAGAAGAGGGTAGGTCCCCTGAAGCTATAGTTACATTTGGTTCTGAGTGGCCTGTCATGGGTGTTGGGAACCAAAGGTGATCCTCTGCAAAAACAACTAACCTTTTTCAAAAGTATACATTTTTATTATTCTATGTGTATGAATGTGTTGCTGGTATACATGTCTGTGCACCGTGTATGCACAACGCCATAGGAGGCCAAAAGAGGTTGTCACATCCCCTGGGACTAGAGTTACAGATGGTTGTGAGGCACCATGTAGGTACTGATATCAAACTTGGGTTCCACTGCTCTAACTGATGAGCCACCTCTCCGGTCCCACCCTATACTTTTTTTTGGGGGGGTGGGGGAGGGACAGGATCTACCCATGTAGATGAAGATAGCTTCAAGTTCAAAATCCTCCTGCCTTGGCCTCTCAAGTGCTGGCATTTCAGATGTGTCTGTCAGGCTCCTCTTGTCATCTAACACATGCTGGTATAAGACATATCCCTGTCTACATGTCCTATACCAGGAAACAGGGACAGTCTGCCTGCTGCTCCAGCTCAGCTACTTCCTCACGTATACTGGTATAGGGATGTAGGATTCAGCCAACCACGATAAACTTAATAGGAACAGACCACCCAAAGAAAGTTCTTAACTTCCAACCATTATCACCTGCCAGTGTTGGACCTAGCCATGATAAGTTTAATGGAGGCCTGAGTTTCAGTAGTTTACCCTGAAGCAATACCTTCACCCCCACCTTTATTTATAAAAAATAACTCTAATGGAGCTCGGGGATCTCCAATATTTATTCCAATACATTGGACACACTGAGAGACCGAGTTTGCAGACTTGTATAAAATAAAGGCTCTTTGCTTTTGCATACGGGACTGAGGACTTCTCAGATCTGGGCATAACATAGGACATATCCATCTAAACAGAAAACTGAGACAGACTTCCTGCTGCTCCAGCTCAGCTGCTTCCTTGTGTGACCTTCAGTTTCAGGCTTTACTCTCTTATTCGTAATCTGAGATCACAGGGTGCAGATGACTTTGAATCCCAGGGTAGCCCAGTAGGTAGGTGTCTAGAGGCAGATTTACCCATGGGTGCCAGCTTCTAGACCTGTTCATGGGCCTGAACAGAAAGCTAAGGCGCATGGACTTGGAAGTGGAAACCAGCCTTTTTATCAACCCAGAAATCTTGTTGAGGGACCTGACTGGGGGCCTGGGCTCCCAACTCTAGCTGGGAGTCTTGTGTGTTGAGGTCAGGGTCACTGCCTGGTGTTAGGGTTTCAGAGCTTAGGGTGAAGAAACAGGTCTCTGGCTTTAGCCCCTCCTGCCTGAGGGGGAGGGGGTAGGTCACAGGAAGGAGGAAGAAGGAAGCAGGCTTAGGTTCTGTGGTTAACTGCCAGCCCTCCCCTCCCCCTCGGAGCACCCTAGGGCCTGCCAGCTGCTCACAGCTCCCCCAAGGAACTCCTCCACCAGGTGCCACATGAGCCAACTTCTCTTTGTGTCCTCTGTTGCTGTCCACTGGTGCCTGCCCATTTCAGCCTGCCCCCAACCCCGTTCCCCTGTTCATCTCTCTGTGTGTGTGTGTGTGTGTGTGTGTGTGTGTGTGTGTGGTGTTTCCTTCATTCAATATCTGTTGCTATCTCTTCATCTCTACCAACTCAGCTCTTTGTCCCCCTGCAGAAAGTGAAGGATCTATTCGCAAGCCCCTTCCCCAAGTTCCACGTTGAGATAATGAGCTCCCTAATTGTGGTTCGTTAAAGACTCCAGTCCAGCCACAAACACTAGGGTCTGAATGGGAAGGGCATTGACAATAAGGGTAGGGACACAAGAGTGTCTCAGGATGGGGTCTCAGTCTCCACAGCCTAGGGTCATGAAGACTCAGTCTGATCAGGGGTTATAGAGCATAGCAGGAACAACATACTCAGTTATGGTTGGGAAGTGAGGACTCCAGTCAGGTATGGTGGTAAACACCTATAATCCCAGCACTTGGGAAACAGAGGCAGGAGGATTGTCACAAACTCAAGACTGTCCTGGCTTGAGCTATATAGGGATTCCAAATTGGCCTAAACTACAGCGCAAAACTGGGGTAGCGGCAGCAGGATGGACCAGGGTGTAGCTCAGTCGGCAGAGTGCTTGTCTAGTGTATGCTAAGTCCTGGTTCAATCCCCAAAGTTACTTTTTTTATTTTATTGATATTTATTGAGCTCTACATTTTTCTCTGCTCCTCTCCCTGCCTCTCCCCTCCTCCCTTCAATCCTCCCCCAAGGTCCCCATGCTCCCAATTTACTCAGGAGATCTTGTCTTTTTATACTTTCTACTTTCCATGTAGATTAGATATATGTAAGTCTTAGTGTCCTCATTGTTGTCTAAATTCTCTGGGACTGTGGTTTGTAGTCTGGCTTTCTTTGCTTTATGTTTAAAAACCACCTATGAGTGAGTACATGTGATAATTGTCTTTCTATGTCTAGATTGCCTCACTCAAAATAATGTTTTCTAGTCCTACCCATTTTCTTGCAAAATTCAAGCTGTCATTATTTTTTTCAACTGTGTAGTACTCCATTGTGTAAATGTACCACATTTTCTTTATCCATTCTTCGGTCGAGGGGCATTTAGGTTATTTCCAGGTTCTGGCTATGACAAACAAAACTGCTATGAACATGGTTGAGCACATGTCCTTGTGGCACAATTGAGCATCCTTTGGATATATACCCAAAAGTGGTATTTCTGGGTCTTGAGGAAGGTTGTTTCCTAATTTTCTGAGAAATCGCCACACTGACATCCAAAGGGACTGTACCAGCTTGCACTCCCACGAGCAATGCAGGAGTAGTTTGAGCTTTCTGAGTTCTTGTTTGACTCCCCATCTTTTCTTTAGCAATTCATCATGGTCCTTCCTTTCTCCTTCCAGCTCCATTGGAAGCCCCACCAAAATCACTGAATACTCCACATCTAGATCCTCCTGAAGCCAGGCAGGAGTAGTAGGAATCGTCTGCTGTTCAGCATTTCTCTTGACCTGACCCTCCTATCTTCTGGGCTTTGCTCCCATTCCACTGAGGCAAATGTTCAATAGTTTCGTACCTCTGAGTGGGACATGTCATAGAAGGAGGCATAGAACCAGGCTGGACCTCAGGAAGTGGGAGATGTCACAGGCTGTAATCATCTCCATGTGGATAGCTTGTGGTCATAG
>JAQHUG010000014.1:1252911-1268527 GCA_028555095.1 Dicrostonyx torquatus | reverse complement strand
TCTCTCAGTGTCTGTGCTGCTGGGTTTCTATTTAGGAAGTGGCTCCCTGTGCCAGTGCGTTCAAGTGTACTTCCCACTTTCTCTTCTATAAGGTTCAGTGTGGCTGGCTTTATGTTGAGGTCTTTGATCCATTTGGACTTGACCCCAAGGTTATTTAAGACGAGGTAAGGTGGCACATGTCTGGCATTTTTGTACTTTGGAGGTGGAGGCAAGAGGATTAGGAGTTCAAGGTCACCTTCAGCTACAGAGCAGACAGAGGTCACCTCGGGCTACATAAGAGCTTTTCTCAAAAGAAAACTTCACTCACAATAGACCCCCTGAGCCCCAGCCCTAGCAAACAACATTCCTCTCCAAAAATCCCCCATCAACAGGCACCGTTTTATCCTTGGTCTCATGGAGGAGAGGCAATCGCCTTCTCCCTGCTCTTCGCGGCCCTCCAGCCCCAGGACCCCACCCTGTGAGATGCTTGGTTCTGTGGGCATTGAGGCTGTGCTAGACCAGCTGAGGATCAAGGCCATGAAGACCGGGTTTGAGTTCAACATCATGGTAGTAGGTGAGTTGGGGCAGAGCCACAGAGGGAACGATGAGGAAGACTCCACAGGCATGGCCCTATCCTATCCCGGACAACCCCTCCCCTGTCCTGGACATAGTGACCTACCAGCCACGGGCACGGCCCCCTCCCCTGTCCTGGACACAGTCTTCCACTCTGAACTAACATCTCACAGAATAGTTGAAATTAAATATATAAAAGATGTTGCATCATTAGATACAAAACCACCCATAATGAGATTACAGCAGCAAAGGGTAATCATGGGCAAGGGCCTTCCAGACACAGCAACCACAAATGACTTTGCTTTACTGCTGATGCTTATGCAATAGATGGGTCAGAACCCAGAGTGGAGGGCAGAACCAATTCCCAAAAGTTGTCTTCTTATCTCCCTGTGTGCGCACACACACACACACACCCTATGAGATACATATTCTAACATACACATCTTGGTCACTATGTTCTGTATCTCCCAGGGCAGAGTGGGCTGGGCAAGTCCACCATGGTGAACACGCTGTTCAAGTCCAAAGTGTGGCAGTCAAGCCAACCCAACCTGGAGCTACCCATGCCACAAACCTTGGAGCTACACTCTGTGACCCATGGTGAGTGACCCTGCCTACCCCTTGGGCCCTGCCGCGGCTATAGTCTTCCATTTCTCTCCCTCTACAGTCATTGAGGAGAAGGGATTGAAGCTGAAACTGACAGTGACAGACACACCTGGCTTTGGAGACCAGATCAACAATGACAAATGGTGGGTCCTTGTTGTGCAGCCTCTGTCCCTGCAAGGGGAAAAAGTACCCTGGAGTGACTGTCATCTGTCCCTGTCACCTGTGGTCCTCAGTTTCCTGTACTCAGCTCACCCTCCTGAGCTGATGAGAGCTGAATATGCACAGGTCTCAGCCACCTGTCTAGTATTCAGTTGGTGCTCAATAAAAGCACCAGAGAGCCATACTTCTGTAATCCCTGCATTCTGGCAGCTGAAGCAGAAGAATCATGAGTTCAAACCCAGCCTGAGCAATGTAACAAAACTCTTTTTTGTTTGTTTGTTTTGTTTTTTGTTTTTCGAGACAGGGTTTCTCTGTGGCTTTGGAGCCTGCGCTGGAACTAGCTCTTATAGACCACGCTGGCCTCGAACTCACAGAGATCCGCCTGCCTCTGCCTCCCGAGTGCTGGGATTAAAGGCATGCACCACCACCGCCCAGCATGACAAAACTCTTATCTCAAAACAAAAGGGTGAGAACAGGGCTGAGCACATCGTTCACTGTTATGGTTCAGCGTTAAAATGCTCACACAGCACATGCGAGGCACTGGGCTCAATCTCCAAGAGCAGATCAGTCAGGCACTCTGTTGGAGTGTTGTGCTGATTGGAAGACCCCAGCAGAGGAGTCAGACTGCAGAGATGGCACCTTCTATGAGGGGCTTGCCTTGAAAGCATGGTGACCTAAGCTTATCCCCAGAACCCATGTGGGGGGGGGGGGAAAAAGGCCAGGCATGATAATGCATCCCTGAGGTCCTATTTCTGGGGAGGCAGAGACAGGGCATCCTATGAGCCCCGGGTCTTCTGTCAGCATACAAGGTGAAACCGGGCGGCACCTGCCTTTTGCTTGTTGTTTTTGAGATAGGGTCTCACTGTGAGACTCTGGCTGTTCTGGAACTCACTATGCAGACCAGGCTGACCTCAAAATCACAGAGATTCATCTGCCTCTTGAGTGCCACCACCACCCAGCTGGCACCTGACTTTAATTGTGGCACTCGATCTGGAGGCAAAGGCAGGGAGAGCTCTCTGAGCTCAAGGACAGCCTAGACTAATAGAGTTCCAAGTCAGGGGCTGGAGAGATGGCTCAGAGGCTAAGGAAAGTTATTGTTCTTGCAGAGGACTGGGTCCAGTTCCAGGGGATCCAACGACCTCTTCTGATCTCCTTTGTGCCATTATCTTAGTTAGGGTTTCCATTGCTGTGAAGACACCATGACCATGGCAACTCTTTTTTTTTTTTCAAAACAAGTTTGTTTTTTTTTAATGGCCCTGTATGTCCTAGGACTAGCTCTGTAGACCAGACTGGCCTCAAACTCACAGAGATCCACCTGCCTCTGCCTTCCAAGTACTGGGATTAAAGGCATCCACCACCATTGCCTGGCATACCATGGCAATGATTATAAAAAGAAAACATTTAATTTGGGTGGCTTACATTTTCAGAGACTTAGCTCATTGTCATTACTTTGCGACATGTTGGCATACAGGCAGACATGGTGCTGAAGGAGTTGAGAGTCCCACATCTTGACCTGCAGGCAACAGGAAGTGGTCTGAGACACTGGGTGTGGCTTGACCATATATGAGCCCTCAAAGCCCACCCCTGCAGTGACACACTTCCTCCAACAAGGCCATACCTATTGCAACAAAACCACACCTTCTAATAATGTCACTCCCTATGAGCTTATGGGGACCATTACATTCAAATTACCACAGTCATGCAGGTGAAACACACATAAAATAAGATAAATCCAAGTCAGGCATATCTACATGGTAGAGAGCAACTAAGGAAGACAGTCAAGAGTGACCTCTGACCTCCACACAGGTACACACATGAACACACACACACACTTTTGCAGCCATCAGGTGAGAACCAGTGGTGTCTTGGACCATGCTGGTGAACAAATGTCATTTAATGACCACCCTTTCCTCACCAAGGAAATTGTATATACATCTGATATGTGTGCTGTAGATATTAGGGTATGTAAATGTGTTCGTGCTGGAGAATGAACCTAAGATATGGGGTATGATAGCAAACACCGAATGATATCCCCAGCTCCAGTTTTTACTTTTTGTTTTGAGACTTGGTTTCCCTAAATTATCCAGGCTGTCTTGAACTAATAATCCTTCTGCCTCCGTTTCTTTAGTAGCTGGGATGATGAGCCTGTGGCACCAGGCCCAGCCAGTAAGTGCTATTACTGTGCTCGTTTCATGAGCGGGGAAGCTTAGACCCCAAGTGAAGAGAGGCAGAGGTTTCCCTGTGTCTCTGAGAATGTAGATAGAACACCCAAACTCGGGGAGGTGGTGCTGAGATGACATCTCTGCCCCAGCTGGGACCCTATCCTGAGCTACATCAACCAACAGTATGAACAGTATCTACAGGAAGAGCTCCTCATCACTCGCCAGCGCCACATCCCTGACACCCGCGTGCACTGCTGTGTCTACTTCGTGCCACCCACTGGCCACTGGTGAGGTGACCCACTGGCTGCGGGAGGGCCACTTGATGGGGGCTTTGGGTTGACTCTCCTCCCTCCCTCATCCATCACTGTCCTGTCCTGGCCAGCCTACGGCCCCTGGACATTGAGTTCCTGCGGCGACTGTGCCGGACTGTGAATGTGGTGCCCGTGATCGCCCGGGCTGACAGCCTGACCATTGAAGAGCGAGACGCCTTCCGGAGCAGGGTGATCTGGGTGCCCAAGGTAGAGCTGGGTCATTGTGAGGCAAGCAGAATGCATGGTATGCTGAGATCACTTATGCTTGGATCCCCAGATCCAGCAAAACCTGAAAACTCACTGCATCGATGTGTACCCACAGAAATGTTTTGATGAGGATATGAATGACCAACTCCTTAACAGTAAGATCCGGGTAAGATGCTGTAGAAGGTGCAAACGGCCAGTGACACCAAGGCCATTTGATTTCCTTCCCAATCATCCTTCCCATCAGAAAATTGATCTCCTTCTGCAATTTCAGGAAATGTGTGTAAATATTTAAAGGTTTTTCATCTGTTCACAAATTCAAAAATGGGCAAGAAACAGCTCTCATCAGAGAACCCATAAGGTGGGAAGAAATGTTTGTAGCCATGGCTTTACCTGGAGCTTACATTCTAATACAGAAAGAACTCTTGCTACTCAACAATAAATATAACCAAACTTTAAAATGGACGAGGAAAACCAGATATGGTGGAAAACACTTCTGTGTGCTCACACACACAAGCACAAACGCAGACATGGTGGAATACAGCTCTCACGTGTGCTCACGCACACATGCACAAACAGACTAAAGTATAAATAAACAAATAAAAATACAAATGTAGCCGGGCAGTGGTGGCGCACACCTGTAATACCAGCACTCAAGAGGCAGAGGCAGGCGGATCTCTGTGAGTTCGAAGCCAGCTTGGTCTACAGAGTAAGTTCCAGTGCTGTTACACAGAGAAATCCTGTCTTAAAAATATTTGTGTGTGTGTGTGTGTGTAATTGCAATTATTAAAATTTTAACTCTTAGTTACTGTAATCCCAGCACCTAGGAGGCTGAGGCAGGAGGATTGTGAATGCAAGGCCAGCCTGGGTTACATTAGCTTGGGCTCTATAGTGATCCCAAGAGCACCAAACCAAGATTGGGGGCAGTTAGGAAGTTTAAATTTCTCCTTTCGGCTGCAAGCAAAAACAAACAAACAAACAAACATGGAACCTGGCAAACTCCTGTGTGGGTAGCCAGGTGTGACTCCTGTGTGGGTGGCCAGGTGTGTGACTCCTGTATTGGTAGCCAGGTGTGACTCCTGTGTGGGTGGCCAGGTGTAACTTCTGTGTGGGTGGCCAAATGGTGACTCCTGTCGGTGGCCAGGTGGTAAATATTTTAGTTTCTTTGGGCCAGATAGTCTCTGGTGCAACTCCTGAACCCTGCAGTGTATCCCAAGAGCAGCCCCAGAGGAGAAAAAAACAAAGGGCTTTTGTGCCAATAAAGTTGCAAGTTCATAGGCCCTGGGGTTGGTCCCCATCACCACATAAAAGAAACATCCAAGGTTCTTGGGATGTAGCTCAGAGGTAGCTATATGAGGCCCTGATTTTCATTGCCAACATTCCAAACAATAATAATAAAATTAAATATTTTTTAAGTTGATGAAGAATATGGTGGTGCACACCTGTAACCCAACACTTGAGAGGTAGAGGCAGGAAAATCTGCAGTTCAAGCTCATTCTTGGATATGTAGTGAGTTTAAGGCCAATCTGGGATACATGAGATCCTGTCTCAGGAAATAAATTTTTAAAATATAATTTATTTATTTTTATTTTATATGCATTGTTGTTTTGCCTATATGTATGGCTGTGTGAGAGTGTCGGGTCTTGGAGTTACAGACAGTTGTGAACTGCCATGTGGGTGCTGGGAACTGACCCAGATGCTCTGGAAGAGCAGCCAGTGCTCTTAACTACTGAGCCATCTCTGTCTCTAGCCCAGAAAACAACATTTAAAATTCAAAAAATGAAGATCAATGGTTAGTGGTGCTTGCTTCAAGCTCAGTGACTTTAATTCAATTTCTGGGACCCACATGGTGGAAGAAGAGAACCACTTCCGGGGCTTAGAGGTTAAGAGCATTGCCTGCTCTTCCAAAGGTCCTGAGTTCAATTCCCAGCAACCACATGGTGGCTCACAGCCATCTGTAATGAGGTCTGGTGCCCTCTTCTGGCCTACAGACATACACACAGATTAATAAAAAGAAAAAAAAAAAAAGAGAACCACTTCCCAGAAGGGATCCTCAGGCCTCCACGCAAGTGCTCTCTCTCTCTCTGTTTCTCCTTCTGACTGTGTGTGCATGTGTGCACGTGCATACACCTTATTGCATGCATTCATGCTGGGTAGTCAAGCTCAGGATTTTGTTCATACTAAGCTCTGAGCCACACCCTTTCCCTCAAGATTATATAATTAATTTAGGAGTTAATAACAACACCATTTCCTCTGGGCATTGGTGGCACACGCCTTTAATCCCAGCACTCGGGAGGTAATGGCAGGTGAATCTCTGTGAGTTCGAGGCCAGCCTGGTCTACAGAGTGAGTTCCAGGACAGCCAGAGCTGTTACACAGAGAATTCCTGTCTCAAAACAACAACAACAAAATAACACCATTTCCTCGAGTTACTTTGCTAATGCTTCACTGTGCTGGGCACTTCACCATCAGCCAACAATCCTGCACCAAGCATCATTTGTGTCACCATTTTATAGAGGAGGTGAGGATAGCATGAATTCCAGTTGGTGTTTTGGGACTTCCTAGTTTCATGTGCCTGACTCCTGCCTCAGTTTCTTCTCTCCTCTCTCTTAGGAGCAGATCCCTTTTGCTGTGGTTGGGGCTGACCGAGAGCACCTAGTAAATGGGAGATGTGTCCTGGGCCGGAAGACCAAATGGGGCATCATTGAAGGTAAGTTTGGGAACATGGTAGACATGCAGTAGGTATGGGTTGGAAACAGGGCACACGCTACATCTGCAGCATCCATCGCATCCCTTGCCTGGCAGTTCCTCATACCCTCAAGGCAACCTTGGATTTCCCTCCGTGTGCATGGAAGTGGGAGTTACTCCTACCTCGGCTCTCTGATTTCTTATTATCATTATTTTAAACAGATGGAACCAAACATGACAACACACTCATAATTCTAGAATGGGAGAGTGGAGGCAGGAGGATCAGAAGTTCAAAGTCGTTTTTGGCTTCTAAGCAAGTTTGAGTTCAATCTGGGCTATCTCATACTCTGCCTCACAAAAAAAAAAAAAAAGGAAGGAAGGAAGGAAGGAAGGAAAAAGAAAGAAAAACAAAAACAAAAATTTTGTCTTTGATTAGGGCTGGGTTCACTAGTTTAGCAACTATCTGTAGGAGCCAGGTCCCAGAGATACAACAATGAGTAAATGAATAGGTGAATCAATAAGGGCTGGAGAGATAGCTCAAGAGGTTAAAAGCAGTGGCTGCTCTTCCAGAGGTCCTGAGTTCAATTCCCAGCAACCACGTGGTGGCTCACAACCATCTATAGTGAGATCTGGTGCCCTCTTCTGGCCTGCAGGCATACATGCAGGCAGAACACTGTTTACATAATGAATAGGTGAATGAATGAAGCAGGGAGCAGGTGGGACACAGCAATGGCAGTTCTCAGAAGCCACCATAACATGAAGCAGCTGTCTACTCTGGACTCTCAGAGGACAGAGCCGTGCTAGGCCCCATGTCTTGCAGTGGAGAACATGGCACACTGCGAGTTTCTTCTCCTGAGAGACCTGCTCATCCGGTGAGGTGTGGGGTACCCTGTGTTCGGATGACTGAGAGGTGGGATCTGGGACCACTGTGACCTAGGCTGACTTGCCTACTATCATTCAGCTCCCATCTCCAGGACCTGAAGGACATTACCCACAATGTGCACTATGAGAACTACCGGGTCCTCAGACTCAATGAGAGCCACCTACTGCCCCGAGGGCCAGGCTGGGTGAACCTGGCCCCAGCCTCCCCAGGACAGCTGGCGTCCCCTGGACCAGGGAAAGTCCGGAAGCGAGCTAACAAGAACTCCAGGGAAGATGAGTGCTGAGTGCCATAGCCCCAGGCCTTCTAGGCTTCTCCACTCCTCAGTGGCCAGCCCCCAACACACACCTAGGGACTAGAGCATCTATGAGAAGCCAATGTTGCTTTGTACAAAAAGCTGTGCTTTGACAACTAAAGGGTTTGTAAATGAGTCCTCTGAGCCAGTCTGATATAAAAGTATGACTTTTGGGGCTGTGGATGTCGCTCAGGTGGTAGAATGCCTGACATGCCCAGAGCCCTGGGTTGGATCTCCAGCACCATATAAAGCCAGTAGCGTGCACATCTGCAATCCTAGAAATCAGGAGGAAGAAACAGGATAAGAAATTCAAGGTTTGGTGGTTCCTTGGTCTAGGGGTGTGAATCTCCCGTAGGGTGAGAGAGGTTCCTGTCATATCCGAGATGAGGCCAACTTTTGAGGAATATATTCTAGTTGGAAAGAAGAATCCAATCCAGGCAGTAATGGTTCACACCTTTCATCCCAGCACTTGGAAGGCAGAGGCAGGGGACTCTCTGAGTACAAGACCAGCCTGGTCTACAGTTCAAGTTCCAGGACAACCATGGCTACACAGAGAAGCCATATCTTGAAAAGACAAAATACAGAACACACACACAAGAAAATCAAGGTTATCCTCAGTTTGTATAGCCAATTTGAAGTATTTTTAGGGTTCATGGAGACCTTTTAGGGGGTCTTGTTCCATCAAACTGCATTAGCCTGGAAACAAAAGCAGAACCTCTTTTCCAAAGTAACATATTCTTAGACTCAAATTTTGAAGCCAAGATAACCTTTAAAATATATATGCTGGTTTAGCTTAGCAGCCCCCAGAATCAAATGTTTTTAAGCAGTTAACTCATTAACATTCAAAAAATCCAAAGAAAACACAATAATATATATAATCCAGACTCTTTGTGTATATTTCATCTTTATGTGGCATTTTTTACTCTATTACTTCTTAATATTTATTTTATTATCTTTACTCTTTAATCTATGACTGTCTGTACTCTTTTCTCTCTCCTAAGCCCATGTACATTTATCCAACACTGTGACCCATTCCGAGGTCTTTTTGTCTGAATCTGTAATAATTTTCTGACCCTGAGAATTTTTTTTAATGCTAAGCAGGTATGACTAGGACTAACACTATGGCTTTGCCTGTTGGCTCCACTCTGTCCAATATGGTGGAGGTATGTTCACACCTCTGCTAACCATACTCACCGCCCCAGCTCCAGGGATGCAGCGGGTCTATGTAACACTCTGCTCATCAACCCCATTTAAGTGCTTTGTGCAAGAACTCCTGAAAGAATCAGAGCCATTAGTGCCACCAACTAATCAGGATGCCATCTCTTAAAAAAGATGCACCTCAGCCAGGCAGTGGTGGTGCATCCCTTTAATCCCAGCACTCAGAAAGTAGAGGCAGGTGGATCTCTGTGAGTTTGAGGCCAACCTGGTCAACAAGAACTAGTTCCAGGACAGGCTCCAAAGCTACCAATAAACCCTGTCTCGAAAAAACAAAACAAAACAAATGAACAAAAAGCGGTGCCTCTGCTTACGGCCAGCAAGCAGAGCCTATTTGAAAAACTGTGGCTACCAAGAAGTTCCAATTGATTCCCGCTTTTGTGGGTCTAGAAGCCCCTTTATTATTCCTTCTTAGGCTTTATGCAGATGTACATTGCCAAACATTGGGCGCCATTATGTAAACAGTTTGCTTTGTAAACAAAGACTGTACTTAGTTTCCCAGCCACCACCCAGACCCGAATAATCACACAAAAACTGCATTAGTTACAACACTGTTTTGTCAATGTCTTAGGCATAGTCCTAGTTATCTCTTATATCTTAAATTAGCCCATTTCTGTTAATCTGTGTATTGCCATGAGGCTGTGACTTACTGGTAATATTTTGGCATCCTTTTCCTTCAGCAGCTACATGGCATCTGCCTGACTCTGTCTTCTTTCCTCCTCTTTCATTGCTTGGATTTCCTACCTTGCTACATTCTGCCCTGCCATAGGCCAAAGCATCTTCTTTATCAACCAATGGTAATGAAACACATTCATAGCATACAGGGGGAATCCCACATCACTGTTTTTGTTTCCCAGTTGCCCAGACCCAAGTAATCACACAGAAACTATATTAATTACAACACTGCTTGGCCAATGGCTTAGGCATATTTCTAGCTAGCTCTTACATTTATATTAACCCATTTTTATTATTCTATGTATTGCCTTGAGGCTGTGGCTTACTGGTAATGTTCTGGCATCTTTCTCTTCCAGCAGCTACATGGCATCTCTCTGACTCTGCCTTCTTTCTTTAGTTTTCATGCTTAGCTATATTCTGACCTGCGATGGGTACAGCTTCTTTATTAACCTATGGTAATAAAACATATCTCTACCATACATAGGGGAATCCCACATCAAGCCCTGGGATAATAGTCCTGAGTTCTATAACAAATCAGGCTGAATAAGCCATGAGAAGCAAGCCAGTAAACAACACCCCTCTATGGCTTCCCTCAATGAACCCTGTGTCTGGATATGTAAGTAAAATAAACCCTTTCCTCCCCAAGCTGCTTTTGATCAAAGTGTTTCATCTCAACAATAGAAACTCTAACTAGGACATCCTCCTTAACTTTCAAAAAAAAAAAGGTGAACTGGGCATGGTGGCACATGCATTTAACTCCAGACAGGAAGATCTCTTTGAGTTTTCTGTGCTAGAGATCAAACCAGGGCTTTCTGCATGCTAGGTAATCACTCTGCCAAGAGAACTGCATTCCCAGGATTTCTCCTTACTGTCCTTAGGCCTTGTTATTCATGTTATCCATGGTTTATTATCTCATAAGTCTCCTGCACTAGGGAGCTATGTGTTTTAGTCAGGTTTTCTATATGAAGAGACATCATGACCTTGGCAACTCCTATGAAAGAAAACATTTCATTGAGGTAGCTTACCATTTTAGAGGTTTAGTCCATTATCATCATGGCAGGACATGGTGGCATGCTGACAGACATGGTACTGGAGACGGAGGTGAAAGTTCTACATCTTGATCAGAAGGCAAAAGAAAGTGAACTATGACACTGGGCATAGCTTGAGCATAGGAGACATCGAAGCCCACCCCAACAGTGACACACTTCCTCCAGCAAGCCACACCTCCTAATAGTGCCATTCCCTTTGAGGGCCATTTTCTTTCAAACCACTTCACTGTGAGAAGATAAAAATTCCTCAGCTTCATCCCAGTGTCTAACACCGTAGCTAGTGCTCAGCAAACAATGGACCCTATACTGCTGCTTCTCTGCTTGCTTAGTGAATTCACAAGCCTGTTCTTGGCTGACTCTAGGCTTAAGGAACTCCTATCTCCAGGTCTCAAGTGGGCACACACCACTCGTAACCACCATCTCAGAGGCAGCATATTGCCACACAGAGGTTGAGACATTACTCACGAAACAATAGGTTGTGAAGTTTCAGATGAACTTCGGTCAACTTGGCAAAGCCCATGGTATTTCAAGAACACATGCCCTTTGGCTCAGCAATTGTGTTTCTAGGAATGGGGATTACACACAACACTGCTGGTCATAGCATCAGGGCTGCTCCGTCAGTCTTGGCCAGAAAGGAGCTATCCTGCACTCTTGTAGGACGGTTACCACTGTCCCTGTCTTTCACTGGCTGGATGTCAGTACTAACTTCCCTGTTGCTAACCAGGACATTGCCACGCGTTCCCTAGAGGAACACAAGTGTGTAAAGAGTGTCCTCCAAGGCTATCCAGTATGATAAAGGGTGGAAAACAGTCTGTCTCTCCACGCACATCAATGTCATAAGGATAAACGACCCATGGCTATTCTGAGCAATTAGCATAAACAGGAGCAAAAATAACTTAATAGTCGCTGCTGGAAGTAGGAGAAGGCCGACTCAGTCTTTGGCTTGCATTTGTGCTATTTTGGGTTTTGAGACAGGGCCTAACAATGTAACCCAGGGTGGCTGATGGCAGAAAATCTCCTGACATGGAAGGAATGAGGCACTCAGCTCGACCAATGTGCAGTTTTATTTGTTCATTTTCAAGACAGGATTTCTTTGTGTAGCCATGGCTATCCTAGAACTCACTCTGTAGACCAGGCTGGCCTCAAACACACAGATATCTGCCTGTCTCTGCCTCCTGAGTGTTGTGATTAAAGGCGTGCATCACCACCGCCCGGCTCAGTGTGCAGCTTCTAAACAGGTCATTGGATGATTGTGAGTTACACGGCTCAGAGTGAACGTCCCCGTTCATCAACATGGATACTGAGGCTAAGAGTGCACAAAGGTCCATAGTGGCACAGCAGCCAGAACAAGTCTCTCAATCTACGCTCCAGAGAAGACTCAAAGCATCTCCTCCCAACCCAAGAATCTCTTAGAGCTTCCTCCAGCTGGCATAGGCGCGCGGTGGTCTGGGAAACGTAATTCAGTCTTCCTCCAGCTGGCATCGGCGCGCGGTGGTCTGGGAAACGTAGTTCGGTTGCAGGGTCAGCCTAACCCGTCACTTCCGCTTCCGGAGCCCCTTGCGCAAGACTGACAGCTAGGGAGGAGATCCAGGCCAAGAACCTGTGGTAGCTGAGAGAGGAGGAGGCGGAATTTGGACAGATCTGTTGCCTGAGGCCAGATCCAGGAACCAGGTCTGCCATGTGATCCACTCTGCTGATTCTCAAAGGCAGGGTGAAGGGTAGATTAGTACTGGGAACTAAACTAACCTGGGCCAAGAAATCTCTGGATTTCTTGAGTGCCGCTCCCTACTTGAGTGCCTAAAACTCGGCGTTGTAGCTGTTCTTTACTTGTAGAAATAACTACAGTTTTATTGAATTAAGCGAATGGATTTTCTTTTTGGGGGAATAGGGGAGCTCGAGACAGGGTTTCTCTGTGTAGCCTTGGCTAACCTGTTCTGCAGACCAGGCTGTCCTCGAACTTGTAGAGACCCCCCTGCCTCCGCCTCCCGAATGAGTGCTGGGATTAAAGGCTTAAACCACCATTGCCCAGCATGGATTTTCTTTTGAAACAGAGGTCTCAATAGCTGATGGCCTTGAACTTGACACGTGTGTGTGTGTGTGTGTGTGTGTGTGTGTAGCCCGTGTTTGTTTCTCTGGTGGTGTTCCTCAGGAGCCATCCACCTTGTTTTTGTGCTTTGTCCTGGGACTTGTCAAGTCGACTAGGAAGGCTGGACATGGAGCCTCAGGCATCCACCTGTCTCTGCCCCACTAGTGCTGGGATTGCAAGATAGGCCACCACATCTCACTTTTTCTTTCTTTTCCTTTCCTTTCTTTTTTCTTTTTCTTTTTCTTTTTCTTTTTCTTTTTTTTTTTTTATTTTTCGAGACAGGGTTTCTCTGTAGCTTTGAAGCTTGTCCTGGAACTAGCTCTTGTAGACCAGGCTGGCCTCTAATTTACAGAAATCCTCCTGCCTCTGCCTCCAAAGTGCTGAGATTAAAGGCGTGCACCACCACTGCCCAGCTAGGTTAGAGTTTATTAAGAAGAGCATTTACGGGGTTGGAGAATGGCTCAGTGATTAAAAGAACTCTTTCAGTGCTGCGCACAATCGCCTCTCTGCGCTCTGTGCGTTACTATACGGTTACCAAGCTGCTACGGGCTAGGGGCTGGAGGTTGAAACATAGACAGACAGAGGGAGACAGAGACACGGACCTCTAGTCACTGGTAAGAAGCCCTTTATTCAGTAGCACCATGGAGGCTTATATACCCAACAGTCAGGTGGGCCAACAGGTGAAAACCTTATCCTCTGATCCTCAAGGCAACATAATGCTTGTGAAGCACAGCTTTCAGTAACTTAAATCAGACGTAAAGATCTCTAACAGCGAAGAGCAGCTGGAAGCCAGGACTCCAAATGGTCCCAACATTCCAGGGGACCTGGGTTCAATTCCCAGGACCACATGACAACTCACAACTATCTGTAACTCGAGTTTCAGGGGATCTGGTATTCTCAAACTGACACGCATGCAGGCAAAACACCAATGTACATAAAAATAAATAAATGTTTTTAAAAAGGAGGAGACTTTACAGGCGGATGGTGGTGGCACATGACTTTAATCCCAGCACTCAGGAGGCAGAGACAGGTGGATCTCTTGAGTTCAAGGACAGCCTGCTCAACACAGAGTTCCAGGCATGCCAGAGCTACATAGTTCAAAAGTTTGAGAAAACACTTTTGAACATATGTTTAAGCACAGAAGTTAATAGGCACTCAGGGAGAGTACACACCCAAGCATGGGTGGGGATTCTCAAGGTACAGTCATGCTTAAGTGTCTTAGCAATAACCATAGAGTCTCAGTAGCTTCTGAAACTATGCTGTCCACAGTGATTCTAAAGGAGGGGTTTTTTTTGGGGGTGTGTGTGTGAGAGAATGAAATAATAGAGTGGTTCTTGAGGTGGATAGGCCGTGAATAGGAGTATGACCTAGTAAGGAAAAACTATGGGTCACAAGGCTGCACAAGGGACTTAAGACATCTTTTCCTATAAATGGAGTGGCTTTAGAAAATTGCGTGGTTATAGCTAGGGAAAGGGCATCAAGCATGATGCTTTGCCCTTTCAGCATTTTGGTTTGAAATATCTATGTGGAAGGAATATTGTCTTCATGCAGGGTGATCTTCATAGCATTTTTAAAAATTGAGCCGGGTCCCCTCCTCTGTTTCTGAGTGCCTAGACCCTGGGCTTCCACCCAGCTCAGGAAAGGGAAGCAGAAAGAGGCTGAGCTGACCTGAGAACTCACAGAGATCCACCTGCCTCTGCTGCCCAAGTGCTGGGATTAAAGGTGTGTCTACCACCGCCCAGCCCACTTCTCACTTTTGCTTTGCTGCCAACTGGTTCTCTGTATTATACAAACTGCTCTGCCACCTTCCTGCCTCATCCTCAGGAGTAGCTGGAGCCAAGGTGTGTAACATCGCTTTCAGTTTATTTTGAAGTTTTACTTTTTGGAAATGAAACCCTCAAATGGGTATTTCCTATTTGTTGAGAACAGTCTACATGCCTGCTGGGAGTAGGAAACACTCACTGGCCCTAGGTATGCTTCCCTCAGGTATACACAGCCTCCTAGGCTCCGCAGAGTCTACGGGGAAGTTTCTTTTCTCTTAGTCTCGACATCCGTCCTTTCTAAGGAAGCCTTGAAGTAGAGTTGAAGTGAGTTAGGGGCCTTTCTGTAGTTGGATTTTTTTTTAGGCCACCAACCAGCTTTCCAAATAAAGACATGAAGATTTATTAGTAATTATGAATTTCGGCCTTAGCTTAGGCTTCTCCCACTGCTCTTTTAACTTAAATTTAACCTATTTCTACTCATCTGCTTTGCCTCAGGGCCTTTAACCTTTCATTCTGTATGCCCTACTTTCCTGCCTCCTCCATGACAGACCGACTGGCCCCTGATATCTCCCTGCGTCTCTTTTTCTTTCTTATATTTCCTCTGTCTTCTCCTGTCTCTGTTAAGCCTAGATTCCTCCCCCTACTCTCTGCCCTGAAGTCCCGCCTATACCTCCTGCCTAGCTATTGGCATGTTAGCTTTTTATTAGACCAATCAGGTGCCTTAGGCAAACAAAGTAAACAAATGCAACACATCTTTGCAGAGTTAAACAACTATTCCACAACACCTTTTCATTAGTATTGTCTCTCCAGACTGCATCCTTTCTCTTAGTCTGCTGTCATTTATTCCCAGTGCCATCCCTGTCAACATCATTTCATATGCTCATGTGCACATGCTCATTTGTATATGTAAACACGAGTTTCATGTGCACATGCTCATTTGTATATGTAAACACGAGTTTCATGTGCACATGCTCA
>JAQHUG010000014.1:1221918-1252091 GCA_028555095.1 Dicrostonyx torquatus | reverse complement strand
TTTCTCTGTGGCTTTGGAGCCTGTCCTGGAACTAGCTCTTGTAGACCAGGCTGGTCTTGAACTCACAGAGATCCGCCTGCCTCTGCCTCCCGAGTGCTGGGATTAAAGGTGTGTGCCACCACTGCCCAGCCACACCCAGATTTTAAGTTGTGTTCTGAGGTTCGAGGAGACATGAATTTGGGGGGGGGATCCTCTGCGGTGCACACTACAGCAAAATAAGAGCTTTGGGTGCTTACTCTATGGGGTTTGTGTAGCTGGCCCATGACTGCTGCCAACCAGCACTCTCCAGCCAGAATTCCCTTCTTCCAGACATTACAGAAAGAAAATGTGGGACTTGTTCAGGAGCCAGTGAGGAATTAGGTGAATTTGGGGTCCCCTTTGCAGATTCAGAGCTGCTCTGTAAAAAGGGGTTGCCTGGGTAGAAATATTTTCCCAAGATCTCAGCCTCCTGGGAAGCCTGGGAATTGAGCATCTGTCCCTGGAGTGGGGAGCCTGGGTTGCCTTGACCCTCATTATCCTCTTCTCCAAGCCTCGTTGGCCTGTAAGGTGAACTTCTGTGATCAGTCCACACCCAGGCTTGGGTGAGTGGCTGAGAGCTAATGTCGACACTGTGGTAGTAGTTACTGAAGAGGCAACTTTTGAAGTTGTGGAATTCTGGGATGTTCCATGCAGGTGGTATGTCTGTTCCTCATGGCTGAATACATTTTTTTAAAACATTGCAAAGGGACTTCAATTCCCAGCACCCACATGGCAGCTTACAAGTATAACTCCAGTTCCTGGGGATCCAACACCCTCACACAGACACATACCTATATGCAAAATACCAATGGACATAAAATTAAAAACACATTTAGTGAAGCTGGAGAGATGGCTCAGTGGTTAAGAGCATTGACTGCTCTTTTAGAGGTCCAGAGTTCAATTCCCAACATCCATATGGTTGTTGCACAATATTTGTTTACACTGTGAAGGTGTGTCTTTGCCAAGGTGCCTTATAATTGGTTTAATAAAGATCTGAATGGCCAATGGCTAGGCAGGAAGAGGTTAGGCAGGACAGAGAGGACTCTTGGGTGAAAAAAAGACAGAGTCACCAGCCAGATGCAGAGGAAGCAGCATTGGCAGTAGGAGAGATGAAGTATGAGCCACTCCACAGAATATAGATTAAAATAAATGGGTTAAGTAAGTTATAAGAGCTTGTTAGGAATAAGTCTAAGTATAGGCTGAGCTTTTGTAATTAATAAGAAGTCTTAATGTCATTATCTGGGACATGGTGGCTCATGGGATCAGATGACCTTTTCTGATGTGCAGATAGATCTATGTGCAGACAAAGCATTCATATACACAAATAAATCTTATATTAAAACCATTTATCGTATGTATGCATGTGCAGAAGGTGTGTTCCACCATGTGTATGTGAGGTCAGAGGAGGTTGATTGTCTCCTTCCACCCGTGGGTCTCAGGCAGCAACACAGGCTACCAGATTTAGCAGCTAGTGCCTTTACTTGCTGAGCCCGCTCCCCAGCACCAGGCTGTCTGGCCCACACTTCTATTTTCACCATCTCTCAGGACCCAGGGCTGTTATTTGGTCTTTCTTCACTCCCATTATAAATTCCAGAACTTGTCCTGAACCCATAAGCTCTATCTGTTTTCTGGAGAATAGAGCTTTGTATGGTGTTTATCTCCTAAACCAGCCTCAAGATCACTCAGGGGGCACATGGAAACAGCAGAGGCCTCCTGGCCCCCTGCCATAAGTTAGCACAGGTTGTGCAGCCCCACCCTAGGTTCCTGTCTCTGCTGATGCCACAGGGAACAACAGTTTAATGGGCATGTGCATTTTTGGGTTTCTCATATGGAGCCCCCCCAACCTACTGGGACCCTTCCTGTTCTGGGTCCTGTCTTCACCTCGTGGCCTTGTCATTCTTGATGAGGAAACCTGAGGGTGTACCATGATGACACTTTACCTGGTCTATAGGGGACCGTCAATTTTATCACACCCCCCCAAAACCCCACCTTTAGAGTCCAGAAGTACTTGTCTTCTCAGCTCCTCTGGTCTGCATGATCTTCTGAGACATGATGACGTTGCCCAGGTGGTAGATCTAGTTTTGGACCCAGGTCTGCTTGCCCACTACCACCCTCCAGCCTTCCCCTTAAAGCCAGTTATTGACAGGCACAGTTGAAACTGCAGCAGAATTTATTTCCTATCACATGAATCCTTCTCAACAGGGTTTCTACCATTAAGTGGGATGGGGTTGGGAGAAAGAGCATTTAGGAACAATGAGGCACTTTTGCTCTTGATGGCTAAATGGCTTAAGTGGAAGCTGCTGGGCAGAGGGTGGAGCCATGCTGCCCTGGAGTTCAACCAAGGGACCTCTGCACTTGGGCAGGGCAGCCTGGCCCCTTACAGGGAGGCTGCCTGTGGCCTTGGTAGAGGCCTGTCTTGCATGTGGCATCTAAAGTATATGTCTTGGGGTTGGGATTAATGGCAGTCCCTGTGACTGTATCAGACAGGGTTTTTGGTTCAGGATCCTGGGAGTGATGCTGGCTGCCAGTAACAACAGTGATCTGTTTGTGATCCTGTCATAGTACCTGTCTTGTGTGGCTCAGGACTTGACACTGGGATCCTTGCCTAGCAGCAGAACAGCTGGCAGTGATAACGCCCCCACATCACAGTTGAATGCTAAGACATTTGTCAGATGCCAAGTATCCTTCTCTGCCACCCAAACCCTGCCTTGGTAGTGGTTTCTCTGTTCTTCCATGGAGGGAGGAGGCAAGGGAAGACTCTGGGGAGATGAGGTGGCAGAAAATCAAAGGGGCTGAGAAACAGGTACAACAGACCCTAAAGACGGAGCCTGGGGTGGAGTGGATAGGGATAGGAGAGACAAGTTTTGCAAAGTAACCAGGTGGAGGAAGCTCAGGTGTCCCCTATGAGATCCAGGCCTCAGCTGGTCACACAGCTTTCATTGAGTACCAAGGAGGGAGTGGGTACCACTGCATTTCACACAGTGTGACTTCTGGTGTTGGAACTCCTGGTAGGCATGGTGTTCCATCCAGACTAGCAAAGATCAGTGTCACCTTCAACTTGGAATGACCTGGAGCCTATGTGTGCTTTTGTGACTTGGGTAAAAAGACAAAGAAAACAAATTTCAGTTGTTTCCCCCTTTTTAAAAAAAGTACATTAAGTCTGCATGAGTGTGGACATGTGCGTGTTAACTTATGTACACAAAATACTAGAGACCCAGGAACCTGGGGACCATTTCTTTAGGAAACTATAAATGCGTTTAAATATGGTAACTGGAGATGTCAGCCCAGTGCTAGAGTAATTGCTTAACATGCATGAGGCCTTGGATACAGCTCCCAACACCACCACAACAAAAAGTTTAAATATGCTTAAACTGGCGGGGTAGGATCCAGAGTGAGCGTCTCAGCCCCCAGAGGCCCATGCTATTAAAAACAGGTGGACTGTAGAGGGACCATGAGGGCTGTGTAAATAGAAATCTGCCACCCCTACCTTCTTTTCTGGTTCTTTACCTGAGGTGAGTATAGCTGGCCCATAGCAGGTAGCAGCACCTCTCTGGCTGGCTGCGTCCCAAGAGGGTCCTCTAGATCCAGAGCATTCTGCTTCTCAGCCCAGAGTTTTATGTGTTTCCTCCTCCCAGTTTGTGATTCAGCTGTATCTTCTGGGGCCTGGGCCTTCTGGCCTCCAGGACTGTCACTGGTAGACAGGTGGGATGGAACAGCCCCCTTCCGAAATGCTCTTAGCTGTTGGAGAAGCTGGCTCTTCCCAGTACAGTTCCTGTGACACAGGAAAACCAATAGTAACGCCTGCCTGGAGCCTGAAGGCCAGACCTCCCAACACTGAAAAAGGAAGAGAGCTTTAGGTAGTTTCAGTTCCCATTCCAAAGCAAGGGCTGGCTTCCTGCTGTCTGGCAGCCTCTGCAATTTGGTTAGGAAGCATATGAGATGACAATCCTTGTGGATCTTTCCCTTAGCAATGGGCACTGTCCTGGCTAGTTTGTCAACTTGACACAAGCTAGAGTCACCTGAAAGGACGGAACTGCAATTAAGAAAATGCCTCCATAAAATCCAGCTGGGGTGCTATGGGACAATGGTCTGTACCCTGTCACTTGTATTTTAAATAAACACTGATTGGCCAGTAGGCAGGCAGGAAGTAGAGGTGAGGTAACGAGAATTATGGGAAGAGAGAAGTTTCAGTCTGCATTCGTGACCCAGATGCAGAGGATGCCTTGCTGGAAAAGGTGCCTCAACAAGCCACGTGGCTAACACAGAAAAGAATTATGGGATAAAATAAATTATAAGAGTTAATACCTCTGTGTGATTTCTTTGGGACCTAATGACTGTGGGAACTGGGTAGGACAGAAAACTCAGTCAACACTGGGGGACATTTTCTTAGTGACTGATGAGGGAGGGCCCAGCCCATTGCAGGTGGTGCCATCCCTGGACTGGTGGTTCTAGGGTCTGTAAGAAAGCAGTCTGAGCAAGCCCACTCCATGGCCTCTACATCAGTTCTGCATGAGTTTCTGCCCTCACTGCTTTGGTCATAGTGTGTCATCAGAGCAGCAGTTGCCCTGACTAAGCCAGGCATCAAGCCTTTGCCAGAAGCAGCTGCATGAACACAGTGACTCCCACCCAACAGGAGAAGCAACAGAACAAACGTTCTTAGGAAGGCTAAATCCGACAGAGGGAAAGGTATGGAAAGCATGTGGGCTGACACAGTGAGACAGGGGGACTGCCGTGAGTCTGAAGCCAGACTAGCTACTGAGTAAGACTCTTGTCTTGAAAGGGAAAAACAAAACTATTGACAGAAATGTTCTTAGGATAAACATCCTCCTCCACATATGTAAAGCTAATTTCCCATCTACACAGAGGGAAAATTTTTAACATCCAAATCCTGGGCCACCCCGTAGCTGCCATCAACAGCATTTTTCCCATGTATACTGCCTTGGAGTCCTCTGAGGTAGGAACTGCAGTCTTCTATATTTAAAGGAAGGCATCAGGTCCTGAAGCAATGAGGCAATAAGTCTGAGTGTGCCCAGGTCTACTGGCTGGAGCTGCAGCCTTCATAAGAGGACCTAGGCCTGGTGCCTGGCAGTGAGCTAACTAGGGCCTCAAAGCAGGGCAAAGGAGCATCACAACCTTGACTCCCTTTCCTTGAATGAGCAAGGCCTTGCCCAAGGGTATTGTGGGAGGAGAAAAGAGATGTCTATGGGCAAGTGCAAAGGAAAAGCCAAGACTGTGTAGCTGTGGCTCTCCTGGGGTGCTGCTGTACCACAGGCTCTGTCAGGGAACCTCCCAACACTTCCTACCCCATTTTCCTGGGATGTCCCATTCTACACCTGAGCTCTGACATTCCCAGTGCTGCAGGCAGCTATGACCCCCATTCATCCTGTGGCCACAGTCTGGGGCCTCGGGCATGTCTCTGACAGGACACTGCTCTTTTTTTGTTTGTTTTTTGAGACAGGGTATCTCTGTGTAACAGTTCTGGCTGTCCTGGAATTCACACCATACTCAGAGATCTGCCTGCCTCTGCCTCCCAAGCCCTGGGGTTAAAGGTGTACACCAACACCGCCCGGCTGGACACTGCTCTTTAATCTACCAGCTCTTTTTCACATCTGGCTTACAGCTGGCCCTACACTTTTTCTTTACCAGCAGCAGGAGCAAGATCAAGCTGGGGAACTGTTTTCAGAGGCTAGACTAAGCTGCCCTGGAGTGGGAAGCTTTATGTCACTCATGATGCCTAGGTATAGTAGGCCTGGCCACACAGGCTTCCCCTGTGCCAGGTTATAAAACACAATACCCACTCCCATCACACCAGATGCTGACGCACATGTCTAGGGGCCCAGGGCACAGGGAGGGAGCTTCCCAATGGAGAGGGTTACCTCTGTTCCCAGGAGGATGCCCCCTGTCCTGGGTCAGCTGTCTCCATGCCTTCCTCCTCACTGTCAGAGGAGCTATATTCAGAGCTGGAAGTAGAAGAAATGGGTTCTCAGGATATGCCTCAGCCATCTTGCCAGGCCTGCCTCTCACCTAAGGACCTCCCTGGGAATCCAAGAAGAGTAATAGCCAGCCAAAGCTAAGGGGCCACTGGGCTTCCTGCCATTTCTGAAGGGAAGGTACAATGTGCTCAACCCAGATGAGCTTTGCCTTTTGTCCCTCCTTCCTCCTGCAGGCACAGTTCTTAGCATTATTCTGTACCTCTCCTGGGACTGGTGCTCTTGTGTTTTGGATGGCTCCATCTGACGCAAGTCAATGAAGATGGTGGGAGGCTCTGTCTTCAGCCTCCTACTCTCTGCCAGCTTCTGGGCTGGCTCAGTTTGAAAGCCAGGTTCTGCTAAAGCACTTCTGCAATGGGAGGGGTGAGATGGCCCTTCTATGTGATTCCTGCCACCTGCTGACAGATCTAATCACTGTGCTCACAACAGGTACTGAAGGTGTGTCTGTGGTGTGCGGGTGGACACTTGGAACCCATCTGTTCTCTAGGCCACCACCACCCCACAGAACTGGACAAGTCTGTGTTTCAGCTCAGTTATTGGGCAGGCCTGTTGAAGTGTTCAGGAGGCTGAGGCAGAATAGAAAGTTCGAGGCTAGCCTAGGCAACTTAGCAAGACTTTATACATATACTTTTTGTGTATGAGTGTTTTGCCTGCATGCATATTTAGCTTCTGGTATAACTGGTGTTCATGGAGTCCAGAGAGGGCATCCGATCCCCTGGAACTGGAGTTGCAGACAGTTGTGAATCACTGTGTGAGTGCTGGCAATCAAACCTGTGTCCTCTCGAAGAACAACCAATGCCCCTAACCACTAGACTCTTAGCAAGAATTTAAAGACAAAAAGTAAAAAGACGACTTGGAATGCCACGTAGTGGCAGAACATGGGCCTAGCATGTGTGTGGCCCTGAGTTCAGTCCCATATGATAAATAAACCCTCAGTCTGTTCCACTCAGTTGGGAACCACTTACCACAAGCTAAATCACTCATATAGATCCATAAAATGAAACAGTTTTCATCCCATTAACCACATTTCCAGTGCTTGGGAGTTGTGTGGAGCTGATGGCTTCTACACTGAAAAGCACAGGCTCTGTCCCTTCGGCTAGCCAGGCAGAACCCACAACAACTTCAGGGGAAAAAGTCCCCAGATCCCTGAAAACGGTCGCAGTCTGGGAAAGGCAGAATGTTGGGCCTCGGGTGACCCCATCTCCAGCTTCACTCTGACCCAGTCTGCTTTCCTGCTTGTTGCAGGACAGGTGGCTGTCCACAGCCCTTCCGTCTTCCGACCCAAGCCAAACTACAAAAGTCCAGGGAAAGGTTCCCATTGGCCTGGCTGGGTTCAAGGCTAGACCAATCAATCTGGTCAGAGGAGCAGGGTAATGTGATAATTCTGCTGTTCCCAGGGAAGTCATGTAGGTGCTAAGAGAAAGTACCTATCGTGTTAGGGAATGAGATAGCTTTGGGGATCAATACACAGCTCTGCCATTGATGACCTGGGAGAGACATGGCAATCTGAACCTCAGTTTCCCCACCAGTAAAAATAAAGATAATGGAGCATTTGCCTAAATGAGTCCTTATTCAAAGAGAAAGTACATGCCAAGTACCCCACCAGTAGGCCCAACAGACACTGCCTAGAGGCAGGCTGGTTCTAAAGCAATGGCTGTGGGTGTGGCTGGTGGGAGTCCCACCTGCTTCTGGCTTCGGGTTCTTCTGTGCCTTGGGGGTTGTCAGCAGACACCTTCTGGGTAGGATTGCAGACTCTGGACTGAGTGGCACACAAGAGGGCCAGATGCTCCAGCAGTGTGTCCTGGGAGAGTCCAGTGGTGTGCCCTGGGGGTTGCCAGGAGAGAAGGTTGCTTAGCTCAGGTCTGCCTCTCAGTGGTTGAGCTTCAGGCTCCAATGTGCCCCACCTCAGATCTCTCTGAGGCTTCAGCTCCTCTTGGCAAAGTCAGGGGATTGTTACATCTTCAAGAGAGGCTGCTACACTTGAGCTTTGTGACATAGGGTCTCAGGTGACCACAGTGAACAGATGTTTCCAAAAAGTAGCAAACAAGCTTATATAGATGTGTGTGTGTGTGTGTGTGTGTGTGTGTGTGTGTGTGTGTGTGTGTGTATCTCAGGGATGGGGACACTTGGGAGTGAACCCAGGGCCTTGTGCATGCTATCAAGCATTCTGTCACTGAGCTACACCCCCAGCAACCCCATTCATCTTTTTACACACTACACCTTTCTATGAATAGACTTTGTTCACTGAGCTGAGTGCACTCTCTGATGAGCTTGACTTAGCTAGAGCAAGACCCCTATTGAATAGGAGCTATTTCCAAGTTTTTGAAGATTTTTTTTTTGGAGACAGGGTTTTACTGTATAGCCTTGACTGGCCTTGAACTCACAGAGATCCACTTGCTTCTGCCTCCTGAGTGTTGGGATACAGACATGTGCCACCACCACCAAGCAAGTTTTTATTGTCTTACAGTGCACAGCAGTGAACATCCTGGGGTATGTGTTTAAACAAGAGACTTCCCAAGTAAAATAGCTTCTCTGGTGGAAGTGGAAATCTCACCACTTGGAAGGTAAAAGAAAGATCAGGAGTTCAAGGCCAGTTTCAGCTACATAATGAGTTTGAGCCACCTTGGACTACATGTCTCAACAAAATAAAACTAAACAAAAAGGAAGAGCTTCATCCAAGAGCCATGAGCATTTAAAATAGAGACTAGGTCCTGCTGTAGCACCTTCCAGAGAGGTGTTCATGATACATTTCTGCCAACCTTGCAGAGGACCCTCTCCACCACCCCCCGAAGCTCTGCTGAAGCAGGACATGCTGTCACATGCTCATTAGTGGCACTACTTTGAAGTTTGAAGAAGGAGAACTGCCAAGAGTTCCAGGCCAGTCCAGGCTACCATGTAAGTAAGATTTTTGTCTCAAAACAAAAGTCATGGTGATGTACACCTTTAATATCAGTACTTAGGAGGCAGACACAGGCAGATGCAAGTTCAACATATCTGGCTGACATATCATGTTCCAAGTTCCAGGTCAACTAGGGCTAAACAGTAAGACCCCATCTCAAAAACAAAACATAGGTAGGGCTGGAAAGAGATAGATCAGTGATTAAGAGCACTTGCTGCTCTTGCAGAGGACCTGGGTTCAATTCCCAGTACCCACACAGTGGCTCACAACTGTAATTCCAGTTCCAGGAGATCTGCTGCCCTTTCCTGGTGCATGCACAGATGTGCATATGGTAGCATATACATGCCTACAGGCAAAACAATTATATAGAAGAAAAAAATAAACTTAAAAACCTTCTTGCTTCAAACATCCCAGTGGTTGTCAGTCTAGTGGAGTCTCTGGTCTGGAACTGGACATGGACACCTAGGCCCTGTCCTTGCTAGCCAGCTCAGATGTGTATCCACCTGCTCTTGGGGCCTGCATGGGTGGAGAGAACGTGTGGAGCCTTTTACAGAGCTGCTCATAAACTAGGCAGTAGTGACATATACCTTTAATCCCAGCACTCAGGAGGCAGAGGCAGGCAGATTGAGTTTGAGATCAGTCCAGGCTATAGAGAGAGTTCCAGGACAGCCAGGGCTATACAGAGGAAAACGAAGGAAGCTGGAGGAAGAAAATGGGTGGACCACAGGGCAGGTAAATTTGAAGGCCTGAACATGCCTGGCTAAGCAGGCAGCCGTATGTATGATGAATGAAGTCTTTTGTAAGACTGGGCAGTGAGTGTGCTGAGGACAGTAAGTGGTGAGAGCCCTGCCCATTTCCTACCCTCGCCACTGAGAGGCTTGGAAGGAGGTACTTATGGGGATTCACTCAGACTTCTGTGGTGAAGGTCAGACCTTGGTTTTGGCAGCGGTCAGCTAACCACCATGCAGTTCTGGGAGCATTGTCACCCTGGATGTCTTTTCGTCCTGGAAGACTCTGAAGGATGTAATCCAAATCCCAGCCTTCAAGTTGCTGAAATGATAAAGCTGGTGATTACAAGGCTGCAGAAAGGTTCTGCAGTAGGAACCCCCACTTTACAACAGCTGCAGCCAGCAGAGTATCATGAGTCATCCATCGTAGTGAGGAAGGCAAACACAGAAAACCATCTAGCTTGGGACAACCCTATTTGGTTTTGGTTGTCCGCACCCACACTGTAATAACTCATTTGACAGTGCAGTTCCTTCACTGCAGTGCACTAAACAGATGCACACCTCTTCAAACACCGCACTAACAACCTTAGAACTCCCTGCCACCTCCACCTGCATCTCTGGACTACGGTATAAATCTTCCCCGCTCAACTCTGTAACAATCAAATTTAGACAGTTTCCATTCAAGTGTATTCTCAGTATATCTAGGTATGGAGAAGGGATTATCTTGCCTGAGCTGGTCTTGGGTGTTTAGGCAGTAAGGGAGAACTGTGCTCTACTAATCTTTTAGGGAAAACTCCCTATTTACTGCAATCGTATAACTGTGTGTAACTAGGCATTCAGATGATTAAAATCCAATGCATTATGGGAAAGGAACATGTGCATAGGAAAAATATATGATCTAATCAGTCAAAATAGAGAACCTTGAGAACTTCCCAAGGCCTGGGATTACTGGCCTGTATAACCACACACACTTTATGCACGCAAGGCAAGCACTCCCTGGCCTTCTCTTCTCTCTGAACTGTCTAGGTTCATATCATTTTTTTTTGCAGCTTTTTGTGGTTCTAGCAGGTGCTCATGGTGTAGGAGGATCCTTCTGTATTTGGGTTGTTTTCATTGGTTAAATAGACTGCCTTGGCCTGTAGGATAGGGCAGCCTTTAGGTGGGTGAAGTAGACAGAACAGAAGGCTGGGGAGAAAGGAAGTTGGCAGACGCCAGCCCAAGATAGACTTTGTTTAGAATCTTCCTGGTAAGCCATGACCACGTGGTGATACACAGATTACTAGTTGGGTAAAACTCATATGTGTTAAACTCATATGTATAAGAGGTTAAAAACTAATAGGCTAGGCAGTATTTAAATGAATACAGTTTGTGTGTAATTATTTGGGGTATAAGTTAGCCAGGATCAAAAGCAGGCCTACAGCCAGGAGCTGGGAGCCGGGAGCTGGGCGCCGGGAACACAGCCACCCCTTATTGCTACAGTTTGGCCGAGGAAAGCAGCCCCCACAGCCCGCTCCTCCTCATTACTACAGTTCAAACTGGAGAACTTGGCCCAGATGGCTCTGTAGGCATAGCAGGAAGGTGGAAGCATGGAATCTACAATGAATGCTTAAGTGAACCCTTTCAAATTTCTGCGCTCGTATAGGTGAGGATGAATTAAAGACATGAAGAAGGACAGAATGAAATTGCTGGCTTATGTAAACAGCAATGAAAATTCTTTGTATGTCTGTGTGTTCACATTCTGTAAGTTGTTAAAGAAAGCAATGCAGGTCGGGCGGTGGGGGCACATGCCTTTAATCCCAGCACTCGGAAGGCAGAGGCAGGCAGATCTTTGTGGGTTCGAGACCAGCCTGGTCTACAAGAGCTAGTTCCAGCACAGGCTCCAAAGCCACAGAGAAACCCTGTCTCGAAAAACCAAAAAAAAAAAAAAAAAAAAAAAAGAAGAAGAAGAAAGCAATGCAGGGGTTTATGACCTTTCCATGCTAGGCTGGAGAATTTCCAATATGTCCACTTCCACCTGGAAGGAATTGAGTTTGCACATCTAACCAGGGTATTCTTCATAGCATTTGAAAATTCAACAAGTATGATTGACAGGTTTCTTTGCTGGTCAGTGGGCAATCACAGAGCACAGTTGTGCTGCCCAAGCTGCCCACCCACCATAGTGGGAAACAGACTCACCAGCAAGGAATAGGGAGTCACTGCTGTGGTTGCAGATTCATGCTCCCAGCAGTCTTCACACTCCTTTTTCTCCTGCAGTATCTCACAGAATCACCTCTCCCACCCCCAGACTCTGTATCCCTGCCAGTTCTCACTAATGTACTTAGTCTGACTTGGACAGCTGTTCCTAGCGTGTGGGGTCTGCCCACTGGGAGGACTTCACTTCAGTAGTGCCTGCTTCTGTCTTATGCATGACTGTTCTCAGCATTCATGCTTGGGGTCATCTCTGTGTTCTCCCTAAAGAAGGCTGGACTTGGCTTCTCTGCCATTATCACTAGTTCTCACTGAGGGTGAGTTCTGTGCCAGCCTTTCCACATACTTGCTGGCCAGTGGACCTGGGATTTGGGCCTAAGGTCTTAGAGGACGGCTGGTCCCAGCCTCAAGTGTGTGGCAGGACTGTGGCCATGTTGTTGGGAACTGGCCTGAAGGCAGGCTAGGCAGTGGACACACCTACCTGGAGTGAGAGCACTGGACACCCTTCACGAGACTGCTCCGAGGATACTTCTAGCCAGGGTCCTGACTCTGCAGCCTGGCCTTGGTCACCACAGGCTGGGTTTCTGGAAGCCTGGGTCACTTTCTGAAGGATATCCTTCTCTATCATCCTCCTCCTCTCCCTGCGGAGGGTTCTGCACTCGTCAATATCAGAGGGCTCTGTCTTCAGCTCTCCTTCCAAAGGAAAGGTGACTTCTTCTCCCTGGGAAGTCCATGGGGGACTCTGGGATCCTTTGGGGTTAGACAGGTTTCTAAGGTTGCCTTCCAGCCAGGGTGGGTCCTCCTTAGCCTCCATAAGAATAGGGCTGATCTTGACACAGCTCTGGCAAGACCAGCCAGGGCCTCTTCTTTCCTGAGGGGCCAAGTCCTTCTGTCTTACATCTGTCCACTTCTGGGTTCTATGCTAGTCTCCAAGGAACCAGAAGTGGCCAGAGAAAAAAGGCATCGTTTGTAAGCATCCACAAAGACATACTTTACAGACAGACACGCACACACATGCATGCACACACACAGGGTATACACGATAAAGTGGAAGAGGGTAGCCAAGAATCAGTTTTTTCCTTCCACTATGTGAGCCCTGGGTATGGAACTCAGAGTGTCAGGCTGAGCAGCAAGTGCCTTTTCCCATCAAGGCACATCATGGGCTCCATTTTGACCCCTTTCAACAACTTGTCATGTCATATGGACGTTGCCACTATTTCCAAAACGATTCCACCCCCTACTGCCCCTCGGGAGACCTTACAGAAAAGAAGAGATCAGTTCATGAAAATCTTGTCACCTAAACTGACCAGAGTCCTAGTTATCTTTCAGATTCTCCTAGGGAGTACGAGGGGTGCTATTTTATATTAGCGTCTATGAGGGCTGCACTTCACACAATTTTTTTTTTTTTTGTGGAGATGGGTCAGGTGGTCTTCTTCAGCACATCCAGTTTGCCTCAGTGATGCTAGGAAAAACTGAGCAGAGGGCAGTTACCCAGAGCTGAGGGGCTCCTGGAGACCAGTCTGGCCTGTAGAGATGCTTTGGCCTGCCAGTGTTTTCATCGGAAAGTATGTCAGTCACAGCCACATCAGAAGAGTTAACAGGTCTGACAGGCTTGGGTAGCTAAGGATAAAAGCTGCAGATGGGATCTATTAGAATAGCAATTAATTCTCATTATCAAACCACTGATGGAGTTTTAGTATATTTATAATTTTATATGTTTGTATGCATGTTTATGTGCACCATGTGTGTGCGCAAGAGTACACAGAAGCCAAAAGTGGGGCTGGATACAGAGTTATAGGTGGTTGTGAGCTACCATGCAGGTGCTGGAAACCAAACCTGGGTCTTCTGCAAGAGCAGCAAGCTCTCTTAATTACTGAGCCTTCCTCTCCAGCCCCTGTCTTGAACTTTTGATGCTCCTGCCTCACCTTCCAAGTAGCTCAGATTACATGCTTATACCATCAGGTCTGAAGTAATCATTGAGTTTAAATATAGGTCTTGGTCTCTCCTAGGGCCCCGAGGCGGGGGGAAGGGTAGTTCCACAGACTGGAGCCCAAGCCTGTGCTGGTTCCCCTTCCTCCCCTGATTTCCTTTAGGGTAGCCAGCATTGAGCACTACTGTAATGACAAATACACCTCCCTTAGGCTTCCTGCTGGAGCACTTAGTCATTGAACATTTAGCAAGCTTGAGTGGCTATGAATTAGTTTGGTTAGGGAGAGATATTTGAGACAGGCAGCTGTGACAATGGCTAGATAGTACAGAGTGTCTTGGAAGAAAACAAAGAGGGCAGCAGGCAGCAAAAATCAGATAGAAACCCCAATGTACTTACAGTGTTGGGAGGTGCCATGCTTATGTGTTGAACACCTGAGTGCTAGGCTGTCCTTGGGGAAGGCAGAGGCAAAACCAGTGGTTTTAAGCATTTAGACCTACACTGTTGGTGGAATCCTTGCGAAATTTGCAATCACCAACCCCATGACCCCTCCAGGGTACTTAGCAGGTCCCCCAAGCCTGTGTCCCACAGACCTCAGGTGAAGAACTCCTCCCTACAGCAATCCAGGTCCCAGACTCAACAGGGTCTTCAGCCAGCTCCTCAGCCAGGTCTGGAATCAGGACAGGCTGGTTTCGCTGAAAGATGAAGGGTTCTTCTTCCTCACCGTCAGACTGCAGACAGACCAGGCTGGTTCAGAGGAGAAGGCAACCATGCTTTGTCCAACCACCCCAGGAGCATCTGGGAAGATCATTTTTCTACAAAGGGCCACGTCCTGTGCTGCTTTCTGCAGCCAGCTCCAAAACAGGCTCAGCAGCACCACCTCATACTGGTGATGTGTGAGCTTCCCTGATGCACAATTAATAAAAACTCAGAGACAGAAATTGGGGTTCAACCTTAAGGTCCGAAAAGCAAACCAGCCAGTCACTAGCTCTTACCTCGACCTCAATCCAAAATGGTGATCCTGCCTTCAGGAATCTCAGAATGGGACTGTCTGAGAGCTGTCTCCTCCCGTTTTATAATCCTCTCTAGGGCTAAGATTAAAGGCATGCACCGCCTGGTTTCTATGGCAACTAGTGTGGCTACTGGGATTAAAGGTGTGTGTTACCACTGCCTGGTCTGTAAGGCTGACCAGCGGGGCTGTTTTATATTCTGATCTTCAGGCAAGTTTTATTTATTAAAATACAAATGAAAGGGGCTGGAGAGATGGCTCAGAAGTTAAGAGCATTGCCTGCTCTTCCAAAGGTCCTGAGTTCAATTCCCAGCAACCACATGGTGCCTCACAACCATCTGTAATGAGGTCTGGTGCCCTCTTCTGGCCTGCAGGCATATACACAGACAGAATATTGTATACATGATAAACAAATAAATATTAAAAAATACAAATGAAATATCACTACACTTCCCTTTTCACAGGCTATGCTCAAGATCTTGCATTAATGCTGGCAGTGAGTAATGGTATTGAAGGGGCAGCTAAAGTGGAGGCCAGCTCACTTTCATACTGACTTATCATTTAACACAGGGCTTTGGTTAGCTGTCTCTAACCAGAGAGGAGAGAGGCTGACACTGGCCTGCCACCTTACAGGGACTTCTTCACAAAGCAATGACAGCACTAGGGCACTGTCATCCTCTACTTCTTTTGCCACACCATGCACTGGCTAATGCCCGAGTCTTAGCTTGGTCATGTTTATTTTTGCAAATGTCCAAGTCAGGCACAATCAGCTGTCTTGCTTCAGAACCCTTGTTTTTCACTCTAAATGTCCTATGCCAATGAGTGCCGAGTCTCTGACCAGTGGACTACCTGTATAAATGGCCATTGGTACTGTCAGTGACCCCAAACCACTTCAGGTAGCAGAATCCCTCCAGGACCATATCATGGTGTCCTGAAAAGGTTATTACTCTCAGAGGTTGGCACTGGCCCTGACCTGACCCCAGAGTTGAGAGCAACAAGTTGCAAAGACCTGAACTTTGGTATTGAGCCCACCTTGGGGTCAGGACCACTGCAAAAGAGGATACGGAACACCAATACCCATACTCAAGAGTTCTGGCAAACCCAGAAAGTATCCTTAAGGACGTAGGTACCCAGCAGTAAACTCAGAGATTGATGAGTAAAATAAACCCTATAGATCAGAGGGGTCTGTAAAGAGGAGTGCCCAAAGCTGTCCTTGCCCAGGCTGAACAGTTGATATCCAGGAAGAAGCTCTTGCTCACCAGGGAGGAGTCTGAATCCAGGGATGGCAGCTGGTCTTTGGCAGCCTTGAGGATGGCATCCCAGGGAGAAACTGGCCAGGATGCCACATCTTTGTCTTTGGATGTCATGGGGACCCAGGCTCAAACAATCATCTCATTATATATCATCATCAGAGGAGCCCTGTGGAGCACATGAGGTGAGGCGGCAGCATCTAGGTGTTCAAGGACAAACTAGCATGGGTAGCCTTTCCAAAGTCTTGACCATGTTGAAAACACACCTGCAGATTTCCATTTTCCTTCTGGTTCTGCAAGCTTATGTTACCAGGTAACAGGACTGACTATGTGTGGGTGTGTGTAGTGATGAGTGCACAAGAGCACAGTGTTTGTACACGTAGGTATGTGATACTTATTGATAGGTGTGTATAAAAGCAGAGGTGCATATACTGATAAAATGATATATAGATATACATGACGTGGACATATATATCATGTATGTAAACATGTATATTTGTGGTAGTTTGAAAGAAAATAGTCCCCATAGGGAGTGGCACTATTAGGAGGTGTGACTTTGCTGGAGTAGTTGTGACCTTGTTGGAGGAAGTATGTCACTTGGGGGTTGGGCTTTGAGGTCTCCTATGCTCAAGCTACACTCAGTGACAGAGTACACTTCCTGTTGCCTGTGGATCTCTCAGATGTAGATTTCTCAGCTCCTTCTCTAGCACCATATCTGTCTGCATGCCACCATTTCCCTCCATGATGACAATGGACTAAACCTCTGAAACTGTAAGTCATTCCAATTAAATGTTTTCCTTTATAAGAGTTGCTGTGGTCATGGTGTCTCTTCACAGCAATACAAACCCTAAGACACACACACACGTGCATATGTATGTATGTGTGTATGTCCTATAGAGGATATGGAGAGGTTGATAAATAGCAGAGAGAGTTTGAATCACAGTTAAGGTCTGGGGATGAGCCTCTTTGGTAGAGCATTTGCTGGTATATATAATGGACAGGACATGAATCCAATCCCCAGCACTGAGAAAGGGGCTTAGGGGCTGAAGAGATGACCCAGCAGTTAAGAGGGTCCTCTTCTGCTCTTGTAGAGGACTGGAATTCGGTTCCCCAAATCACAACTACTTGTAACTTCAACCTTGGGGAGATCCTGTCTCTGGTGTCCACTGGTATCTGCACTCGAGTACACAAACCAACCTTCACACACATACATATAATTAAAAATTAACCTTTAAAAGTTAGGGGCTTAAGATCCATTATTCAGAAGATTTTTATAGTCATACTCAAATGAGTCGTTGGCTCAACCCAACCTTTTGAATCTCACCCTAAAAAAATTTCCTCGGCCCTCAGTAGACAAACGGACTTTAGGACTGTAGGGTGAAGGCCTAACGGACCAAGCTGATCAGCTAGCGGTGCCTAACCAGGGCAGTAGCAGGGAGTGAGTGGGGTCTTTAAGCCTCTTAATCTTGTAGGCAAGCACAGGTGCTTGGCGGTCCTTCACTGAGAGCCGCAGGTGGGGACGCTTTTCGTATACCCACCAGCGGATGTCCCATAACAGGGGCTCTGAGTGGGGCACCCAAGACTGATCGTCCTTTAGGTGCACAAGGCGGTGGCCGGGTTGAAAGAAGGGTAGACCACGAAGGAAAGAGCAAGGCCTGGCTTAGACGACCGAGGAGCTCAGTTTCTCCTAGAAACCGGTTGGCTCCGCCTCGCCCCGCCCCGTGCCAGGCGTTGTTGTCTAGGGGACGGGAAGGCAGCAGGACAACCCTGCTCCTGCTTAAGCAAGAGGGGAGGGTCACACTGCCTGCCACCCGCAACCAGGACCAACCCCGGGTACCAGGGGTCTCCGCGGTCTCCCACTGGCCTCGGGTCGCTCCGCTTGTCCGCTTGTCCACTTGCCCTGTCCCAGGCTGCACAAGGCCACCGGCCGCGGCCTCGTCGACCCGCCCCTGGCAGAGAGAGCAGCAGCTCTTCTTCGCGGGGCGCCGCCCTTCTCTCAGCCTCAGGGGCGGCTCCTCGTTACCTGCCATCTCATTGGCTGCTGTGATGGGCCAATAACAGCACGCCCGCCATCTTCCCGGAGTGCTCCGCGCGGGACTCCAATCACTTCCGGGGTGTGTCGGGTGCAGGGCTGCTGACCGGTGAGGGAAGGTGCGGCTGCATCTGGAGGGTGGCGCGGGAACCTGAGGCCTTGCAGGTAGGCCGGCGCCGGCGGGGCTCTCTGAGAGGCGGTGCCTGAGGTGCCCTGTGTCCTCTCCGGCTGCCAGCCCTGGCTCTCGCCGGGCTTGGGGTCTCGGGCACGGCTCCTGGTGCTGCACTGAGGGATCACGCGAGGTCCCTGCCAGGGTGCAGCCACGCGGGAGCCTGTGTCGCACATGGTCGTCGGGACGCGCTTCTGGGCTGCAGGGTCTCCCTCGAGGCCTTGACGGATCTCTTCAAGGACTGGAGTGACAGTTGCCACCAGGATGGGCTTTTTAAAAATATTTATTTATTTATATTATGTATACAATATTCTGTCTGTGTGTATGCCTGCAGGCCAGAAGAGGGCACCAGATCCCATTACAGATGGTTGTGAGCCACCATGTGGTTGCTGGGAATTGAACTCAGGACATTTGGAAGAGCCGTCTCTCGAGCCCGGCTTTTTTTTTTTTTTTTTTTTTTTAAAGAAGATAAATTTTTAAAAAAGAGTACCATGTATCATTGCTGCTACTGAAGTTCTGGTAGTGAGGTGCAGAGGACAGAAACATTTGTTTTGTTCGAATCTATTTTGGGGGAGTTGGTTTTTTGAGATTGGGTGGATGGGAGTACCGTCCCCAAGTGCTGGGCGTGTGTCACTATGCCTGACAGGTTGTACGTTTTTAAAATAAGCTTCTTACGCATCCCAGGTTGGCCTTGAACTCCACAGTTGTCTTATCTCAACGTCCCAAGAACTGGGGTTACAGGCGTGAGCCCTTCCAGGATTCTCCTATTGTCTCTCCATTAGGGGAGCATGTGTCTGTTGGTTCAGGCTCAGGAGTCTGACCTGTGAGCCTGAAGTATAACTTGAGCCCAGGCTGTGCAACTTGAGAAGCTAAGTGGTTCACGAAAACAGGCCTGTTTTTTACCTCACCAGCACACACACACACATATCACTCATCAAGAAGCCTGAAGACTGTTCCCCAGAATGGTGGTCTATATGAGTTGTCCTTAAAAACAAAAGCACAAAAAAAGGGCTGGAGAGGGGGCTCAGCCGTTAAGAGCACTAGCTGCTCTTACAGAGGTCCTGAGTTCAATTCCCAGTGTCTACATGGTGGCTCACAACCATCTATAATGAGATCTGGTGCCCTCTTCTAAAGAAGTTTATGCATAATAAATAAGCCTTAAAAAAAACATACACACACAAAAAAAAAAAAAAACCACAAAAAACTTAGGACCTTGCAAACTATTTATATGTGGTTCTTTTTTTTCTTTATTGATATTTATTGAGCTCTACATTTTTCTCTGCTTCCCTCCCTGCCTCTCCCCTCCCCCCTTCAGCCCTCCCCCAATGTCCCTATGCTCCCAATTTACTCAGGAGATCTTGTCTTTTTATACTTTCCCATGTATATTGGGTCTATGTAAGTCTCTCTTAGTGTCTGTATATGTGATTCTTATCACTGAGATTGATCCTCTACCGTCTTTCAACTTGTTTTAAATATTTTGATCTCATTAAGTTGCCCAGGCCAGCTCGGGATTTTGACTCTTCTGCCTCCATCTGGAAGTGTGCTGCCAGGACCAACTTTGTGTGTTTTGACAATCACCAACACTGAAGAATCCTAGGGTATTTAGAAGCAGGGAATTAGCACTTTTGGGGCCACACTTCCTTCAGGCTTCCTTTTGGGTTTGCCAGAACTCTTGAGTAAGGGTATTGTTGTTCTGTTTTCTCAAGGCCACTGTTGTGCTGCTCTCAACTCTTGGGTCAGGTCAGGGCCAGTGCCAGCCTCTAAGAGGAACCACCTTGTCAGGACACCGTGACATACTATCCTGGAGGTATTCTGCCACTTGAAGTAGTTTGGGATCACTGAAGTGGCTCCCAAAGATCCTTAGTACCAGTGGCCATTTAGCTGGGTATGATGGCACACATTTTTAATCTCAGCAAAGACAAGTTTATCTTTTTGAGATCAAGTCCAGCTTGGTCTGCAAATTGAGTTCCGAGCCAGCCTGGGTTACACAGTGGGACCTTGTCTCAAAAGAAAACAGTGGCCATTTACACAGGTAAAATACAAAACCGAGGCCCTACTCATTGTAAACTGCCATTATATCTTCTCCCTTTACCCCCAGCCCCTTTTGTTGCCATGCTGGGGATTAGATTCAGGACTTGAGCCTTATGCAGGGGGCAAGTGCTCTAGTAACTGAGCTATATCCCAGAACTCTCCTCTCCCTTTTCTGTACTCGCTTCCTTTTGCTCCTCGACTTAGGAATCTACTAGGAAATTAATGGCTTGGCTTTGGTTTGAGTAGGGTTCCCCAGATTCCTGCTCATGTATCATTTGCTGAACATCAGGGATCACCCTCTATAGTCTGTGCTAGGAGCTTGCTTCCTCGTCTCCTTCCTTGTCCTGTTTTTCCTTCCTCTCTTCTTCTTCTTTCTTCTTTTTTTTCTTTTTTTGGAGATAAGTTCTTACTATGTATTCCAGGTTGATCTTAAACTCATAATCCTGTCTCCAACTCCCAATGCCATAATTAAGTTGGGCATCTCCATGCATGGCCTTCCATGTGGTTGGTTTGTGGATATGCAAGTGCTCAGCCACTGCATCTCTAGTCCTCATATATTTAACTTTGAAATTTTATATATTTTTTTAAGTTACGTGTGCACATATGTGGGTTGTTTGTATGTGTGTATGGGCATGTGCATATGAGTGTTGTATCCCCTGGAGCTAAATTTTGCTACATACCCAAATTAGCAAATAGTGCTAAATAACTCAGCTTGCACTGTTTTACCAGCAGTGAAGAGGTTATCAGGTTCCTGGAAAAGCTGATTGTAGAACCTGTTGTGTGAAGCAGATGCTCCCATCGTCTATCTGGTGGCAAGCTCGCCAGTGTGGCCCTGTGATGATACTGCTGTTTGAAGAAAGCTAAGTCAGCCTCGGTGGCTTTAGTTTCTTAGGAATGAGATGATAGCCTGTCATTAGTAGGAGTGTTTCATCTTTGTAACATCCAGGGAGTAAAAACTAACCCTTGGGCCTCCCTCCACAGCCATGTCTGAGCTCAGCGATGAAGCCAGCGAGCCGGAGCTCCTGAACCGCAGCTTGTCCATGTGGTATGGGCTTGGTGCCCAGGTCAGCCGAGAGGAGCTGGATGTCCCCTTGGATCTTCACACAGCTGCCTCCATTGGCCAGTATGAGGTGGTGAAGGAGTGTGTGCAACGGTAAGAGGTCTTGAGGAGCATCCCTTCACCTCGCATTTTAATTAGCATCTCAGTGGCTTCAGTTCCCACAGACTGGAGACTTGTGGAGCTCAAGCCTTTTATTTTATTACACATGGATTAGGCTCTCCTGCTTGTCGCAGATGTTGATGGCTCATGGTAGACTCTTAGAAAAAGGTACTTTGATTCTGAGGAGAAAAACTTGCTTAAAACTTAACATTGTGGCCTACGTTATAAACATTAATTTATAGTTTACTTTAACCAGAGAAAGACCCAGAGAAAACAAAAATAGGGATGGAAAGCCAGCATTTTGGCTCTTTGATTACAGGATTGTTGTGGTTCCTCTAGTGCTTGTCCCCTCTGGCACAGAGGTGAGAGGCTGGCCTCCTGTCCTCACTGCCCACCTACTAGCTTTACCAACCTGCATATGCGAATTTAGTCCCAGCGCCTGCTTGTTAGTCCATGTGGTCTGAATGATCTGTGGAAGGCCTTAAGTGCTCATTTGGTACCTTGGTGAGATGCTGTCTCCCAGAACTCTCTGTGCCTTCTCAATTCCTGATGAGCCAGAGGAAAGCCTCAAAGCCATAGGTCTCTGGTTGCAAATCAGAGCCATCTGCTGTCCTTGCCAGTAGAGTATAAGAGCTCTCAGTCTAGAACTGCTTTACCTAATGGCCTCAGGGATGGGCAGCTAGGTGTGTAGTCAGTACATGTCCTCATAGGATCACCAAGAATCCTGCTGTCATTCTTTGGAGTTTCAGGTTCTTACATGTTGAGTGTCTTGTTAAACAGCATGGTTTCAGAGCAGCCCAAAAGAGAGACAAGGAGGAGCTCTGTGCTCTCTTTGGAGTTCGGGCCCAGTTAAGAAGCAGGCTTGTTTATGGAAGTCCAGGCTGGGACTGAGGGAAACTGGAGGTCTCAGTGAACAGGGGCTGAAGGATAAGTGTTAGCTTTGCTGAGGCACTCATCGCTTCTCCCTTTGTGGAATTGCTACTCATGAAGGGAGGTGGTGCTGGATGTCAAGTCATTGCTGTGATTCCAGACGTATCTGCATGTAGCTCTCCAGGCAAGGCCTCAGTCCATTCCAGAATGGACAGATGGCATATACCAGAGTCAGCAGGAGCTGCTAGCGTATAGGAAGTAGTTGCCTTACTTAGGTTAGTATGCACCCCACAAGAGGTACTGATCATACAGCAGATTGTCAGTTGTTGCCAGCCACCACTGGAGGCAAGAACTGTGAAAGGGAACGCCTGGGATGAGTATCTTCTTTGGAGTAGGCAGTGGGTATTATTCTAGAACAGAACTCCCATCCCCAAGTCTTAAAGTCTGGGAGCCCCTTCACTCTGCTTTCCTGAGTGAAAGTGCATTTCCAGAATCATAATGGAAACCAGTAAGGAAAATGGGATACTCTGGTGTTAGATTTTTTTAATAGGGGTGAAGTGACAAAAGAAGTCAGTGGCAGTGGTGTTTCTTGTCCTCAATTCCCTTCTCTTCCCCGAGCCCCTCTGCACAGCTCTGCTGACATATTAGTTATTGTTTTGGTGGCTGGTGGTTAGGGTGTCTCAGTCTCACTTATACTGATAAACTAGGCAGCTAGTCTTGTCTGTGATGGGTCTTTCACACATAGCCCTAACCTACTGTGTGCCAACAGCTAGCTACTCCCAGGTGTGGTAACTGTAAGGAATGAACAGACCTTGCCTAACTCCTAGCTTGGTGGATATTGCTATAGGTACAAAAATGGTGAGTTGTTGGCCTTGCCAGGAGAATGGTAAGAAAGATGCGAGTATTAAAATAGAGATGGTTATATTAGTCACTTTTTTGTTTGTTTGTTTTGTTTTTTTAGGTGGGAGTCTTACTAATAGCCCTATCTGGCCTGGGACTCACTTTGTAGACCAGGCTGGCCTTGAACTCAAAGAAATCCACCTGCCTCTGTCCCCAAGTGCTGCGAGTAAAAGTGTGTATCAGCACACTACATAGTCACCTTTGTTGTTGCTATGGCACTACTGACAAAAGCAGCTTAAGGCAGGTAGAGTTTGTCTTCACTTGGTTTGAGGGTTCAGTCCTATGTAGGGTGGCATGGTAAGTGGGGCGGCTGGTCACAGTGCATCAGGAAGCAGGGAGAGGTGAATGCTAGTGCTCTGCTCTTCCTCTTTTTTTATTTAGTCTGTAAGCATGGCCCATGGAATGATGCTGCTTATATTTAGGGTGGCTTTTCCCACATCAATCTAGAAAATTCCTCAGACCTGCCCAGAGGTTTGTCTCTTTCTTAGTCGATTTCAGATCCTGTCAAGTTGACAGTCAAGATTAGCCCTTACAAGAATTTAAGGCAGAGGATGGAAACACTATATCTATTTGCCTTCTCTCTACTGGGGATTCCCTACTGGGACAGGTGATTACTGCCTTCTAGAAAGTCAGCTTGTCCCACCAGGCCTGGCACCTGGCTCTGATGAAGCCCACATGTAGGATGCTGGGAATATCTAGCATATCTTGCATTTGTTTAGGAGAGAGTTAGATTTGAATAAGAAGAATGGTGGTGGTTGGACCCCGCTGATGTATGCCTCCTACATTGGACACGATACCATTGTCCACCTGCTGCTCGAGGCAGGGGTGAGTGTGAATGTGCCGACCCCAGAAGGGCAGACTCCACTGATGCTGGCCTCCAGCTGTGGCAACGAGAGCATCGCCTACTTTCTGCTCCAGGTGAGCTACGAGTGGGCACAGGCCCAGAAACCTAGGGGCTCCCTGGCTGCCCTGAAAGGACATGAGGTGCTACACACCACAGTGTGCATATATACACATGTAATCGCTTAAGATTCTTTCAGCTGAAGGCCTGGTGAGTGCCTCCCACCCACCTTTCCTGGAGACATGGGGTATAACAACATACTATTCTCTTGAAGCAAGGTGCAGAGCTTGAAATGAAAGACATCCAGGGCTGGACTGCACTCTTCCACTGCACCAGTGCCGGCCACCAGCAGATGGTCAAGTTCCTCTTGGACAGTGGAGCCAATGCCAACGTGAGGTGATTGTTGCAGCTAAGTGGTCACAGGAGTGGGCTGGGTTTCATCCAACTCTAAGCAAGGAGGCAGGGTCATCCTGCCCCAGTATTGAGAGGTAAGATGAAGGAGTGGAATGGATAGACCATGGGGTTTTGTGTGTATCTATCAGTCATCCTTATACCCCTGGGCCTCGAACCTTGTTTTATCTGAAAACTGAGGTTAGCAAGGTCCAGGTCAGAGCATTGAAAAATGGTATTTGGGTGATATACATTAGATGCTAATTCCTTTTTCTTGTCATTTTGATTATCATCATGAAGTTAAGGCTTTGAAAATAGTTGTGTGTGTGTGTTTGTCTGTCTGTCTGTCTTAATGGAAACAAAACCCTGAGCCATATGTTTGCTAAGCAAGCATCCTTTCACTGAATAATAACCCAGTGCCATCATGACCAACCAACCCATCTACTTGCCTTTCTATTTTCTTTATCATATATGAGAGTGTGCACCTGTTCATAGTTCAGGGTGCAGATGCATATGTGCCATGGCACATGTCTGGAGGCCAGACAACTTTTAGGTTTTGGGCCTTGCCTTTCCACCTTGCTAGAGACAAGCTGGGTATCCCAGGCTGCTGGCCTGTGAACTTCTGCCTCCTCCCTCCTACATACCCATTTCTTGTTGGTGTGCTGGGACTGCAGACACTTGCGGACTTTTTCTTACTTTTAACAGTTGTCAGGCTTGCATAGCAAGTGCTTCTACCCACTGAGTCATCTTACCAGTCTCCATTATTATTTTTATAAGATGGGGTTACTGTGGTTTGACACATATTATGTAAGAATCCCTTCACAGCAAGTACCAACTGAGCCCCTACCTGATGTTGGTATGGCAACTCTGGCTCTTGGTGCCCATTGGAAGATATAATTAATTCTGAGTTGCTGACTCTAAGGAAGAAAAAAGCTACTAATTAAAATTCAACATCTTAAAATGATTTTAAGATATATTTTGACTTGAGCGATGTTAAGATGTGAAGAGTGTGTGTTGTCCTGTAGTTGAGAGATGGTTTTAGTATGACTCCTGGCTTCCAGTCTAGCAGGGAATGAGGAAAAGTGAAGGGACTGTTTGAGAACAGTGTAAGAGTAACAGAAAACAAAGATAGGATTCTTAGTGTATGGGCTTAGCAGAAACAATAACTCATGGGCTGTTGAACTCAAAAGATGAGACTTAGGTAGGTGGGGGGCGACATTAGCACCTGTGAGAAGTGAACAGTAGCTGCTTCAGTGTTTGTTTGCTTACTTAGTTTTTTGAGAGAAGGTCTCTTCAGGTAGCCTTGGATGTCCTGGAACTCACTATGCAGACCAGGCTGGCCTCACAGAGATCCACCTACCTTTACTTTCTATTTGCTGGGATTAAGGGTGCATTCCACCAGGCCTGGCAGTAGCTACTTTTTGAGTGTGATTAAAGTGGGGATTTAGAATGAGATAGGAATGGGCTTGAGAGAAGGAAGGTAGGAGAGCTTGGTCTTTGGGACTGTTAATGAACCAGAGGGAGTTAGTAAAGCTCGTGTGGTCTTGTCTGTTCCCACCTCACCTCATTAGTTTCTTTGTGTGCAATTAGGGCAAGTGTGGGTGTGTATGTGTGTGTGTGTGCATGTGTACAGAAGCTAGAAATGGTATTTCTTGGGAATCATCCACCTTTTTAAATTGAGACAGGGTCTCTTACTAGGACTTAGGGTTCACAATTTGGACTAGTTGCCTGGCCTGGGATCTGCTTGTTTTTCCTCCCAGCTCTTTGATTACAAGCACACACAACCACACCGACCATTTTACCTGGTGCTGGGGAATCAAGCTCAGGTCCAGATGCTTATGTGGCAAGTACTTTACCAACTAAACTGCCTCCTTAATCCTAACACCCCAGCAGTTCTAATTGCATGAGAGCCTAGGCCTGAGCCTGTACCCCTGCTCTGCATGTAGGGGTCTTGGCTTGATTTTGTCTTTGGCAGGAGAGTTTGTTCATTGCCTCACTCCTCTCTGTTAACCATCTGTCTGATCTCATCTTGCAGGGAGCCTGTATATGGGTTTACTCCTTTGATGGAAGCAGCTGCCTCTGGCCATGAGATAATTGTGCAGTATTTTCTGAATCATGTAAGTAACTATTACATTGTAATTTAGTCACAACAAATGGAATCACTGATGATACTATAGACTCTAACTGGGATTTCTTTTACATGGAAACCTATATAGTCAGCACATGTGTGTGTACACACATATATACCTATGGAATAGATAGAACATTTATGGGAGTCTGTTTTCTCCTCCTTCTGTAAAATAGATTCTGGGAATTGAACTCTAATGACAGAAGTTACAAAATAATCACACTAGTTCAGAATTACATATAATAAATTATTATTTATTTAAGGGAGGCTCACAGATCACTGTCCTAGATCAAAGTCCTCTGCACAAATGGGGAACAGGAACTGAATCTAGCAGCCGGAAGCAAGAGAGCCAGCACATGCTTTATAGCTGCATTTATAGTATTAGAGAGCATGCCCAAGTGGGCTGGTATCTTCAGAACTCAGGTCTTGGGCTTTGTGGCAAAGCCTTTACCCACTGGGCTATCTTGTTGTCCTCTAGGCAGTGCATGCTCATTGAGACTTTACAGTGGTATTTATAATGATTTGAACACACTTTGTTGTCATTGTTATTGTTTTGATTTTTAGTTTTTCAAAATAGGGTTTCTCTGTATAGCCTTGGTTGTTCTGAAACTCACTTTGTAGACCAGGCTGGCCTCGAACTCACAAAAGATCTGCCAGCCTCTGCTTCCAGAGTGCTCGGATGAAAGGTGTACGTCACTGCCGCCTGGCTGAAGACACATTTTAGAAATTATGAGAAACTTTTAATCCTGGTGCAGGAGAGTAAGACCTGACCTTGCACCTGCTATGCAAGCTCTTCATTACTGAGTTAGAGCCTCGGCCCTTTTAAAAATGTTTTCTTTTGAGGCAGGATCTTACCAAGTTGTTCAAACTGGTTTGACCTCACCCTTTAGTACAAGAGGACTTTGAATTTTTGATTCTCCTGTTTCTGCATTCTGAGTAGCTGGATTATAGGCCTCTGCCACCCAAGCCAAATGACTGGGATAGGAAGGGAGGAATCAAGTGTTAGTGACAGTGTCCAATGTAAACCTCAAAGAACTTCAAAGTGGCACAGCATCTTAGGAAACAATCTGGTAATTGTTCTGGTAATCTATTTCTCCAATAAATACATTTAGAATTATCACAGTTTTCCTAGGTGTATACCCAAGAGAACTGAGAACCTGTGTCCACACAGAACTCATACCCAGTGTTTACAACAGGAGTCTTACTAAGAGCCCCAAAGGGAAAACAGCATGCATGTTTTTTTACTTTTGTTATTTGGTCTGTGAAGTTAGCATCTGATGTAGCCCAGGCAGGCCTCAGAGCTACCTAGTTGAAAAGCTGGCCTTGACCTTCTGATATTCCTGTCTCCACTGCCCAAGTGCTAGGATTATAGACATTAGCCATATCCCATGATGTGCTTTTCGTCCTTGCATGGATTTTCTGTCCCTGCACTGTCACTGTCCCCACTCCTCCCTACTTCCACCTAGCTTGTTGACTACCACTACTGCAAGTTACTCTGGATCAGAGTGTTGTGTGGAGTTATGGTATAGGTCCTTAATTATCTCTCCGGTTAAATTCCTGGAAGAATCTTAAGAGTCACCTTGTATGTTCTAAATTCCTTCTGATTTGTCCTCCAGAGCCTTGGTAAGCCAGCTTACTACCATGGTATTAGACTGTATGGCTAAGGCTTTTAAGGAAGAAAATTTACTTTTGTTTCTTTAGTTTCAGGGTAATGCTGTAAATGGAGCTCCTGTCCCAACTGCCTTTTCTCAAATACCTGGCAGCCATTTTCCAAATTACCACCCCTCTGACTCCACCATTTTCCTTCCCATCATCCTTAGTTTGGTCACCCTGCCTATGTTTCTTGCCTGGATACTGGCCAGTCAGCATTTTATTAAACTGATTTGAGTGACAAATCTTTACAGTATACAAGAGAATTATTCCACAGCATAAGACTTCTAGTAGTATTCTGGGCAGTGGTGGCACAGGCCTTTAATCCTAACACTCAGGAGCAGAGACAGACGAATCTTGTGAGTTCAAGACCTGGTTTACAGAGTGAGTTCCAGGACAGCCAGGGCTACATAGAGAAACCCTGTGAAGGCAAAAAAGAAACCTAGAGAGAAATGAATGCAGGTTTTAGCTTTCTTTTTCCTTTTTATGTGTATGAACCTCCAGCTGATACAATATTGCCACCCATATTCAGTATGGGTCTTCAGTTAACCTAGGCTGTAATCTCAGCTAGGCTATCCTAGCATTTGGAAGATTGAGGCAAGAGTATTGTGAGTTCAAGGCCAGCCTAGATACACAGTGAGCCTCTGTTTGAACAAAGCAAGTGTGGTGGTGCACACCTCTAATACAAAAGTTGGGAGGTGGAGGCAAGATGAAAAAGTCAAGGCCATCCTTGTCTGCATCCAGTCTCACAAAATCAGGGGATAAGAGACGTCAAGTTGAGTTTGGGAGGATGTGGTGAATGACAAGTTCTCTATCAGAGACATAGCATGTGGAGGGTGAGGGTGGGCCTCTGCCTACAGGTCCCAGCTTCTTTTTCTCCTTGCCAGAAGAACCATTGGTACCTGGTAGGGAGTATTCAGGAGGGAGAATGGCTGCAGATGCTTGGAAGGATTGGTGAATGCTCTTCATGATGGGCTTTCTGTCCTCTTCCTTGTTGTGAAGAAGACAGAAAGTCACTAGCCCCTCATCCCTACCCCCACCCCAGTGGTATCTCAAACCAGGGGAAGTGATCATAAGCCTACTTTGTCTTCTTATTCCTTTGGGCCTGCAGTCCGCTGAGCTGGGGGATTTGGTGAGGAGTTTCTGACTCTTCTTTCCTGAACCTTCTTAGGGAGTCAAAGTAGACATAAGAGACCACAGTGGAGCCACAGCCCGCATGCTGGCCAAGCAATATGGTCACATGAAGATAGTGGCCTTGATGGATACTCATTCACCTGCACTGCCTAAGAGCCTTTACCGGAGCCCAGGTACCTGATTTGCCTCTGTCCTGATGGAATCGGGGCTGCCCTGAGCATTCGGGATACTAGGAGACAAGGAGAGCCCCTCCCTAGATCCCCTGCTTTGCTCAGGTTGGGCTCTACCTAAAAACAGCCTGTGCAGCCGAAGGATAAGGGAAGGAGGCATGCCTCAGAGAGGCTCCTGGCTTCTAGTTCTTGGTTTCGACAATCTTGTGCTATGCATATTTTACCGCTGTATAATCAGGTGGGTGTCCTTTGTTGCCTCTGGATGTTGAATCATAACCATTTTTTCTCAGAGCCCCAATGGTCGTGATGGTCATGCCCCTTCTAGCATTTGTGTTTTAATTTTTTTTTTTTTTTTTTACATATCAAATAAAATAAATTTATTTTTAAAAATAATTTAAAAAACAAATAAAGTAGAAAACAGGGAAGGATGGGAGGAAGGAAGAAAGGAGAGAGGAAAGGAAGGAAGGGAGAAATGAAGGTTGGTTGGCTTCAGCCTGAGTCCCGTCCCCTCACAGAACTCTCATGACAACCCTAGATTCCATTGGGAGAGTGGTACAGTCCACATATACAAAGCACTATACAATACTGCATTGTGTTCATGTACCACAACCAGCCTACTGAATGAGGCAGAGCTGCCTCTCCAGAGTTCACATCTCAAATCAGCTACTACAGGTGGTCATCACAGCAGCCA
>JAQHUG010000014.1:1188095-1218554 GCA_028555095.1 Dicrostonyx torquatus | reverse complement strand
GCTGGGGAAAGGGGAGGGGATGTCTCCTACTCTAGCAGGGAGGCTGGGGGCTAGTGTCGAACTTACCCTGAGTTGAACCGGTGGATCCTAAGCGGTGGCACTCACCAGGAACCCGCCGCCATGAAAAGGGCGTGTTTTAATTTTTTACATTTAGATGTCTGACCCACTGAGTTGTGTCTTTTGTGTGGTATGTATTCTGGAGCCAATTCTCCTTTCCAAATGTTCACAAAGTTGTGCCAGCATCATCCAGCATGATTTATTTACATGGGGGTTAGATACAGCACCTTTATCACACACACATTGACTTTCCATCTTATTAGGGTCTCTCCCCAGAGTTAGATTCTGGTGGTGTCTGTATCCATGCACCCAAATACAGTTTTATCAGAGGCTTTTGTGTTTTGTTTTGTTTTTTGAGCCAGTTGACTTTTCCAAGTCATCTTTTCTGGTAAAGTTAGTTTCATTTCCACATCTCCAGGAGTTTCCAGGTGTGCTACCATGCTGCTAATCTGCAGGCAGAACTCACCCTCTATCTGTCATGCTTTTGTGCCTGATTTTATTCTAAACACTGGAGATAATGCACATCCTTTTGTAGGACTTTTGGCTCTGGGAAGGTGTGTGTACCTTTCACCATATTAGGAAAGTTAAATCTCCATTGATTCTGAAATTCTTATTTATTTATTTTTTTAAGGTCTGAGCATTCATTACCCATATAAATTTATTTTTAACTGGCCTCATACTTAGAAGTAGAAGCTCTCAGGACAGTGTGTATCTCTGTTGTCAGTCTTTTCTTGGCATTTTTCTTTTGCTTTTTTCATTCTCTTGCCCAGAAGTTTAGCACATTCTGAAGCCTTCTCATTTTTTGTAGTGTATTGTTCCTTCAGAGCAATACATCCGCATTTATGTTGCAGGACATATGCAGGAACAAGACACTGGAGCTTAGGTGCTTTGGTCTTGGGCTTCTTTTTTTTTTTTTTTAAAGGGCTTTCTGACAAAATACTGACAGACATCATCTTTAGAGGGCCTGAAAAGTTTTCAGATTCTGCTAGCTCTTTGGGTCCCAGCTGACAAAGCATAGTACTGTCTGTCAGGCTAGTAATATCTTTCTCTTTTTTTTTCTTTTGTGTTTTTTTTTTTTTCAACTATAACCAAGTTGAATGCTCAGATTGGCATGCACAGTACATTCCTTCAGTTCTCCTTGGTCTATAACAGGAACACCCCTCATTGAGCAGCAGGCGTTTTGTGCTGTGAGTCAAAGCACCTTGCTTAATGGAAAAACCTTGTATGTCACTCCCACCACTGACTGGACTGTATAACTCTCTCCACTCTCCCCCCACAGCATCACCAGCTGATGCTGTCGTGCACATCTCCTAAAGTATGAAGCTCGCTTTCATGGTCCACTTCAGTGAGTTTCTGATTGTTAGTGGCTGGGAAGAAGGTATTCAGCTTCCTCTTGATACAGCCTTGAGTGCGCCCCCCCCAAAAAAAAAAAAAGTAAGATTCTGTAAGATTCTGATATTCTTTGAGACAAGATTTTAACCTAGGTCTTTATTCTTGAATAGCAAGCACCTCACACACTGAGCCATCTCCCTAGCCAGCTCATTTCTACTGTTTGCCTTTGCCTGTGAAAATCTGGCAGTAGATTTCATTTTCTATTAGCCACATGGCAGGAGTTTGGAATGTAGTTATTAATTCTCCAGGAATTCTGTAATTTTGATTTGTATTTTTCCTTTTACTTAAAAGTTGTTTTGCTATATTTTTGGTAGTTTTTAAATTTTTAGATTAAAAGTCCTTTTTAAATTGTTTAATGTCTCATTTTATCCTATTCAGTTCTTTCCTAATTTATTTGCCTAGAGAATAATTACTCTTTCCACTTTATGGAACCCACTGATGCCTTCTTTGTCACCTACTAGTCAGTGATTTGTTTTGTTTTGTTTTGTTTTGTTTTTTCGAGACAGGGTTTCTCTGTGGCTTTGGAGCCTGCGCTGGAACTAGCTCTTGTAGACCAGGCTGGTCTCGAACTCACAAAGATCCGCCTGCCTCTGCCTCCCAAGTGCTGGGATTAAAGGCGTGCACTACCACCGCCTGGCGATTTTTTTTTTTTTTTTTTTTATAACTATAAGAGGCCATCCTTTAGGGAATAGAGAGGGCAAAGGAATATCAGAGTATAAAGAACACATTGGCTGAATCACCTTATTTTTTTTTTAAGTGATCAACTTTTTTTTAATATTTATTTATTATGTATATAATATTCTGTCTGTGTGTATGTCTGCAGGCCAGAATAGGGCACCAGACCTCATTACAGGTGGTTGTGAGCCACCATGTGGATGTCGGGAATTGAACTGTTAATCCTGACACTTAGTTTCATTCTGGGGATCTGCCTTTTTGTTGGATGTCCCATTTACATAGATGACATAGCAATTGTGACATATAAGGACCTTTGGAAGAGCAGGCAATGCTCTTAACCACTGAGACATCTCTCCAGCCGTAGTCAGTGATTTTTAATATTCCATATGTGTTCTCTGATCTACTGATTGTATTTCTTTTTCTACATTTGCTGTAGTTTCTGGAAGCCTTGAGAAATTGACCCCTAGGGGCTGGACAGATGGCTCAACTATAGAGGACTAGAACTTGGTTCCTAGAGTGCAAATCTGTTTCAGAAACCTGGAACTCCAGGGGACCCAGTGCCTCCTACTGGCCTCTGTGGGTATCCTCATGCCTGCATACACATGCCCACAAAATTAAACACACAGGCACTTGGCACACACACACACACATCACTGGATGACCCATTTTGAGAGCTCTGACCTAGTGAAGGATATGGGTGGCTTTGCAAACAGCAAACAGATGTCATTTACTTCCTTAGAAGTCATTCAGATTGGAAATAGGAAACTGTTTATTTAACAAGTTGTGGTTAATAATATTATTTTTATGATGCCACCAATTTATCCCTGGAACTTAAAAGAAGACTTCTGATTATAAACAGTATAGGCTTACAAGAAGCATTTCTTGAAGCTAGGTAAAGAGGTTTCAGCGCCCCATTGTAGAATAGTGACTTGCTAGTTGTGATGTCTCCAAGTATCCAAGTACAGTCCTAGTGAACATTTTTTTTCTTAAGACAGGGTCTACTTCTCAGGTGCCTGGATTAAGTTTATGTGTGGTTTTTTAAGTTGGTTTGGCTAGAGAGATGGCTCAGCAACACTTAGAGGGTTTTTTTGTGTGTTTGTTTTTTTGTTTTTTGAGACAGGTACACAAGGAGGCCAAAAGAGGGCATTAGATCCCTTGGAGCTAGGATTTCAGGTGTTTGTGAGTTGCTAATGTGGGGACTAGAAGCTGAACTTGGGTCCTTTGCAACAGCTAAGTACCCTGCAAGAGTAATAGATAGAGCCAGGTGTGGTAGTGCACACCTTTCATCTCAGCACTCAAGCTGGAGGCAGGTGGATCTCTGTCTACACAGCCTGGTCTACAGAAGGAGTTCCAGGACAGTCAGGTCCACACAAGAGAAACCCTGTCTATGTAGGCTCAGACTGGCTTTGAATCTGCTGCAATCCTCCTGCTCTATGTGTGTAATACCACCATACTCTGCTTAATATTCTTTAAGATTTTATCTTCAGTTTTGTTTGTGTGTGGATTTCAGCAAGTTCAAGGCCAGCCTGAGCCTACATAGTGAGTCACTGTCTCAAAAGCACACAGACACAGTCTGTTAGAGTTTAGTGTTGGCAAATAAGCTTATCATTGAACCAACTATCTTAATTTTCATGTCTGACTTACAGAAAAATATGAAGATCTGAGCTCTTCAGATGAGTCCTGGCCTATTCCTCAGCGCCAGAGGCCCTGTCGAAAGAAGGGTCTCAGCATCCATGAGGGGCCACGCGCTCTGGCCAGGATCACAGCTATTGGACTTGGAGGCAAGACCCAGACCAGCTATGGTAAGAGCCACAGTTCCCAAAGCTCTTTGGTATCATTTCCCAAGACTGTCTTACAAGGGTACAGGACTGTTCTGGAACATGGCCCTGGCCTCAGGCTACAGTAATAAGTACTATAAGAACGAGGCTCAGAACTGACCCAGTGAGTCACTGCTAGTCCTGACACTTGGTTTCATTCTGGGGATCTTCCTTTTTGTTGGATGTCCCGTTTACATAGATGGCATAGCAATTATGACATATAAGGATTTTAGTCCCACTGCCCTTGCTCTGCCCACATTCTAAGATGGAGTTAGCTTCTTTGCTTCTACTTCCACTCCCTTCCCTTCTGGATTTCACCTCTTAGCCTGGGCTGGTCTTAGACGTGCCATCCTCCTGTTCTGCCTCCTGAGTGATGGGATTACAGGTGTGTGCTGTCATGCATGGTGGGTTTGTAGTTTGTTTTTTGCAATGTTGGAAAGAAAGTCCAAGGCCCCGTGAATGCTAGGGAAGTACTACACCATGGAGCCACATTCATCTTTTTGCTTTCTATGTCAGCTATGTTCAGGAACTATATGAATCCTATTGTATTGTCCCTTTCTAGGTCAGAGTTTCTTCTTCCTTTTTCAGGCAGGTCTTTCTTTGGTCGGGGTTGGAGCTCTGAAACAGTTGTCCAGCACATAAGGCTTCAGATTCCATCCCCAACAACATCCAAAAAGAAAAAAAAATGAAGAAAGAATTCCATAGTTACATAGACATCTGGTAGATGGATATATGCATGTAAATTTGGGAGTTTTTTACTAAATGTGCCCAGATAACCTTTTAGTTGAGAAGTCTGTAGATTGAGCATTCTACTGTCTGTAGGAGGATTTTTTTTGTCTTACCTGCCAGCTCCCAAATACCACACAGAGACTTCTTATTAATTATGAAAGCTTGACTGATAGCTTAAGCTTGTTTCTACCTTGTAGTAGCTCTTACAGCTTAACCCATTCCTACTAACTTACTTTCTGGCTCATGGCTTTATTACCTTTACTCTGACCATGTTGCTTTCCTGTTTCCTCTTTGTCTGGCTGGCTCCTCAAGACTCAACCCCTTTTTTTCCCAGCCTTGTCTCTGTCCCCAAAATCCGACCTAGCTATTGGCTGCTTAGAGTTTTATTTTATTTTTTTGGTTTTTGGGTTTTGGGTTTTTTCGAGACAAGGTTTCTCTGTAGCCTTGGTGCCTGTCCTGGAACTAGCTCTTCTAGACCAGGCTGGCCTCAAACTCACAGAGATCCGCCTGCCTCTGCCTCCTGAGTGCTGGGATTAAAGGCGTGCAGCACCACCTCCCGGCTTGGCTGTTTAGCTTTTTATTAAACAAATCATCATACAGTGTAAAGAAATATTGCACAACAACTGTCTGCTTCTGCCCTTAGAAAAACATTAGCAGGTGCTAATGGGGATTGACTTTGCCCTGGGTGCTAGCCTTGACTATATCAAGCTCATTTCCTGTGATGTGCAAACTAATTTCTCTTGAAGCATGACCAAGTTACTGTACAAGGAAATGAGGTGGCAGCTATGGGGCTCCCTCATCCCAAGAGCCCTAGAGGGGTGATGCCTTCACTCATGTCTGAAGGTTCACATATTCATTCCGTACACAGAGCAAGTTCCTCCACGGGGCTATGTGACCTTCACCAGCAGTGATGAGAACACCCTGGAAGTTGAGGGCCTCTGCTACCGAGATGTCACCTCCCCCATTAATGAGCGGGATGTGGAGAGCAGCAGCAGCAGCAGCCGGGGTACGTACCCCCAACCTGTTGGGTTCCCATAGAGGAGATAGAGAAGGCCCCCAGTTCTTGTGAGGTAAGCCAGAGTTGGCCATGGGCAGGTGAGGGCAAGCATCCCAATCCAGGATTCCCACAGGCCAAAGAAGCATTCCGCACTCACAGGATCAGTCCAAGGGCTTCCTGGAAATCTTCCCAGCAGGAGGCATATGCCGCTTTACCAAGTTCCTACTTCATGCCAAGTTCTATTGTAGGTGTATGAGATTAAGAGCACACAGTTAAAAAATACAAGCTCTGCGGCCCTTTAGTGTGGGGTTGAGATAGGCAGCCAGGCCAGGCAAGCAGTGCTGAGTTGTGCAAGAGCCAGTTGAAAATAAGCTAATAGGACACAGGCAGCCTCACTGGTGAGACAGGTATTTTCTGTTACCAGAGGAACCCACTTTCTGTACCAGTCTTGGGCCTGTGTGGAGGAGCAGCAGCAGTGATGGCCTAACAAGAGCCCAGGGGCTCAGCAGTGAAGCTTCCATAGAAAGCAATGAGGTAAAGTTCCCTCCCCTCCTTCCTCCCTTGGTGTTGTAGGAGATAGGTGAATATTTAATGTGTGTCTACACCATGCCTGGAGGACTACTAACCTTAAGTGTGGGGGTCCAGGCTGCAGATAAGTCATGATAGATTTCACATCTTACCCCTGCCATAAGTGAAGGAGGCAAGGGCTGCTACAACACACCCCTTTCACTGCAGGATTCTGATCATGCCCGCAAAAGCTCAGTCCGCAAACAAACCAAGAGTTATTTGAAGAATAAGAATCGTTACAGCAACAGTGACAGTCAGTGGCCTTCCAACACAGGGACTGTATGCACTCCAGGCTCTGAACCCCAAGCTGAAAAGTCCCCCTACTCAGGACCTCAGGTGAGACCATTTGAGAACTCGATGGCTGCATTCTTAGGGAGGTGCACATCTATGACTGCTGCAGGGTGGGGGTGTTGGGGTCATTTATTGTGTATTCATGACAGGCCAGGCACTTTTGAAAGGAGGGTACTAGGTTCTCCCCACAAGGCTCAGAGGATTCCTGATGAGCAGCAGGCCAGCAGTGGTCTTGGTCTTTTTCGTTCCAGGAGCAGGGACTGCCTATTCCCTTACTGTCCTACTCTCTGGGCCTCCCCAAGATTAGGGAGATAGTAATAGGATGCTCATGAGCTGGGGACAGAGTAATGGCATGTGGTTTGTACTTAGCAAACATGCAGCCAACCCCCCACTGTGGAGCACTGCCTCTGTGGTCATAGATCAGCTCAGGGTGTGATGCACATATACCCTAAGTCCCAGCTCTGCAGCTCTCTAACAGCTTGTAAACTGGGCTGGCTTTTGCCTGCAGCCCTTTCCAGGGTCTTAGGCCTGGAACACAGGTGCACCTCTCAGTTGTACAGGCATGTTACCAGCTGTGCTGGGATCTCAAAGCTGTTTCTCTGAGAAAAGTAAAGTGGTAGAGGAGCAACCTTGGGATTTTTTTCTTTCTTCATTCATAGCAACTAATCATGGGCAGAAATGGAAACTGGATATTCTGTGTTGAAAGCTAGTCAAGAGGCTAGGCAGTAACTGAACTCAGCAGTAGCTGACATGGCAGGGTCAACAGGCAGCCTGGGCTGTCAGTAACCATTTAGTCTGAAAAATGAAAAGTTTGTACCATCACTAAGCACCCCCTACACACACATGGTGTTTTGGAAGGAGTAGTGCTGTGGGCCTGGTGGAGTCAGGATAAGCACAATGATGGCCACACAGACATGGAATCAAACTGGCCCAAAGTTCAGCAGGATAAGGGGCTGCATAGAGCCTTTCTGAGGGGATCAAATGTCCCTGGACACAACAAACCTTAAGACCAGGAGGCAGAATATTAGGGAGTCTGTGAGCTCCCTCCTGAATTCTTAAGCCTTTAGCTATATCAGCACTCATTCTCTGCTGGAGGCACTATGCCCCAAAAAAAGGGGCAGTTTAGGGGCTCTAGTCAGGCTTGGGGTCAGATGGGAGAAGACCAGCTCTCCATTTCTGGCCCCAGGCCTTCCAGTTGTCTCTTCCCATCAGGACCTTGCCACACTGCTAGAGCAGATTGGGTGTCTGAAGTACCTGCACGTGTTTGAGGAACAGGATGTGGATCTTCGTATCTTCCTGACCCTCACTGAAAGCGACTTGAAGGAAATCGGCATTACGTGAGTCCCCTAGTGTTGCCCCCACCCCAATCATCTCAGCATCCTTCCAGCCTGTCTAGACAGAGGCTTTCTTCCAGGCTGGCCTTTGTGCCCACACAGCTCTTAAGTGGCCTTGCTGCTGTATGATGGACCTTTTGCCTTTGTTTTTGTCAGTTCACTTTCTTGTGATTTTTATTTTTTTTCATAACTGTCATAGTTCTGGAGTTAGTATTTTTATATCACAGGTTTCTTATTTCCTAAAAGCTTGGATATAAAATCTTTTAATATAAAGCCCAACCATGTAATATGCCTTTTTTCCCCCAAAACATTCCATACACAAAATTGTAGTTTGTGTCTTGGCTGTAACTCTTCATGGGTGACCCTCACACTTGAAAGTGCTCTCCCCTAGGTGGCTCTGGTGCAGCAGGTGTCCTGTTCTCAGCAGGGCTTCCTCAGTGTTTGCCTATCTGGGGATGTCTGAATCTCTCCTGCACTTTGGAAGGACAGCTTTGCCAGGTAAAGGATTCTTGGTGACAGCTGTGTGCTCTGGCACACAGGGTTTTGAAGGATAATGTGTAGGTACTTCTACTGAGGGTCCCTGCATAGGACAGGCTGCTTTTCTTCTGTTGCTCCAGGATTCTGTGTCTTTAATTTGGGTGTGTCCTGGTATCCATCATCTGTGGAGTTCATTGGGCTTCATGGATGTTCATGTCTTTCATCAACTGTGTAAGTTTCCAGCTGCTAGCTCTTCAGACCATTATCTGCCTTTCCTGTCTTCCTGAGGTACTCCTGGCAAAGACATGGCCCCCAGGTAGGCTCAAGCTCTCCTTGTGGTTTTTAATCTCATTCTTCAGACTGAATTTCCATTGTGTTCCAGTTGCTGGCTCCCCCCTTTGCCTGCCATGGGGCTGTATCTGCCTGTTTTAGACTTTATTTCAGTTACCATACTTCTTTGCTTGTTTTACATTTTCCTCCGTTGTATTTCAATTTTGTATTGAGTGTTTCCACATCATCTTTTAGGTCTTTGATTATCTTTAAGATGTTTCAAGGCCTTTGTCTAGCAGATTTGCTGCAGGGCTTTCTTGGAACTTCTGTGGTTTATTTTCCTCTAAATGATGCATACTCTACTTATCTTTTAATTTTATTGCTAAAAATGGATATTTAAGTCTCATGAAATAGTAACCATCAAAGTCAGGACTTCCTCTTTCCTTGGGATTTGCAGGTTTTGTTTTGAGCTTCTTGTTTGCAGCCTCTGTGCAGAGGACTTAGCTGGAGGCTGAAACCTGTCGATGTCCTTAGAGTCTGCACCTTTCCTTAGGCACATGTTGTGATGCTAACTGTCCACCCATCTGTAGTTACTATGAGACAAGCTGCTTTTATGTAGTCAAGGCTGATCCTGAACTTCGTGCCCATCTTCCATGTACACCAATGTTCTGAGCATACAGGTACTTTTCAATGTGCTAGTCTTGTCTGGCTCTTTCAGGAGAATAGACAAGGTGCAGCCCCTTAGACTCACTGCTTATTCCCCTACCTGTTCTTTTTAGCCAGGGAGTGAGTGAGTATGGCTGATAGCAGTGGCCCTCAGTAATCGCTGTACTTGTATTCCATGCTTGATACTAGGAGAACAGGGTCTGCCTTGCCTACCCTGCTTCCTGTATGCTGGGTCTGGGTGGCTGCTGCTATACAGATGCGTTTAGCCTAAGCTGGCTGTACTCACAGTCACAGCCTGCAGTGACTCAGGTGGCTCCTGCAGATTCTGCCTGTGCAATTGTCTGGAGGGGAGAAATTCCTGGAGATCTCCCTTGAGAGCACAGACATAGTTGTCCAAACCTGGACCCAGTGATGGTGGAAGCTGTTTGGACACTCTTGTTTCTGTCCTCAGCCCCAAGATCATCTGAAACCTTCCTCCTTCAGAGTTAGGTGTTCCCTAGCAACTGGCCTTGGTGGCAGGTTGGATACCAAGGCTCATGCACGTAATAGACACTGACATGTACCCTCTGATTCACTCTTTCAGGTTGTTTGGGCCTAAAAGGAAGATGACCTCTGCCATTGCCCGCTGGCACAGTAGTGCCCGCCCCCCTAGTGATGCCCTGGAGCTGGCCTATGCTGACCGACTAGAGGCTGAAATGCAGGAGCTTGCTATTCAGTTGCACAAAGTAAGTGGAGAGTTCCAGGCGGGCTATGGATACAGGTGTCAGAATACATCTAGAGTTACACCTTTGTAGCAGAGGAGATGGTGTTGGCAGGGGACTAGAGACAGGAACCTTGAAGGGGTGGAAAACTCAAAGGGGTCAAGTGTCAGCTGAATGTAGGAGGGAAGAGCAAGTAGCCCACACAGAGCCTCAAATCTGTAGGATGGAGTCAAAGGAGCAGTTCCTAGAATGCACTACAGAGAAGTAGACAGGCAGCCAACAGACTCTGCCCTTTAGGGGAATCAGCAAGTATAGGTCTTGACCTCCTGGCTTAGGCCCTCTGGCCTGGTATTTACCTGCAGTGCTGTGAGGAGGCAGAGGCTCTTCGCGGCCAGGTGTCCCAAGAGCAGGAATTGCGGGCTGTAGTAGAGAGCTGCCTCCTGGAGCAGGATAGTGCCCGAAAGGATATCCATGCCCAGCTGCAGGAGGCCCAGACCCTAGCCAAGGATGCTGCCCTTGTCCTGGACCAGCTTCGGTAAGTGGGTTCACACACTCAGGCAGTTACCCCCCACACTTGTCAGTCATCATCCCTTCCTGATCCTCTAAATAGGTGGGAAATGGGGGAAAACCATAGTGCCTGCACCTTACTTTCCTGTGGCTCTGGCTGCCACAGTGCAGACCCAGGCTGGGGAGCAGCATGACACCAGTATGGGACTTCCAGGGCTGGCTTCAGGGCTGAGGTGGTTTTTGTTGCCCTGTCTGGGTTAGGGATGGCAGCAGGGCCTCTTACACACTAACACTTGGTCATATGTCTGGCAGGGCCTGTCAGGCTGAGCTGTCAGCTAGAGTGAGGCAGGACCAATCCCTTGTTGAAGCTTCCCTAAGTCCACCTTTTCTCTCGGCAGGTAAGAACAATAGCCTGGCTTTGAACTAGGACAAGGGTGGTGGGCAGGAAGCCCTAAGCCAAGTTCCAACCAGTGGACTCTGCCTGAGTATTACAATGGCAACCCTGTCCCCAGAACTAGCCCACTTGTGACAAGAGATGCACTATTACACTTAGGGGTTAGATGGCAAGTGTAAGGGGTCTCTGTTTCATGGCTGACTACACTGTCCCTGAGCCCACTAGTGGAGTTGGTTGGCTGGGGTCACCAGGGTTGAGCTCTACTTAGGCCTGAACCTTAAATGGCAGTTATTAACTTGTAGCTGGGTACATCCCTGCCTGGGGCAGTCACGCATACATCAGCAATGAATGAGGACATAACCTGTGGCCAACCTGCCCTTTTGCACCACAGATTCCAAAGGCTGGCCTATTCCCCTGCAGGCCTTGAGCCTCCCTGAGTTATCAGGGGCCCTGGAAGACTGTGTCCATAAGATGGGTAAGTCTCTAGGAGGGCAGCCAAGGCTTTAACCTCACCGTTCCCCAGATCCTCTTCCAAGAATTGAGGCTGAGAGCTGGCCATATCCAATCAGCTCAGACCCCTGGGTATTCTCCCAGAGCCTGACCCCAGGGCCACCTATTCTTAATGCCCTGAGTTTTCCTTCTTCCCTGTTGCTGAGACTTGACACACAGAACACTAATTGGCCCTATCCTTAGGGCAGGCATTATGCTCTGTAACACAGAGCCTGGAGAAGCTACAGACGCTGAATGGGAAGAAATGGCGGGAACCATAGCCAGGAGGGATGGTGAGAGTACCCACATGCCCATGGGCACCCTGGACCACCTAACCTTCCTGTCCCTGCTTACCAGTTTGTTTTTAATTTTTCTTCAGATTCTGACGTTGGGTGACAGATCCACCCTGAAGTTATATGAGTCATACAAGACAGGGCAGTGGGCAGATGGCCACAGCTACCTAGGGGATGGAAAACCAGCCCAGGGGACAGCTTGTGGACAGGAGGACAAGACTCAGTCCCTGCTTGGGTAGCTTGGGCCAGCCCTGAGGCAGGATGAAAGGCCTGACATCCAGGTCCTGGTGAAAAGACCCCAAGCGGGTAGGAAGCTCTGACCCAGACAGGGCTGTGTGAAGAATGTGTCCCCACACATGCAGGTGCCACATTGAGGTTTGGTCTTAAGGTGAGGTCTGGGGTGCCTAGAAAATGTGCTGTTTGTTGGAAAATAAAATGACCTGCAGGTTGATCGGGGGCTCATTTCTGATCATATGACATCTATTTCTGGCTATCACCAGCAGACCCTAGTAACCTATCTATAGTTAGTTCTGCTCTCCATCCATTGCTCCAGGATCTCTCCACTGCTTGGTGACTGTTCTAAGCCCTAAAGTGGAGCTGGTAGACAGCCTTTCTAGAGCTGTGGGAGAGTTTTCCAGTTGTACCAGTGTTTGGACAGGCTGGAAGTCAGCCAGCGGTGGCATGGAGGTGCTGCTGTTTTTCTTCTACACATCAAGTCTGTGCTTCTGTCTACACCACACCACAAGGGCCAAAGTCACTACTAGCCAGACTGGTTGTCTTCAGGTCTCAGAGTCCCATCGTGTTCTTGAACCCAACCTCCACACACCTCAAAGAGAGATGTGGCCATGCCACCCAGAAGCAAATGTGACCGTCAGAGGAATGGCTTTATTGTCTTCTTGTTTCCTCAGTTCCACAGAGTTGAGCCATGTGGGGGCACAGCCACTCTGAAAGCAACCCACAGTTTACACACCAAGAAAAAAAACTCTTAACAGAAAAATTCAAGAACAACCCAAATGAATAACAGCCTGTTTGCACGCTGGATCAGGTTCTGGGCGAAGGAAAGGAGTGATCTAAACATGGGTCACCTCCACTGAATGAAACCACTGACCGGTCTAGGAGCCATGTACCAACCAAGTGGTTGCCTCGGAAAAGTGGGCTCTAGCTGGGCCTCCACCTGTCATGAACAGGCTCACAGAACAATCTGAGCCTTGGAATGAGTGAGAACATCCTCAGCTTGAAAAGCCAGGCCCAGGCTACCCCACTGAACAAACCTGAGAGGGTAGTTAGGTCCCAGGGACTGCTTGGGACAATAAAGATGAACAGCTGCCTGCTTGTCCCTTGCAGTCAGAAGAGGTGCAAAACCAAACACGCTAGAAGGCACACTTCTCGGGAATTCCAGAGCCTATAGGCAGAGACAGCCAAGGGAGGGCAGGAACCTCCTCAGGATGAGGCCGGGAGCAGCTTTTCTAGGGCCTTCTTCTGTTTCTCTGTGGCTGAGGCTAAGGCCTCAGCCAGCTTTTCCGAGGGCATCATGTTGAGTACCTTAAGGGCAAATAGGAGCTGGTACTTGGCAGTGCTGACGAAGGCATTGCTCAGGAAGTTAGGAAAGCCTCCTACTCGATCCTTCTGGGTGTACAGTGGGACACGTACAAGGCCCAGCACCTGTGGGACAGAGGGCATGGGTGGGGCTGGGTTCTCCTTACAGGGGTTGGACCCTGACAGGGTCTGGCCAGGCATGGCTGAAGCAGAAGAGCCTATGCACTCCGCACCCTGTCTGCCAGCACCCATGATCCTTGTTCTCACTCTAAACCCCTTCCACCAGAGAATCCACAAACCCTAAGAACTTTCACATAACCTCTCATAAGACAACCCCAAACTCTACAACCTAGCCTTTTTGGTCTGTCCTCAATTTCCCAAGCAGACCCTCACCGTCCCTTCTTTTCCAGGGATCCCATTCCCCACTCCCAGGATTGACAATGGCAGGCAGCAAGGCAAATGTAAACAGTCCCGGACCCAGACGCCCAAGTCTCTCTTCCCACCCAGCGTGGCCAGGGTGAGAACCGAGGGATACTTGTTACCCATCGTTGCCTTCTGTGGTGCCAGAGTCAAACCTCGAGTGGGAATGGGGGTGGGCCCCAGGCAGTGATCCCACCTCCAGACCGTGGTCCCGCGAGTGCACAGCGCTGATCTCCACAGCATGCAGCTGCTCCAGTGTCAGCTGCCGTGCATACAGATGTGCCACCACGCGTTGTGGGCCCTCAGTCAGGTGTGAGCTCAGGTAGTCAGCTTCAGTAAGGCGCAGGCCGCCCAGGCCCAGGCCCAGCACACGGTTCAAGCCATCCTCCAGCGACCAGAAGCGACGGTCCACAAAACCCCCTGGGAAGCCCAGCAGCCCATCGAAGCGCATCTGCATCTGCAAGATAAGCCAGATCAGGACGCGGGGTCTACAGCAAGCCTGTGTCCGCCCGCTCACCCACCCAGCTCCTCACCAGCACTGAGAACCGCATGGGAATACGACCGAAGAGCTGCCCGGGGTTGGCGGCATACAACATGGCGTGGCAAGAGTGGCTCCAGCCGGGTCCCAAGCGCATTGCTTCTTCCCGGCTGATCTGCTTCAGCTCCGGAACCGTCCTGGTAGACATCTTGATACGCTCCAGGCCCACTGCCCAAATGAGCATGCGCGACTCCGCCCACGACACAGAGCCCCAATCCACGTGCATGGGCCCGCCCCAACAAATCCTGAGAGCCTGGGGTAGAACTCAGAGAAGGCTGGAGCCCCAGGCGGGAGGGTGGCGTTTACCACCTTCCAAGGTGCACAGATGACCGCACCCACAGGCCAGAAAAACTATAATTTCCTAGATGCACAGCGCGGACACCAGGCCATCAGAGTGAGGTATACTGAGCATCAAGAGAGTCCCAGACATCCCTGATGGGACAGCTGCAAATCTTAATATCCACTTTATTTCTGAGGGTGCCTCGACCCCCAGCGTGTGGCTGCACTGTTGTCCTGTGAAACCATGCCATTTAAAGATTTAAGCATCTAAGTGACTTACCTTTGCCCTCCTCCAGCACATGGCTACTGCTCAGTAAACATCAGGAATATGGGGATGGGTGTAAGAATTGGGATCACCAAATTGCTCAGGAGAGGTGGGCTAAATTCCACATCCAGCTTCACTCCAGGCAGAGCAAACAACAAAACAAATAGCAAAAAAAAACCTTTGCCTGTATTTGGACGGGGTACTCACTGCCCTTCTCACACAAGCAAATGAAGGTGGTACCAATATCGGTCAGGAGCTACCAGAAGCCACTAAGTGTCCTACCACCACATCAAGGACCAAGTACCTGCCCACGGTGCTGTGCCAGAACAAAGGCACACGCAGAATATTGCTGCATGACTTTATTATTATAAATATACAGTAAAAACAACCCCAAAACTAGCCAATCAGGGTCCATCAAATGATAGCACATGTGAGTCTGAGACACATTGAGTCTGTAGTCTGCCTACCACCTTCCAAAGTGCTGGTACCAGTACATGGCCAGAGGCCAGGGTGTTGGCAGGTAGGGGTGGGCATGCACATGCTGATGTGTGCATTATGTGTGCGTTCAGCAGGAGAGGGCAGATGGATATTCAGACAAGGCTCTGCTCACAGGCTTACCAGAGATCAGGCCAGCCACTGCTAGAAAGGGACAGAGGCAGAGCCGGAGCTCAAGTAACCCTGAGCCTAAAAAGGGGCTCCAAGCATTGCTACAAGTTGTTACCTGGGTGAGTGGCAGGGCAGTTCCATACCTGCCCACCAGGTCAGCCGCACTGCCTAGGCACTTCTGTCCTAGGGCCACCCACGGGCCCTTTACTTTAGAGACAAAGTATCACTGGGGCACTGCTTCTATATGGGCTCTGACAGGAGCCTTAAGACAATTAACCAATGGGAAACACAAAAGGACATGTAACTGCCAATGTCTGCTATGGAAGCTGCTCAGTGCTGCCCTGCAAGTGTGAACATCTTCATCTTGGAGGCTTATGAGGGAGTGAAGCGGAACCTGTAAAGGTACTGGATACCAACCACTGCAATGGCTGTATTTTTAACACACTCTTACTACTGAGGTCTTGCCCCAGCTGCCCCAGCTGTTAGAGGTCACTAGTAGGGAGTAGAGCAGAACAGGACACACATCAGGTGAAAGCAGCAGCGAAGCCTGGCTGCCTTGGGGGACACATATGGGACAGGCAGACAGGCACCGTTTCCTTCATCAACCATAACCTGGGTTGCCCACCCTTCCTGAACTTCACTTCTTGGGTAGATTCTCTTCTGTTGGTTTAAGTGCTCGGAGGACCAACCTTGGCAGCTGGAAGCCCCTCTAGGGCCTAGGGCCCATGGAGAAAGCTGCTGTCCTTCATCTTGTACCATTTATCAACCATAGAAAAGGAGGGTGTGTGGAAGAGCAGTCCACTGTGCAATTTCATCAAGGTTCACTATGGCCCCTCAAAGCCCAGAGGCCACATCAGTTGTGCAGACAGGAGAGGCCAGGGTCTCATTGGGCTCCAGGGAAGCCTCCTGGCAATTTTGGGGATACTGAGGGCTCTGTGCTACCAGCTGAGCCAGGCTCTCAGAGTGGGGTCAGCTCAGTAGCTCCAGGCTCAGAACTAGAGCCACTCAGCAGAGGCCAGGGGGAGCTGGTGGTGCCAAGGCTGTGTGACGTCTCCATGGAGGTGGACCAACCTGTAGGGGGGGGATCAGAGGAAGGAGGGGTCATGATGGGCTGTTGGTCACACATCTGTTCCCATCAACCCAGAGACCACCTAGCGCCCTCTACCTCGCAACCCAGGTACATGCCATCTACAGGAATAGATGCGACCTCGAAGGCTCAGGAGTTGTATCTGTCTCCTACACTGAGACAGATCACCCTTCAACACTGAGCAGTAGAGCTGCAGGCACAGGGTAGCTGTGGGCTGTGGATTGCTGGCCCCTGGGTCTCCTGCCCTGGACTACCATTCCTGGACCTCAGCAGCAGAGTCTTGCCAAGAGCTTTGCAGCTGGGTTAGCTGGAGTTCAGCCAGCTCTAGCAAGGGAAAGTGAGGAGATGGGAACAAAGCAATATGATACTTGGGTTGCCTGAGCAAGCAGCTCCACTGGAGCAGAAGAGGCCCCAGAGCCCGTCTGCCTTCCAGGGGCCCACTCTGCTTAGTCCCAGATGTCAGCTCTGTGATGTTGTGTGGTGTTATCCTAGGGAAAGGGCTGTCCGCAGAATCACCGGTGACACAGACAAACCAATCCTACCCTTTTTTTTTAGCAGCTGTGGCATCACAAAAGGCAACTTTTATGGTGCAGTCCACAGCTGTGACCTAAGGTTTAACTGCTGAAGTCCAGCCTGATTTCCAACACAGCTGTCCCTTCCTCCTACAGAAGCTATAACGACAGCGCTGTTGCTTCAGGAGCACAGCTCATGGGGCACAAGAATGTTCTGAGAAATCATGAACCCCAACAAAACCAAAGAAACCACACCAGGCCAGGTTCCCTAGCTGATGGGAGAGGGCTGCAGCCTAGAGTCTGGACACCACCCTGGTACTTCCCAGATAGACTGTGTGAATCTGCCATGGTGCCATTCTTCTGGGGAACCTGACACAAAGGCTACGAGCCTCTCTGTAAGAACCTTAAGAAGGTCAGGCAGTGCTGGCACATGCCTTTAATCCCAGCACTAGGGAGGCAGAGACAGGCGGATCTGAGTTTGAGGTCAGTCTGGTCTACAAGAGCTAGTTCCAGGACAGGCTCCAAAAATAGAAAAATCATGTACTGAAAAACAAACAAAAAGAATCTTAAGAAGAAAGAGTCCCCACCTTTAGGCCTAGTTTTCAGGGATGTTTCTGTAACCAGCAATCAGTGGCCAAGCAGCTACCTATCCAACAGGGTTAAGAGTGTGGTGTGTGGTGTGTGGTGTGTGTGTGTGTGTGTGTGTGTGTGTGTTACTACAGAAGATTCCAGAGACAAGATGGACAGGTTCTCAGTGGCAACAATGGTCTCAAGACAGGAAAGCTCAGCAGTGCATGAGAGTTGGATGCCAGAGAGGGGACAGAGGCCATAGTGACAAGTGAAGAGAGGCATGAAGAATGCCCTCTGGACAGGAAGCAAGGGGGTTTGTTTTGAGACAGGATTTCTCTGTGTAGCCTCACTGCCTTGGAACTCAGAGATCTGTCTGCCTCTGCCTCCTAAGTGCTGGGATTAAAGGCTTGTGCCATCACACCTGGCATTATTTTTTTTAATGCTTACTTTTATTTTCATTTTATAGTATAAGTGCTTTGCCTGCATGTAACTCTGCCCACGGATGCCAGAAGAGTGTGTCCAATCCCTTGGAACTGGAGTTATAGATGATTGTGAGCTGCCATGTGGGTGCTGGGAATTGAACTACAGTATTCTGGAAGAGTAGTCGGTGTTCTTAAACACTGACCCTTCTCTCCAGCTCCACAGGACACAAGAGACCTGGGAGGACACGTTCCATAGACAGGAGCGTTGATGGGAATAGGTGATCTAGAGTCTCCCATGGCTGGTACAAACTTGAACTACTGCTTAAAGCCACAATCACAGAGCCTGTCCTGGAACTAGCTCTTGTAGACCTGGCTGGTCTCGAACTCACAGAGATCCGCCTGCCTCTGCCTCCCGAGTGCTGGGATTAAAGGTGTGCGCCACCACCGCCTGGCAGGAGGAATGAATCTTAAAAGCCTATTTGGGCTACAGAACAAGTTTATGGCCAGCCTAGGGAATTAGTAAGACCCTGTCGCCAGGGACAGAGACCCTAGGGACAGAGCTAGGGATGTAGCTCAACAGTAGAGTGCTTCCTACTTAGGTTTAATCCCCAGTACTGAATTTTTGTTTTTAAAAACCACAATGAGACTACTGTGTGCAGCCCCCAGGATGCTGTTCCAGAGTCCTAGGTTTCTTGATCCTCCAACTCCTTCCTCCTACCATGGACAGCAACTCCAGAAGCCTGGGTTGAGTCACCAGTTAAAACGACTCTACATTATTACTTTCAAAGAGCTGGGATGGGCACCTGTCTGAATGGGACACCCTCTGGTTCCAAAGCCAGGACCCCAGGAAGCCACCTTTCAGACACAAAGGTGCAGCAGCCATCAGTGGCCTCTGGACTCTGAATCCAGAAAGAACCCTCAGGGAATTGGGCTCTTCTCTGCAGATACACCCAGTCAAGCCAGCAGAAGTGTGGAGGAAAGGTCACGTACCAGCTTACTCCTCTATACCAACAGAGCAGGACTCGGGACCCAGGGCTGTGCAGAGAGGAGGGAGAGACAGATGGAGCTCAGTTAGCAGAAAGACATGGACTTTAGGAGCAGGAACTTTCTAGAAACAGACTGCCCATACATCGCCTGCTGTAACCAAGTAGTAAGTAAAATGAGGACAGATCCTGGACAGCTTTCTAGCCAAGAGAGAGGCGTGTGTGTGTGTGTGTGTGTGTGTGTGTGTGTGTGTGTGTGTGTGTGTGTGTGAAGTCAGCAGGCATAGTCCTCTTGTGGCTATGGAGTCAGGCTTCTGGGTCATGGAGAGGAGCTAGCAGAGGCACCTGCTTTTTCACTGTTTTTTTTTTTTCTCCTGGTTTCTCGAGACAGGGTTTCGCTGTAGTTTTAGAGCCTGGCCTGTAACTAGCTCTTGTAGACCTGGCTGGCCTCAAACTCACAGAAATCCACCTGCCTCTGCCTCCTGAATGCTGGGATTAAAGGTGTGCGCCACCACTGGCCCGGATTGTTTTGTTTCTTTTGAGACAGGGTTTCTCTATGTAGCTCTAGCTGTCCTGGAACTTGCACTGTAGACCAGGCTGGCCTCGAACTCACAGAAATCCTCCTGCCTCTGCCTCCCAAGTGCTAGGATTAAAGGCGTGCGCCACCACCGTCCAGCTTACTTTCTCACTGTTTTATGAACTTTTCCCAGCCTCGTTTTTCCCATCTCCAGGGGAACTGGATTCAGTGACTTTAGTTGCACCAGGGAGTGTTGGTACCAGTGTCAGAAGTGAAGACACCAGCTGCATGTGTGCTTTTCACAAAGATGAATATATGCAGCCTTCTTGGACAGAGCCAGGAGACAGTAGGTGCCATTGTGTAAGGAAAAACATGCAGGTGTAAAACCACCATACAAACTCCTTCCCCCACACCCCACTGCTGAACACATCAATGGTAGTGCCAACAAGATGTGCAGAGATAGTAACCTGACCTTCTGTCATGGGCAAGCCTGTATAAAGGGTGGTTCTCGGAGAGCGGCTAGGATCCCGTAGCAGTCACATGCAGAACCCTTCTCCAGCTGTATATGCAGATCTAGCTTCTCCAGCTACTTGGTACACTTAAACGAGACCCTTGCCTACAGTTATCTCTGTGACCAGAGTATTCTGGGCTGAAGAGTAAAGGTGCCTGCTTTCAGGTCCACCTGCAAAGCTCATACTGCTAACTCAAGAGACCCAGGGACCTCTCCCAAATTCCTGCTTCACCAAGTTTACAATACAGATGGGTACTTGAGGTACCCAAGTAACATACTGCAATTGTGCCCTTTAGGATATGTTGCTCCCAAACATGTTTCCAGTAAGATGACTACTCTCCCACACCTCATGACCCATGTTCCCAATCAGCCTCTATGGGTCACTTCACATTCAGAAGACAGAGGCAGATGAGAGGCCCTTTTCATCAAAGGATGTCACAATCACCCAATACCAAGTGGCCCTGGAAAAGTGAGCAACACCGACCTTGGGGCCAAGTAGGGAGCAAAGAAGCTTCCCTGACATGTGGGAACAGCCCATCTCCTTAAGTAGCTGCTTCTAAGAACCAGTCTTAGAAGATATAACAGCTGTTTATCAGGATTCCCAAGACCAAAGCAGTTGTAAGTTTGAGAGACCCACTTATACCCAAGATTTGGAACCCCAAGTGTGAACCCCAATTGGAAAGCTAAGAACTTCATCCCAGAAGAACAGACAGAGGACGAACTAAGTGATAGCTTGTGCCTGAACCTTTAGAAAAGAACAGTAAGTCCCTAGCCCACTACCTGTGGCCCAACCAATGGACCTCCACATGTCCAGCCCTCTGGCCTGGCTGGGAATGTGCTGCTGTACACCTGGGCAGTGGCCACAGGCATGGGCCACAGATGAAGGCAGACTGCAGCTGCAGCAGAGCAAGATTGGCCTCCTTGGGCCTCAGCAGGCAGCAGCCAGAGAAAGGACTTAGTACTTTTGCAAACAGCTTGCTCTGCCTTCCTCAGTCCAAGTTCAGGGTGGGAAAGAACCCTAAGGCCTGCAGGAAGTCAGAAGGCAGACTAAGCCTGGCCTGAGTCCTGCTGTGGGGATTAGCAGAGTACAGCTTAGAGTCAGAGAGATGCTCTGGACTCTTAAGGGGCACAACAGGTCTCACTCAGACTCCCCTATCCTTCCCCTACCCTCAGAGACAGAGGTAGGCTCTGCCCAAATGTCTATATGAGACTTGGTGCCATTACCTGGTAGGTAAATGTCGGCAGGAGGGACTGGTTGGCTGCAACCATGGTGCTGGGGGCTGCCATCCTGCAGGACATCATCAATAGAGGGCACTCGGCTCCCTGCAGCAGGTAGAGGAGAGAGATAAGGGCCAGGTCCCTGTGGTCCACTCTGACCGCATAGACTCCAGGAACCACAATGAGGAGCGTATCCATGAGGTGGGGAGGTTTGTTTCTTTCATTTCAAAACCAATCTGGCTGGGGCCAGGTGGTGGTTGTCTTTTGCTTTTTCTTGAAACTGAGCAGTCAAGAGTGGCCCCATGACCCTGAGTGGTGATGGGCTGTAGGGTAGACTTCTGAAGCAGCCCTGAGAACCATGACTACTTTTGCCCCACACAATTCCTCAACAGCTTGAGCCTGCATTCCTGATTCCTGTTTCCTACAGGTGACTTTTCTGCCTAGGTAAAGAACTCTCAGAGGGTGGGAGGAGCCTAGGCATTACACTAAGTGGGAAGCTGAGGTCCTCCCTGACTGAGATAGAAGACAGAAATACAAGGTCAGGCTAGGGGGGCTAAAGACACAGCACATTGCTCCACAAGGGCCACTTCCCTCCCTCCCAGGTTGGGCCTCTCAGCAGGGCACAACACAGCAGCTTCACAATTTGAGTAAGACATCGCCACTCTCCGGACCTCACTGTCAGTTAGAGCCATGTCCTAGTCAAGTGGTATTGGGCATTCCCTAGATGTCAGTCCTGAACCTTGCTTTACTTTTCTGTCCAGCAGTGGCATAAGCAGAGGCAGGTCTGAGGGGCTCCTTACCACCTGACATGTCCAGCAAGAGGAGTGGGGGAAGCCAAGTCTCCTAGGCTACCCATTAAGCCCTCCACTCAGTAAGGCAACTTCAAAACACACCAGGACAAAAAACTCCCACACCTGGGCAGCCCTTCCTGAACACACGTGAGGTGCTGGCCAGTGACACAATGCCCTTACCACCACCTCTGCACATTGACCGGTCATGTCCCTGAAGGCAAGAGCTAGGGCAGGAGACTGACCCTAGCCAGGACCCAAAACTTACCAAGGATGTGGGGACAGACCTGGGAGAAGGGGCTCACCTTGCTTTAGGGATGGCCCATCCACCTCCTCTGTTCCGAAACTCTAGGAGACAAAGAGAAAAGGCTTCTTGTGCAAACATCCTCAGGCCAAAGGGGCCAAATTCCTGAGACTAGGCTAAGGGCAGTGGACAGCAGCTGCCACCCAGGACACAAGGATGTCACTGGAGGCTAGGCTTCACATGTGGTTTTGCTTCTAAGCCCTCAAAGTGACTCTCCACAGGGCACCCAGCCCATACTCAAGGACACTGACTTGTCTGCTGTGACATCACATTGTGGCAGTGCTTAGAGGACTAGTAAGGGCTTGGGACCAGCCAGGGACTCACCAGAAGCAAGCCTCACCTCAGGGGAGCTGCTCTCCCGCAGTGCAAGTTCTATGCCGCTCGGTGGGAGAGGAGCATCCGAGTCCTCTGAAAGCTTCTCCTCATCCTCCTCGTGGATGGGGGATGATGGAGACCGCAGGGTGCTGGAGAGGAAGGAGGTAGTGCTGTAGAATGGCTAGATTAGGAACATAATCCTGCCAAAGCCACACTGGGCCAGCAGCCTTTGCATACACATACCTGCAGACATGTGAACGAGGTCGTTGAGGGAGAGGTGGCATCTCTGCAGATTCAAAAACACATACCTGACCAACACAGGCTCCCCAAGGAGAGGTGAACTTCAGCACAGGCCTGAATAACCAGGGGGGTGGACCTGCCCAACAACCTCCTACCCCCACAGACACCAGCACAGGCCTAACAGACTGACACTAGAAGGGACATAATTGAGTCCAGTCAAAGAGCAGAAGGGACTGTGTGTCTCGAGTTGTTCTGCCATGTATGTATTCATAGTATAGGGGCCTGGGCAGCTTGTAGGACACATACCTTTCTTTTACTTTTCTCCTTAAGGAAGTCAGCACAGTCAGACTGGCCAGCCACCCCATGTTAGTCTCCAAGTGAGCAAGCCTGACTCTTGGCCAGTCTGAGGAACATGCTACTAGAGAGCGCCCTGGGTTGGCATGCACATGGCCCTCGGAGCTCTGCAGCAGAGCGCTGGGCTGGCATGCACACGGCCCTTGGAGCTCTGCAGCCGAGCACTGGGCTGGCATGCACACGGCCCTTGGAGCTCTGCAGCAGAGCGCTGGGCTGGCATGCATATGGCCCTCGGACAAACTCCAGAAATAATCAGATACACAAAACCCAACTCTGACAGATTAATAACTAGGGCAGATAAAAGCACAAAAAGTTGTACTCCAAACACCAAATCATCCAGTCATTAAAAGAATTCAAGTTTGGCTAGGCGGTGGTGGCGCACACCTTTTAATCCCAGCACTCGGGAGGCAGAGGCAGGCGGATCTTTGTGAGTTCGAGACCAGCCTGGTCACAGCTCCAAAGCCACAGAGAAACCCTGTCTCAAAAAACCAAAAAAACAAAACAAAAGAATTCAAGTTTGCAAAAGAAATATAGCTCATAGTGGTGACATATGTCTATAATCTCAGCATTAAGGAGGTAGAGGCAGGAGGATCAGGGCTTCTAGATCAGCCAGTCTAGGTTGCATGAGAGTATCTCAGAAAAACCAAAAATAATAAAGCTGCCAGGCATGGTGGCACATGCCTTTAATCCCAGCACTCAGGAGGCAGAGGCTACAGAGCTAGTTCCAGGACATCCAAGATACACAGAGAAACCCTGCCTTGTATAAACAAACTAAATAAAATATATATAGTAATATGTATAAATTATATATATTTTATTTAGCTTGTTTATATAACACACATATATAATTTATTTTAGTTTGTTTATATATATATATTTCTTTTATGTCATCTGCAGGAAATTGATGAAACTAGAGATTATATTAGGGGCTGGAGAGATGGCTCAGTGGTTAAAAGCACTGACTGCTCTTCCAGAGGAGCTGGGTTCAATTCCCAGCACCCATACGGCAGCTCACAACTGTCTGAAGATCCAGGGGATCTGACACTTTATCACACCAATGCATATAAAATAAAAGTTAAATAAAACCATAAAAAATATTTTTTAAAAAGAAATTATATTAAAGAAAATGAGTCAGACTCAGATTCTCTCATATGCAAAACTGAGATTTTAAAATAAATATATTAACATGTAAGACATGAAAGCAGAAGGGGACTATATGAGGAAGAAGTGGCCAAAAAGGGGCAATGGCAATATAAGGTAATAAGATTTATATACAATGAGAGTATCTAGGAAGAGGAAAGGAGCCAATATAGGCTATGTGGGAGGTTTGTCAGCACAGTAATGATACAGATGTATGAAAATATCATAATGATTACCACTATTTTGTATGCTAGCTAAAAATAATATTAACAGTTAAAAAAAAAAAAAGAGGACAACCTAGCAAAAATACCCATCTAAGTTCTTGTGCTATAATGAAAACGGTTACAACCAGCTGAAGTAGAAAGCCAACACAAACACATACACAAGGCATGGGAAAAGCCACTGCTCAAAACCTGGAAAAGGAGCACACATTTGGCTCAGTAGACATGGAAATCAGTAGCAGCAAGGTGTGCTGGCTAGTTTTATGTCAACTTGGTAGAGACTAAAGTGATCTGAGAGCAGAGAATGTAAATTTTAAAAATGCCTCCACAGACTGGGCTGTAGGCAAGCCTGTTCAGAATTTTTTTCATTGATGGGGGAGGGCCCAGCCCATTGCAGGAGGTACCACCCCTGAACTGGTGGTCCTGGGTCTGTATGAAAGCAGGATGAGCAAGCCACAAAGAATAAGCCAGTAAGCATCACTCCTCCATGGCCTCTGCATCAGCTCCTGCCCTGTTTGAATTGATGTAGTTAAGATGCAGAAGTGTAAAATAAACCCTTTCTCCCCATCCTGCTTTTGGTCATGGTGTTTCATCACACAACAGCACTCCTAAGACACAAGGTATACCTGCTTCACACTTCAGTGTCCCAGTTACAGCTGTCACTGCTGGTTCCTTGGTGAGATATGCTTATGTGACCAGCGACCAAAAATTCCTAGATCAGCCCCTGGGCAGGTACAGGGCACGAGCCTGTACAATAAACAGACAGCAAGCAAGCTGGTGTCTTGGGGGCACTAGGAGCCTCAGCTCAGCACCGTTCCTTATGTACTGTTCTGCTCAGTGTTGCTGGCTGTCATTAACTAGAGAAGGGTCTGACCTGTTGCTGGACATTTTGAGTCCCAGTGATCAAGAAACAAAACTTCATGCATCATGAAGTTCTGTAAAACCACCAATAAACCACCGATAAATCTCGCCAGTCTTACACGCACACATAAACAGCTGCACCGCCAGCAGAAAACACCCTTTCACTCAATGCGATGACACACCTCACCAAGGCAGACTAGGCACTGGCCTCACCTGTCTGGAGATTTACTCTGTGGCTTGCCCTTCTGTAAGCCGCTTTCTATGATTCGATCAAGTCCAGCGAGAGGACAGCTGGCCTGGGACAGACCATCCGAGATGCCTGAGTAGGTGATTTCCTCATAGAGGGGAGCTGATGGGATAGCCGGGGAGACAGCCCGTAGACCATTGAGTGCCTCGAGTAAGGAGATGGGCTCATAGCCAGGTGGGACACTGTCAGAATTCTGTGGGGACAAAGCCAATGAGGAGGGCCCAGCTAGGCTTTTTGCCCACAGCCATGAAGCCCCAGAAATGGAACAGTCTCCTCCCCAGACCTGCTTTGCTGACTATGTCTTGCTCATGTCACCTTCCAGGGACTTAAGCTCCAATTCCTGTCAAAAGCTACCTTGCAAAGTGGAAGCTATCCTGTTCAGGAATCCCTCAGCCACCAGCTTCAGCACACACCCAGATGATCAGCAAGGTCCGCAGAAGCCACTATCTCCATCATTGCCAAGCCCTTACACAGCTGCTGTTCCCAGCTTGCAGGAGTAAAAGTGTGAGGGGTTAGTGATAGTAAGAGAACTCAGGAGCAGGCAGAGCAGAGCCATGCCAGAGGCAGGAGAACATCGCCAGTGCTGCCCTGGACCAGGGGAACTGCGGCCTCCGGGGACCCCAAGCAGGGTGTCAGTAGGAGTGTGGCTACGATAGCCCCTCATTAGAAATAGATGGATTTGGCAGGGGTAAGGGAGAAGGAACGTGCCCAGCTTCCAGAGAAGAACAGTCAGGCCATGGAGTACTGTAGAAGGATTATGCTGTATTGCTCCCATAGGCTCTCACAAACCAAGTTAGAGGAGCAGGGCTCCTAAATGCTTCCTATAGGAAGCTCTGGCCTGCCCGCCCTTGGCACTGTAGATAACAGGATGGGGCAGCACCCCTAGGGAACATGGTATGTACCAGACTGGTGGTGGGTCTTAGTCCTCTGGCTAACTCTCACCTATTCCCACAACTTAAAGATGAACAATCACCCCCAGCCCCACACCCTCTGCAAAGGACAGACTCGGTTGCTTACCAAGCTCCTTCCCTCAGTTACACTAGTTACACTAGCTTTCAACAGGCTCTCGCCAGGCCAGCGAAACTCCAGGAAGAGGTCCAGCCTGGCTGCTACCTGACTTTTGATCTCCCTGTCTGATCCCGGGGGTGCAGGGAAAATGTCAGAAAACCAGAGTCCTTTGGCCCAAAGAGTCAAACTTCAAGGGACAGCCAGCCAGGGGTGCAAGACGAACAAGCATGCGGGGGATGCCATGTGCAAAAAAGAGCAGCGCTATCAGTTCCACCTTCAACATCCAGTCCACTGCCAGCAAGAAAAAAAGGGAAACAGGGCACTCAGAAGCCACGGCGAGCAAAGCTGGCGAGAAGGGCTGTGCCTGAGGTTGGCTACCATCTGGCACCAACACCAAAAGAACTGGCTTTGAGCCAACAGACCTTCAGCTTTGCTTGGTCCACAAAACTCCCTTCCTGGGCAGGGGCACCGGGACTAGGAGAGCGGATTTGACAAAGTGTGTTAAACATAGCCGGGGTTAAAATGACCTCCCACACTTGTTGCCTTCAAAAACAGGGTCTGGGGCAAAAAGAGAGCTATATGACCAAACACACTTACTGTTTCCCTTTTAGGTTTCTTGCTGGCCAGGGAGGCAGGGTGCGACTTTGATTTTTTAAAGGGACACTGTCAAAATAAAAATCACATATTTTACAACTTTTACCTCCACATGGCATGGGGACTGGTGGGGCGAGGTGGGCCTCTGGTTTACTGCCCTCCATGCACGCCCAGGAATTCTATAACTATGGTTGACCTTAAGACCACACTCAACACAAGAAAAATGCTGCATCAGGGCCCTGTGCAGGCTGCCTGCACGTAAATAACCAGTTCCTGGGAGCCCTGTAGTGTGGCCCACTCAGAGAGGAACTCTAACCTCAACCTAACCTACTCATGGTCTGGGTCTCCTCAGAGCAAGAGGTCCTAGCCAGGATGACATGAGAGTGGCTAGACACTCAGGCTCGCCATTACCTTAAAGATTCTCTGGAGACCACATTTGGGCACTTCACAGGGCAGGTGGCAGAGAACAAGAACCCACTAAGAACTTAGGTACTTCAAACCCTGCAAAAGGCAGGTGCTTCCCAGGGTAGATTAGAGTTCCTGGCTAATTACAAATCAAGATTACACCCACCCAGTAACTGGCTCACTCAGGATAAGAGGGCCAACAGGAAGGGACCTATCTGATCCTCAACCACCAGGACAAAAGCAACAAGCCCAGCACTGCTGAGCACTAGTGGGGCCTCTCTGTGACACTCAGATCCCCTCTTTCACTGGGCATTCCCACCTCAGGCCATCTCTCCTGCAGCCAGCAAGCATGGAGTTGGTGAGTGCCCTCCTTCTAGCATGCTAGAAGGCAGAGGTGCTTCAGCAGCCCTCCTGTGTGCGGCAGGGGGACAACCCACCAGAGCGGGGATTCTACACCTCTAGTCCAGGTGCCTGAGCACAACCTCAGTTTTTGAAAGAAAAGGTAAAAACCTACATTTCATGGGTCCTTTCTAGGCTTTTAAATGTTGACATAAGGCAGTTACAGTGGTACATGCCTTTAATCCCAGCACTCAGCAATCAGAGACGGGCGAACTCACGAGTTCAAGGCCATCCTGGTCTACAAAGTAAGTTCCAGTACATTCAGGGCTACACAGAGAAACCCTGTCTCAGAAAGACAAACAAAAATGCCAGCCCAGTTTTCAGAAGTCTACTGTGAGAGTATATCGCATCTGGGGAACTTGCTAATTGTAAATAAATAAAGCAGGCCTTCCAGGAACAAATGCTATGCCCCCTGGATGTTCAGGCCACAGGGCTTATTGCTCTTTCCTCTTAAAGTAGAGGCAAGACCTTCAAAAGTCTGCAGTCCCTGCAACATATACATGGGAACCCAAGAAGGCCTTGGCCGAGACTGGGCTCTCCCTCAGCTTTTCCTGCAGACCTCCACCCATTTCTAGGCACCTCTCCCCCTCTCTCTGAGCACTTCTGTCCGAGTCTTATCTCTTCATTTATGTCCTGCTCTTTACATCCTTTAATTGACAAGACCTTTCTGGTCTGCCTGAAGCAGAATCTACCTAGGCAGTGGGTCTACAGAGAGAACCTCCAGACGGAGGCTGAAGCCAGCCCACAGGCAGTAACAAAGCAACAGTGGAAACGCTGACAAACGTTCAGCAGTTCAGAGGTCCCACCCTTGCCCAGCAGAGCCTGGTCCCTGATTAATACCTCATAGGCTGCTGTGGGAGCCATGCCTGCCTAGCAGGCAAGTTGAAGGAGGAGGAAAGGCACTTACAGAGTGCTCATCATGGTCCACACTCTGGGCCAAGACAGGGCTGAAGGAGATGGGAGACAGGGCCCCTGGCTTCTTCCGAACAGCCCGGATCTGCAGGAGAGCTCGGAATGCTGTAGCAGAAAGAAAGAGAAACATCTGAACATGGACATAGTCTTCAGAGGCATGGATGGATAGTCTAGACTGTGGACACTGACACTCACAGTACCCAGGAACAAGCAACATGTTTCCAAATCAGGGGCGGAGGGGGATCCTTAGCCAATGCAGTCCTGGGCAGTTTCTAAGGGCGGGTAGCTAAAGATCAGCAGCTGTTTAAGGACCTCCTACTTAAGTCACAGCAGCTGTGGCCACCACTCACGGGACCCCAGAGCTCTCCCAACTACAGGCTCCTGCCTGTGAATTCTTCAGAAGGCAGAACAGAAGCAGGGAAGTGCAATGTCTATCACAGAGACAACTGACATCACCAGTTAGTTATACAGCGGAAAGGACAAATTAGGACAGAGGTCATCTCCTAGTGCCAGTTCTACCCACAAGAGTGGCCCAGCAGGAAACAAGGCTACATCCCTAAGACACAGTGAGTGGAGGTGAAGCCACAAGTCAGGATCAAATCAACTGTGCTGTCAACCTGCACCCTGAGGAATCAGCAGGCACAGGACACTGGCACTTCTAGCCACATCTACATTTTTCAGTATGATTCCCATTCTCTGAAGGACAGGCCAGTGACACCTTGGTCTGATAGAAAGCTTCCATCTCCACCTCCTATTTGAGGACCCCAACTTGAAGTCATGGCACACATGAAGATTTCAGAGGCCCAGTGGCAGGTCCTGGTTCCTGCAGTAAGTTCTGGTACCTTCTAGGTCCTACACCAGGGCCCTTTCTTCCCAGTCTTCCAAGCTCAGCCTTACACAAAGCGGCCATCTTGACCATATCCCATCACTTTTATGATTTGTTATGCAGCTTCCCACTTGCTTCCAGCACTGGACACAAAAACACACAGCTAGCAGGGCGGTGGTGGCGCATACATTTAATCCCAGCACTAGGGAGACAGAGGCAGGCGGATATCTGTGAGTTTGAGGCCAGCCTGGTCTACAAAGTGAGTTCCAGGGCAGGCTCCAAAGCTATACAAAGAAACCGTGTCTTGAAAAACAACAAAAAACAAACAAGCCCCACACACAGCCTGTATGCCCTATTCATCTGGGGTTCGTTCCTACAACAGCCTCATGTCTCCACAACCATCCATACTTCAATACACAGCAGCTAGGTGAGGAAGGCTATGCACTGAGGGGTGGAACTGAAGCCATGACTCTGTATATGCAGTCTACGATACAAACTTGCCCCAGCCCTGCTGACTTCTGGATCCCACCAACACTCCCAGACTACTCCAGGAGGCCAGGACAAAGTGGGTAGAGGTGCTCAGCTTCACTAGCAGAGAAAAGTCGCCCAGGTTGAGGCCTGTAGTGAGGCCTTGGGATACCCTAAGCAGCTGTGTATGTAGGACGGTAGGTTCACAATGGAACGTCCTAAGCAGCTGTGTATGTAGGACGGTAGGTTCACAATGG
>JAQHUG010000014.1:1119491-1187880 GCA_028555095.1 Dicrostonyx torquatus | reverse complement strand
AATGGGACGCCCTAAACAGCTGTGTGTGCAGGACGGTAGGTTCACAATGGGACACCCTAAGCAGCTGTGTGTGCAGGACGGTAGGTTCACAATGGAACATCCTAAGCAGCTGTGTATGTAAGACAGTAGGTTCACAACAGGGTAGTGCTGAAAGGACTGTTCCAGAAAGATACAAGTCCTGGCCACCCTGTTCACTGGAGACCACCTATGGAAGAAAAGGACCTGTCCTTTGTCACACGTGGGCACCAAAGCCTGCAGAAATCTAGGCTGGAACACTGTCTACTTCCCTTGTAAAAAGAACTATGAACTGCTCAAGTCAGTCCCACCTATGGTCCCCTGTCCTACCTAGGCTAGGTCTCCCCCGGACACTGAGAAACCCAGACTAGGTATTATACTGTCCTTGTCTGTGTATGCAATCTGTCCTGTGACCCGATGGAACTGCCATGGTGCAAACTCATACCTCAGATGGGCACACATCCAACTCTTAGGTGACAATGACTATGATGGGCTGCTTTCAGACATTGGGATCAAGAGCAGTAGCCAAAACCCCACCATTTCTGAATGAAGAAGCCATTTCTGATACTTTACTAGCCATGAGCTTGGGAGAGTTTCCTCAGAGTCCACAATGTTGGCAGACAACCTGACCACCACCCAGCACAATTTTCTGCTTTTGACTCACTGTAAGATTTTCAAAAATAGTTCCTACGAAACCTTGACAATAGATTTTTGCTTAGAGCTGAATCTGCCTTGGAGCACTTCCATGTCTTCTAGCTTTCCCTTTTCTGGAGGCACAAGGATCAACATCATGCCTTGCATGAAAAACTCATGGAGTTTCTATTTCTCGTGCAATAGGGAGTGGTGGTCCCCAGACTGCCAGGAATGGGTAGCCCCATTTCTCCTGCATCTTTCACAACAGGACCCTGGGTAATGCTCACGCAGCCGGCAGATGGGGCAGTTGTTGGCCTGGTACCGCAGCGTGTCAGCACAGGAAGTGCAGAGGCATAGGTGGCGGCAGGGCAGGATCAGTGTGTCCCGCAGGTCTGACAGGCACACCACACACTCACTGCTGTTGTCACTGTTCTCATCATCGGAAGGCTGTAGAGACAAGGGCCTGTGTGTCAGTGGCTTTACAAGAGCCTGAAGGTGGGCCTGATGCTACCTGGGGCAGGCCCTCCTGTGTTTACGTGTGGCACCATCCCCAGGGACTGTGTGGCAAAGAGAGTAGGAGGTGTCAAGGGCACAGCAGAGCTACCACCAAGGGGGAAGCACCAGGCTCACATGGAGAGGAAGAATCCTTCTCTCCCAACCGCAAACATGACGACTCTCTCTGCTATTAGGAGCAGAGAAAGAAAGGATAGCACTGAAACACGTCTTTACAACAGCCAGGACTACCTGTTCAGCCTAAATCATGGAGCATCTCTAACTTGGAAATACTTTCATTATATGAGCTTTCAGACACACCAGGACCTGAAAAGCGAACGAGCAAATGCCTTAAACATAACTGGGTTAACTGGATCTGCTTGTTTATTGGAACACTGCCACATTTAACTATCTTTGCACCATCTGGGGCTACTTCTGAGCTATGGATGCAGCACCAAGTAGCTGCCAGAGAAACCAGTGATGGCTAACGTGGCACAGTGGTGCACACCTTTGATCCTAGCAATTGGGAGGCAGAGGCATACAGATTTCTTTGAGCTTGAGGACAGCCTGGTCTACAGAGTGAGTTCCAGGGCCAGAACTACACAGTAAGGGAGAACCAGTCTTAAAAAAACAAATGACAGATGGCTCACAAGCCAAAAATATGATCTGACAATTTAGTGATTTAACAACATGCTGGTCAACTTGCTGGGGAGAGGACAAAACATTTCAAAACTGCTGTCTTCTGCTGTGGTTGGGGTAATGAAGTGTCCCTCTAAAAGACTTATGGGTTGGAGGCTCTGAAACCCAGATGTTAAAGGAGGTTCCAGGAACTCTGGGAAGGAGGACCTACCTGGAGAAGTAGGTCACTAAGGGCAGGTTCTTCAGGGGCAGGTAGCTTGGATCAGCCCTTTCCGTCTTTTCTGCTTCCTAGCTGCCATGACATGACCTACATTGCTCCACCTCACTTTCCCTGCCTTGGTGGACTGACACTTGTAAAACTGTGAACTGAAATAAGTATTTTTTTTTTGGTTTTTTTGAGACAGGGTTTCTCTGTAGCTTTGGAGCCTGTCCTAGAACTAGCTGTTGTAGACCAGACTGGACTCGAACTCACAGAGATCCACCTGCCTCTGCCTCCCAAGTGCTGGGATTAAAGGCATGCCACCACCGCCCGGGAAATAAATCATTCTTGTTGGAATTACTGTTTCTCAGGTAGTCAGTCAGACACATTAAAGCCTGGTTGCTTAACTACTAAAAAGAGATTAAGGAAAAATGATGGAGTCTGGGGTTCTGGACCTCCAGGGAAAGGCACTTTTCCCATCAAACGTTGTGGGCCTTGGATCAGGCCTGGGAAATCCCAGCACATCACCAATGATGTGCCTTCTAAAAGGCAGGTAGAAACCTGAGGCATATTGCCAGCCTGGAACCCAGTTAGCTGCCCACAAGGACACACCTTGGTCTCCTGGTTGTTCTTATTCTCGATGCCATAGATCTCCTGCAACAGGTAGCTGACACGGTCCACCTAGAGAGCAGAAAGATGTGCTAGGGTTTGGTCAGTCTCCACTAGTGGGCTTCCCTGTGCGTAGATACCTCCAGAGTCACAGGTTCCAGGGAAAGTATGGCTGAAAGTCTGTGATACCTGTTGAATCCCTCCTCCTGAAGAAGGACAAATGCCAGGAAAAAGAGCAGGAAACCCTGACCTGTGCTGAGCTCAGCAAACAACACAGGGAGCAAGGAATGAAGTCAATGGTCCCCCATCCATATATCCTAGAGGGCCAGGTCCCAAGCTGCCCACAATTATCCCCATTACCAGAGAAAAAACACTTTGGACACATTCTGTCACCCACAAGAGGGCCAGAGCTGCTGTCTGTAGGTAGCAGATAGCAAGTCATGCGACTATGCTTTCCACAAGACATGAAAGCCGGATCTGGTCTCAGACACATAACCAGTTAGTTCTGAACAAAAGGCCTCATGCTGTCCAATCCTAAAGTGCCCTAAGTTAATTGTTTCTAAAGTTCCATGGGCCACAGCACCCACCCAGAAAGCCAGGATCTGCTAGCTGGCTTTTAAGAAACAAGGGCCCCAACCCCTAGTGGGATCTTTGGCACTTACAATTTGCTTCTGCTTTAACGGTTTCACAGAGAAGCTGCCATCCACGTGCTGCAGGGGAGAGAGACAGTTAATCTCAAATTGGTCCCTCCAAGAACTCTTGCCCAGCCAGGTGAAGGAACCTACATTCATGGCTAAAAATAAGTAAAAGGGGAAGACGAAGAGCCAGACCACAATGTCTGCACCCATGGCCTCATGCCTGCCTTCTACAGAACCTGGAGCATCTTCTTCAAACACTCCTGCAGAACCCAACTATCCTGAGTGGTCTCCAGCATGCATAAACTGAAGCCACTTAGCCACACTCTGATATTGGCTTGCCAATTCCATTACCCAGAAGCAGTATTTATAGAGCAAGAGTGAATAAACAAGAGTTCTTGGGTTTGGCTCAATCAGGAAGATGACACAAGCACACACTCAGAACTAAAATGTAAGAACAAAATGGAATAGAACCACAATGTGCTTAATGATATCCATGGAAACAGACCGCTCAAAATTGGAAAGGTTTATTAATGTATTAGAATTGAGATTTTTGTTGTTGGTGGTGGTGGTGCTGGTGTGTGTGTGTGTGTGTGTGTGTGTGTGTGTGTGTTTTATTTTCAAGACAGGATTTCTCTGTGTAGCTTTGGAGTCTGTCCTGGAAGTAGCTCTTGTAGATCAGGCTGGCCTCAAACTCACAGAGATCCGCCTGCCTCTGCCTCCCAAGTGCTGGGATTAAAGACATGTACCACCATACCTGGCTTTAGAGCTGAATTGTTTTTTTAAAAGAGAAAACTAACTCTACAGAGTTGTCTTCCGCTCTCCACACACATGCCATCATCCCCTCCCCACCACCATACACACATTGAACCATTTTATTTATTTATTTTTATTTATTTATTATGTATACAATATTCTGTCTATGTGTATGCCTGCAGGCCAGAAGAGGGCACCAGACCTCATTACAGATGGTTGTGAGCCACCCCACCATGTGGTTGCTGGGAATTGAACTCAGGACCTTTGGAAGAGCAGGCAATGCTCTTAACCTCTGAGCCATCTCTCCAGCCCTGAATTTTTTTTTTTTGGCAATAATTAATGTTATTATACTTTGAGTCAACCAAGATCAGCACTCAGATTGTCCAGTAAAGTTGATGGGCACTTATAGAAATTTCTAGAATGTGATACTACAAAAACAAGCCGTTCTTCACTGAGCTCTAAACTGCAAGGACTAAATGGAATGTCTATTGGTGATAGGCCATTCGCCTCACCAGATCCTGTTGGGAGCACTTTTCCCAACAAGACCCAAACATGGGGTGCTCAAGAGGTGGCTGGCCTCTGTCCAGCTCACTCATGTCACCTGCACTTCTGGCCCCAGAAGAGCATGCCTAGGCTTATGCTCCAGCCTGAAGTTAAGTCTTAGCTGTGTGCTAAGGAATAGTAAACAGCCTAAAGGAGGATGGGGTCTCGGGGGCATTATCAAGCAGGAATGTAACACCCACATCTCTGACAAGTGAGGCGATGTATATATATATATATATATATATATATATATATATATATATATATTTGTTTGTATGTATGTATGTATATGTCTATGCTCCATTTTTTTAATTGGATTATTTGTTCTTTTGATGACCAATTTCTTGAGTTCTTTGTATATTTTGGAGATCAGGCATCTGTCTGATGTGGGGTTAGTGAAGATCTTTTCCCATTCTATAGGCTGTCGCTTTGTCTTGTTGCCTGTGTCCTTTGCTTTACAGAAGCTTTTCAGTTTCAGGAGGATCCATTTATTAATTGTTTCTCTCAGTGTCTGTGCTGCTGGGGTTCTATTTAGGAAGTGTTTCCCTGTACCAATGCGTTCAAGTGTACTTCCCACTTTCTCTTCTTCTATGAGGTTCAGTGTGGCTGGCTTTATGTTGAGGTCTTTGATCCAAATTTGGACTTGAGTTTTGTGCATGGTGATAGATATGGATCCATTTTCATTTTTCTACATGTTGATATCCAGTTATGCGAGCACCATTTGTTAAATATGCTTTCTTTTTTCCATTTGATATTTTTTGCTTCTTTGTCAAAAGTCAGGTGTTCGAAGATGTGTGGATTGATATCTGGGTCTTTGATTTGATATGTGTGTGTGTATATACATACATATACACACGTATATATATGTGTGTATGTATAATATATGTGTGTGTGCATGTATGTATGTATATATGTATGTGCACGTGTGCCTGGGGTTGCACCAGCAGGTGGCAGATTCTCATCTACCCCACCACTGTTCACTGAGCATCTACACTGCAAATCAGGTACCATGCCAGCTCTGAGATGACAAACAAGAGGCCACTCCTGCCCCAGCACAAGTAAGAACAGTAAACAACTGCTCAGAGGGTCAGGAAAGGCCTCCCGTGGGGAGGAAGCCTACCAGCAGGAGTGCAAAAAGGAACAGATCATAAGTGAGGCAGACACACATACCAGGTAAGGCCAGTGCTGGGTGGCACCTGAGGATACTCAACCTGGTGGAGGTGGTGGCTGGAAGAGGGAAAGTTAGTCTGTGGCATGGGTCTCTATGTGGGCATCCTAGCTTGTGCGACAGGGTTGGCTTCAGTCTAGAATATTCTACCTCACTGTGATTCTAAAAACTCTTTTAACAACCCTCAAGAGGATGGTCAGCCTTAGGACCAGTACCTTGGGAACTAAGAATCTGTCATTTAGCCCCTGCACCAAGCTCGGACCCCCATACTCAGGCAACACACTGCCCCAGCTTCCAGGCTACAGGGTGGTGGCCAGGATGGCACTTACCTTCTCAAAGGCAGCCAAGAGCACATGAGCATGTCCAGCCACTTCCACAACTGAAGCAGGGAAAGACAAGAGAGGAGAGGCCACAGTGAGGTCATGACTGGGACTCTTGCCCGTCCCCTGCAGGCATGATTTCTAGGAGTCACAACCAGTGGCAGAGCCCAGAGTCCACTCCTGTCTTGCCCTCATCTCATCTCACCCTTTTCTTTTGAAGATGTCCACATGGCAATGCCACCGTCACGAGCCTCTCTGTGGGGTATGGTGAACACCTTCCATTTCCAAAAGAGGCCTTTTGATGACTCATGGAGAAGGAGCCCACTTCCTCCCTCACTGGTCCCACACACTTGAAAAGGATGAGGAAAGACCAACAATGCTCACCATCTCCTTCATCCACCACAGCCTGTATGACGACTGGAAACACACCCTGATCCAGGTCAAAGTTCAACTGACGGAAGGAGGCAAAAATGGTCAGACTCATGGACGTCAAGCAGTGAATTAGTCAACCTGAACTGGAGCGAGCAAATATAATCAAGGACATGGGACATTAAATCACATAGGTCATACAGTTCCTGATGGGCTCTCTAAGCAGAAACTCCTTGTAAGAGGTAGTTAAGTCTGCATTCCCTTCTCTCAGTCCTTGACAATCACTCATCTGCCTTCCCTAGCTGTGGGTGTGCCTGCTCTGGACAGTTCCTATAATGGATCACTTAGTGTGTATTTTTTTGTAACTAGATTTTTTTCACTGGGCATGCTTTCCAAGTTCAGTTAGAATCCAATTCCTTTTTATGGTTGCACAGTCATTCTAGGGGGTGGGGAAGCCATAGTTTGCCCACTCACCAGTTGATCCGTGGGTTGCTTCTACATTGTGACCACTGTGAACAATGCTACCATGTATCTGTTTAGTCTCTGTCATCCAGACCCCTTCAGACATAGCTCCAAGTTTTGGGTTAAATTTAGCTATGCAATTGTTTGATGAAAAGCATCTGGCTTAAACCCCACCAAAGATGGAATCAGACTGAGAGCACTTGGTTCATCCTTCTCTTACTCAAAACAGCAGTTGCTCCCCTCCACTGAACTAGAAACCCCAGAACTGGTGCCATCCTCACCCATGTCCCTGGCCCTCACACCCTGCACCCTGCTAGCAGAGGAGTACTCTGGAATTCACCTGATCCACATCTGTGGGCTACGCCTTGTAAATACTCTTAGCTCCTGTTTCTTCCTATGACTAGGTTAACCTCTGTCCCCAACTCCCTGATAGACAGAAGCTGTAGAGGACAAAATCCAGCCTAATCCAGCCTACAAAGTCTCCAGAACTGTCCTGGTATCTCAGGGAAGTAGCAGACATTTCCATTATTCTCACTAAGGAGTTACTCAAAGAAAGGTCGATGGGCCAGATGTGACAGTGCACAGCTGTAATTCCAACCTCTCAGAAGGCAGAGGGTAGTAAACTCAAACAATGGTGGTGTACACCATTAATCCCAGGAGGGAGGATCTCTGTGAGTTCAAGGTTAACCTGGTCTGCATAGTGAGTTCTAGGCCAGTCAGAGCTACACACTGAGACCTAGTCTCAAAACAAGCAAACAACAGAATAAAACACAAAACAAAACAAAACAAAAATCTGAAAAAGAAAAAAAAAAGGGGGTTTGGTTCCCAGGGAGGCAGAAGCAGGAGGGAGGATCTCTGTGAGTTCAAGGTTAACCTGGTCTGCATAGTGAGTTCTAGGCCAGTCAGAGCTACACACTTGACCCTGTCTCAACAAACAAACAAACAAAACAAAACAAAAGAAAAAAAAACAAAGAAATAAAAAAAACTTATAAACTGTGAACATACTAAAAAGCATGGAATCCTGAGGATGAGTAAGCTATGGCACATGGATTACAGCACAGTTAAGTTAAAGGCAAAACCAATCACAGAACAAGCAAATGAAGCAACTAGAGAAAGGGCCAAAGACAACACTCTCTCCTCACAAGCAGACTTTAGCCGGGACCTCCACAGCCTCAAGGCAGAGCTGTTTCTGTCTGTGCCCTATAGCCTTGGGCTGATGACTAAGCACACTCTGTGAGACTCACTGGCCAGAGGCACAGCTCTCAGTAGACAGAGCTCCTTTCTCCCTCAAGGTCAGGCTAGACCAGCCTGGAACACAGGACAGAAAGGCCTGTCTCTCTTCATCAGAAAAGCTATCCCTCATGGAGTGAACAGCAGGAACGAGCTTGGGCACTATCTCCAACTAAACCCAGGTGCCACTTGTATTTTTAGCCGTATCACACTGAGTCTCAGGTTTGTGTTTCCAAATGAGGCTGCTACTACACCAGTTACACTGACTTCTTCCATGGAAATCCTCCCCTAGGCCAGCTCTGGATACTGCTGGCTGCGGATGTTAGTGTTGTTTATAAAACAGGAAGTTTCATCCACACAGCCCGGGCTTGAGGGTTGTGTGTGTGTGCTCTAAGCACATACTTTTAATTCCAGCGCTCAGGACAAAAGCAGGTGGATCTCTGTGGATTTGGGGCCAGCCTGGTCTACAGAGTAAGTTATAGGACAGCCAGGGCTACAGAGAGACCCTGTCTCAAAAAAATTCTTAACACAGGGAATTTCCCACTGAAAATATAGATGAAAAAGGAGTTAAAAACACTACAAAAAACTTTCAGGAGGGTATGGTTATTTGAATGAGAACACCCTCCCCTTCAGGTTCATAGAGTTGAATACTTGGTCCCACTAGTGAAACCCTTTGGAAAGGAATAGGAGGTGTGGCCTGTTGGAGGATGTATGTCACTGGGGAATGGGTTTTGAGGTTTAAAAAGTCCATACCCTCCCTGCCTGAAACTTCTGGTAAGATGTTAACTCTCAGCTACTGCCCCAGTGTCATGCCTGCCTGCCATTGCACTCCCCACCATGATGGGCAAAGACTAACCTGCTGAAAAGCAAGCAAGCCCCCAATTAAATGCTTTCTTTAAAAGTTACAATGGCAGTAGTGTTGCACACCTTTAATCCCAACACTCGGGAGGCAGAGGCAGGCAGATCTGAGTTCAAAGCCATCCTGGTTTACAGAGTAAGTTCCAGGACAGTCAGAACTGCTATGCAGAGAAATCCTGTCTCGGACCCTCCCTACCCCCCCCCCCATACACACACACAAAAAGAACCCATGTCATTGGTTATGGCATTTCATCATGGTGCAGGCATGATGCAGAAACTGGGACTTTTAGCGCCTTGCTCACAGGGTCTCTTGTAAGTCTGCACCCCTGCAGAAGAACAATCCAGAGGATTCTGGTGATGATGACGCTGGCCACATGTCGCCTTTACAAGGTCCATAAACTGAGCCCAAGGAGAGAAGCTCTCACCCAGGAACTGTTTGTGAGCTAGCTAGGAAGAGCAGAGCCCTGCGCCACCCTAGGCTGGAAGTTCATAGGAAGCCTGAGTGCATGGGGCCCTCTACACTCTGAGCAACTTCCAGGCAGTCTGTACTGTTCTCAGTTGTACTCTGCAGCTGTGCTGGGGGAACTCGGCACAGAAAACAACACTCTGGGGAGAATGTTCAGTGACTCTGGTCCTGTCCTCCTCTCGCTGTGGTATCTCAGGGCTTTATAGAGCACTTCACATATCACAGCTCCCTCAGAGACTCTCACTCCTGAAACCTGCACACAGCTGTGCACTGTAGTGCATACACAGAGAAGTCTTAGACCAAGTGAGTTGACAATGGAAGAGGACAGGCTTCCACCACCAGAGGGAGCCTGAGGAACCTGCATGTATGTTTGTGTACCAGCTGAGTGCCTGGTCCCCCAGGAGGAATTAGAATGACAGACTCTTGAGCTGGCATGTGGAATCTAGGAATCTGAACTCAGATCCTCTACAAGAGGAGGCAGTACTCTTTTCTTTTCCCCCCTTTGGTTTTTCGAGACAGGGTTTCTCTGTGTAGCTTTGGCTGTCGTAGAACTCACTCTGTATATACCAGGCTGGCTTCAAATTCACAGGATCCACCTGCCTCTGCCTCCTGAGTGCTGGGATTAAAGACATGCGCCACCACCTGGCTGTTTTATTCATTTATTTATTTATTATTTATTTTTAAAGATTTATTTATTTATTAAGTATACAATGTACTGCTGGCAAGGAAGGCACCAGGTCTCATTACAGATGGTTGTGAGCCACCATGTGGTTGCTGGGAATTGAACTCGGGACCTCTGGAAGAACAGCCAGTGTTCTTACCCTCTGAGCCATCTCTCCAGCCCATTTGTTTTATTTTTAAAATAGAACAAAAGAAACCCTCATATGGAAAGAGGCTATTGGGACAGGAAGCAGCCCAGGCAGTTGCCACCAGCATGAGTCACAACCAAGTTCTTATATTCAGAGACCAGTCCAAGCCTTGGAGTTTCACAAAGGGGCTCCCAGGCAAGGGTCTCTGTAGGTGGCTGCTGAGAAATAAGGTCAGAGAAGAAAGACTCTGATAAAACTAAGTAGACACCACAGGCAAAGAAGGGCGGGAAGTAGGAAAAACTAACAGAACAGCTGTAACCCATAAGAGGCCTGAGAGGAGAGTGTGTGCTGTGACACGCAAAGCTGTGCCATGTGATTCAGAAACAAAAGGAAAAGACAATGAGGGACAGCAGCTAAACTGTCATGCTGCTGTCTGGGGACAATGACAATGGGGAAACCTCTCTCTGCACTTTTCCAGAACCCAGCACTATAGCCTCCAAGACTACCAGACTTGTGGCCACTAAGCCTTGCCCACATCTTACTCTTTATTCCCTCTGCATATCTGATCCAAGACAAAAACCTGGCCATTCCCAGGCTGCCAGGGCCAAGAGGAATCTCCTTAGGACCCAGTATAATGTACCAGGCAGAAGACAGAAAAACCAAAGAAGGAACAAGAGAAAGCAGGGGCTTCCCCAGTTACCTCATCATCCTTCCACTCGGAGAAGTCAATCTTGAAAGAAGGCAGCGAGAACTGTTGGCTAACGCCCCTTTTGTAGTGGACGGTCTCAGACTGCAGAGAAGGGTTCTTACAGCTGTACCTGAAGGCAGCAAGGTAACCACCTGACTCCTGTGAAGCCATGGGTCCCTGCACCCAGCCTCCCACCTCCTTCTGTTACTCATCTGATAGCCAGCTGAGCGGGCAGCCATTTGTTTTACAGGGATTGAGAGCCTCAGTCATCCCAGATGGAAAGAGGAAGCAACCCACTTGGCCAGATGGTCCTTGCTCTTACAGGTGCCTCCCACTATCAGCTCTGCTCACCATGAGGCTGCCCTGTCCTGCCCATTTCTTCCAGCATCTCTGCCAGCCCAATACCTCTGTTGTCCTCTGGATGGGAAGAACATATCTACGAGGCATTTGGTGCATTTACTTTTTCAGAATGATCATAGTGCAAAACTCCCTATGCCAATGCTTGCTCCTAGCTGCCTGCTTTGCAGTCCCAGCCAGGCACTGCTCATGAAGAGTCAATGCACATGCATGCCCACACAGGGGGAGGCCTTTGCTTCAATGTTTGGGTCATGTTTAGCATCCTGCCACCTTCATGAGTGTTGTGTTCCCTGAACCACCATGCCGCTCTACTGCAGCTCTGCTCTAGTGACCCGAGACCAGCTCCCTGCCTTGCCAGTCCCACAGTGCTCCAAGGACCATCCTGTCATTTATGCAGAAACTCATCTCATACCCCAGGCTGATCATTAGACAACAAGAGTTCAGCCAATGTCCCCCATTCATGAACACAGCCATTATCCACTTCTAATCCCATCCTTACCCATGCTTACTGTCCCAGGGTTTCTCTGGGTATCTAGGACAAAGGCCACATTCAGAGTCTGGGAAGCTGGGGGATATCCCTGCTGTCCTTACTGTCAGTGCCAGTGTAGGAGGGAACCCCACAGAGAGTTTCAGCCTGGATGCAGTAAAAAAAAGGCCAGTCCAGGATAAGAGTCTCAGCAGCCTGGGCCTTCAGGTATAAGCTGTGGAACCCCAAAACCACTCTATTTCAATTTTCATGACAAAATGTTATGGGGCAAGAAAGGAACAGAGGACTGTCTACCCTGCAACTCAGGACAGTATCCCTGCAGGCTGGGTCCTGGAGTCTCCTGTTTCTCTGTCTTGGTGATTTGGTGGTAGTATACAAGCCAGCAAACTGGGAAGGAAACAGGTCTCAGAAAAGGTCTACCAGGATGCATCTCTGAGCAGCCATCTGGTGGCAGCAGGTGCCTGTTCTCACACCTCACAGGACACAACAGAGAACAGCTGATCTGGATGGGCTGGAGCCCCTCAACTGTGGCCCTCACTGCCTCTGAAGCAGCTCCAAGGCACCTGCCCAGAATCCAGGGCTCATCCCGCTATGGTAGCTATGCCCAAGGTCAACTCAGAAACAGGAGCTATTACCATCTGTTCTTACCCTAGAGGCCCGGGAGGAAGGACACCAACCATGTGGGTTATGCTGTCTCAGGCTGTAGCCTGTTAGGAGCTCACCCCAGGGCTTTGCCACTCTGTACACTCCCTTCTGACAGTAAGTACATACACTGGAGTACTGTTAAATAACTTAGTAAATGTAACTAAGTAGCCGGGCGGTGGTGGCGCACGCCTTTAATCCCAGCACTCGGGAGGCAGAGGTAGGCGGATCTTTGTGAGTTCGAGACCAGCCTGGTCTACAAGAACTAGTTCCAGCGCAGGCTCCAAAGCCACAGAGAAACCCTGTCTCGAAAACAAAAACAAAAACAAAAACAAAAAAAGTAAATAAAAATGTAACTAAGTAACTAACCCATTGTGTAGGCCACAGTGGAACCTCAAAGAACCAACTGTGGAAAGGCAGTAATGTCCTAACTGCCCACTGCCACTCAGGAGGAAGTCTGTTGGCTGCTCAGGGCCAAGTCCTAGAGGGAAATCTTTTCACAACCAGCAGCTAGCTTTGATGTATGGGGAGCTGGTCAAGGACACCACTGTAAGAGCTAACTCCCCAATCTTCATTTCCAGCTGAGGAAACTGAGGAACAAGCAGTTGTATGTACTGATCACTCCAAGATAGCGTTCTCAGTCCTTACTCCCCAGGGCTAGATCTGAGCCTTTTCAAGGTCCTCTCCATCACAGCAAGGACACAGATACTTTCTGCCCATCTGTGAGGCCACTCAGACCAGGGCGGCTTTCCTGCTGAGGCAGCCCCTGCCATGGTCAGGCTGTGGCTGCAGGCTGCAAACTCCTGGGACTGTCAAGACTCATTTTAAAGAAAATCTCCAAAAGTTCAAATCTGTAATTGTAACACAACAAAATACATGTATGTGGTATCCACCCAAACTCCTGACATAGAGCTCCCAATCTTTTCAAGTTTTTTGGGTGCTGGGTATCTCTCTATCCAAAGGAGGGAACTCTATGGAGGCTTCTGGAGGAGGCTGGTGACCAGAAAGACCAAGCCACCACTAGCAGTTGGGGACCTGTCAGCCCACTGCCCTCTCCAGGGAGGGGAAAAGCCCATAAGACATAAAGCCCAACGTGCTGCACCGAGGGACTCACACTGCCATGCCGTTCAAAAACTCCTCTACTGCCTGGCAATAAATGGTGATAGCCACGCGGGCATCGGCATCAAAGGTGAATTCCAGACTGTAGAGCACACGGGGCTTCTCACCATCCTCTGTAGGGCTGTCTGCATCGTCTTTGTACCTACCAAAAGTGGGCAGAAGATGGCAGGTCAGGAACCATAGCATCCAAGAACTGGCCTGCCCACACAGCTGCAGGGCATAAAGTTAGCTGCTTGGGTATGTCTGCTTTGCTAGCAAAGGTGGAGGGAGACCTGGTCCCTGTGGCACAACAAGATCTATAATCCATTGATGTGGGATTCCCCTCTGTATGCTGTGAATAAAGAAGTTGTTTCGGCCAGTGGCTTAGCAGAATAGAGCTAGGTGGGGAAACTAAACTGAATCCTGAGAGAAAGAAGGCAGAGTCAGGGAGAAGCCATGGAGCCATCAGAGGAGAAAGACGCAAGCTGTCATTTGAAACCTTGCCAGTAGGTCACGAGCCTTGTGATAAAACATAAAATAATGGAAATGGGTTAATTCTAGATTTAAGAGCTAGCTAGCAATATGCTTAAGTGATTGGCCAAGCAGTGATTTAAATAATATAGTTTCCGTATGATTACTTCAGGAGTCTGGCAGCCAGGAAATGAACAAGCAACCTTCCTACAACAATCCATAGTCTGCTCCCCTTTCTTACTGCCCCCAGAGTAAGGGACAAGTGTTCTTGGTATGGATATCTTAGGTTTAAAGCAATTTCACATGCTATTGGCAACAGACTAACTCATCCCAAGTGTAGCCACCTTACGTACCCTACGCACAGCAGGAAACTGAGCGTGTTCCCTGCCCCCACACTTCAGATGCAGGGGCACCCAGTAACCAGTGCTTCCCACCCAGGTACAACTGCAAGGGGTGGGAGAACCTCTAGCTTACGGCTCAGGGCTCTGTTTACAGAGTCTGACAGCATATGAGAACAGAGACTGGGCCCTCCCAATATCCCTGGCCCTTTCTAAGCACCGAGCAGAGCCTCTGCACCACACAGGGTCCCCAGGAGGGCAGCACTAGCAGAGTTACCTCACAAGTCGGAGGGAGTCTTTGCGGATGTTCACCAGGCTCCTCAGGGTCTTTACTGGCTCATGGGGGGCAGGAGTGACATAGGGAAACTAGGAGAGAAAAATATAAGTCAACGTAGATGACTCTCTAAGAAGCAGCAGAGACAAGGAGACAGAAGTCAAGGGAGACCCCAACAGGTATTCCTGGGCTCTGGTCCCCATATGAGGTGCTGAACCGATACTGGACATACTGCTCAGGAGACCCTGGCCATTTGGCCAGAATATGGGCAGGGACTGGCCACACCAAGCCACTTTGTTATTCAGCCAGTGTTCTCAGCTCTATGCAGGACCCTCAGAAGTGGCCATGGTTAGGCTCTGCAGGCACTCTCCTTTGAAAGGTCACAACTCACTGCCCACAAAGACAGTCTGCATAAAACACCAACCCAAGTATTTGGGAAGATAACACATGTACATGTGTGCATGCTTATAATTATGCCCCTATATAAAATATATATATATATATATATATATAAAACTGGTGACATGAAACTATAGCTGTATCTGTCTATGTCTTCTGCCAGCAACATTGTGCTGGAGTTTGAAAGGAGAGACTAAGTTTGGTAAAGGTACAAAGATTGTACATATTCTCTATCACAACCCAAGTGGATGCCCAACTGTCTCAGCATGAAGTAAAAATAAAAAGATTTGAAGGCTAGAAAGATGGTTCAACAGTTAAGAGCATTGGCTGCTCTTCCAGAAGATCTGGGTTCCATTCTTAGCACCCACATGGCAGCTCATAAGCACCTGTAACTCCAGTTCCAGGGGATATGATGCCTTTTTCTGGTGTCCATAGATATGGCATGCACACACCTCACATACATACACTCAGGCACACACATATACACATAAAATAAATCTTTAAAAAACTAAAAAGACCCACAGAAAGCCTGAAAAGTTAAGACTCTGGGAGTTGAAGTAACAAATGTGACAAAGAAGAGGTCCCAGGCTAGTTCCCAAGTAGGAGCGGACAACACTTGCTCCAGCCCCTGGCCTGCAGGATATACTACAAATCAAGATTTTGTGTTAGCGACTTACTCTGTGACTAACACACCTGGAAGCCTGATCTGAAGGCTACTCATGAGGCCTGAAGGTTGTTCAGGATGCAGTCATGTTGGATGTTGGAAAATCAGCTCATTATTCCTTAGATGTCCTCCTGTCTTGCCTATTGTTTAAAAATTCTGCTCAGGGATTTCCTCCCTGGCCCTTGCTCTTCTCCATTGGACCCTCTTCCTAGGCATCACACTCAGACCTAGGCTTACTGGTACTGTCCATCAGTGCAAATCCTCTGCTTCCTGGTGTTCCTTGCTCTTGCACACCCAGGAACTATCATGCTTTCCTCAATACTTCCCATAGGAAACTTCTGTTCCTCCTTCTCATTCTCATCTGACATTTCTACCACCCATCCACCCTGCCTTTCTTGCCCTAGGCTGAGCCTCCCTCACCTCCTGAAGGCTTACTAAAAGGCCCATTTGACTACCTTGATTCTAACCCATAGGAGGTGCACTGTCTAGTTCTATGACAACTTGACCTAAGCTGGAGTCATCAGAGAGGAGGGTGCCTCAATTGAGGAGATGCCTCCACAAGACTGGACTGTAGACAAGCCTCTAGGGCATTTTCTTGATTAGTAATAATGTGAGAGTGCCCAGTGCATTGTGGGATGGACTCTGTGAGAATGCAGGCTGAGCAAGCCATGGGAAGCAAGCCAGTAAGCAGCACTCCTCCATGGCCTCTGCATCAGCTTCTGCCACCAGGTTTTGCCGATTGAGTTGCTGCCTTGGCTTTCTTCAATGGACTACGATCCAGGATATGTAAGTCAAATAAACCCTTTCCTCCCCAAATTGCTTTTGGCCATGGTGTTCCATCACAGCAAAAATAACCCTAACTAAGATGAGAATACCCTCTGGCATTGGAGCTTACTTCTTGGGGAATCCAGCATATACTGAAGACCAGCTGAGACAGGCAGCCTTGTAGACTGAACAACTACTGGACTCTTGGACTTTCCATTCACAGCCAGCCATTGCTGGAGTAGCTGGACACAGCCTGTGAATCATCCTAATTAATCCCTTTATATAGAGATTGATTCTCTGTGTTCTGTTTCTCTGGGAAACCCTGACAAATAAACCCTCTCACCTATTTCACTGCCCTCTGATTGGCCTGCAGACTCACTGCTTGCTGGGAACCTGGCCTAGGTCACTCCAACTCCTCCTTTCCAACTCACAACTCAGTCCAGCCATGGACCCTGCAGTAGGATCTTTTTCTATCACTTTTGATTTGTGTTCTCTCTCTCTCTCTCTCTCTCTCTCTCTCTCTCTCTCTCTCTCTCTCTCTCTCTCTCTACTATTTTCTTCTTTATGATCCTCACTATCTGAGAAATGGGGAAAGGGTCTGACTTCAGTCTTCATCCTAACGTGAGAGCCCTAGACATATACCAGTTGCCAAACATGTACTGAAGGAATGGACAAATATGCTTAACTATGTGTTTCCTTGGCAATTAGTGGGATCATGGCTCTTTCCACCACTCCACAGAACATGGCTATTCTTTCTGCTCATACAAAAGGCCTAGAATGAAGTCACTAACTCTGTGCAGCCCAGATGCACTAACTAGTTCAATAATGGCTATTCTGTTCCTTAGTGACCCAATCCTAACTGTCAGAGGCAGCCCCAGGTCACAATCCAAGTCACATGCTCCATTCCAGCTCTGTCCCATCTGTGGTCCCAAGACTCACCCTAGCCACAAGCACCAGCCCTGCTGAGACCCACCTGGACTGGACGACTGCCCAGGAAGTTCAGATCCATGTTCTCTCCAAAGAGGTAGCCTTCAGGATGTGGGGTGTCAAATTTCTCGCCTCCCATGAAAAAGTGCGAAGCAAAGTAGTTTCCTGCTTAAAAAAAGGAAACATGTTTGTCCCTAGAACACGGTGCTCAGCATAACCCTGTGGGAACAACCAAGAAGCCCCGGGGCTTCATTCTAAGTGGCTCAAGTTCTGGTTCTGCCTTCTATAAACAACCAAGTTCTGAATTTGAACATCACTGTCCTCAGGAGTCAGGTAAGTCATACCCTATCTGAAAAGACACATTCAAGCTCTAACCCGTTACTCAGCCTAGGAAACAGGTGGGGTCGCTGTTGGTGTGGTAGTCACGATGAAACCCCAATGGAATAGGAAAACTCTCACCCAGTGTCGACACATGTATGAAAGAGGGAGATCTGGACACGTGTACACAGAGAGAAGGAAGTGGATGAAGATACGGGCAGAGACCGAAGGGAAGCAGCTACCAGTCAGGGGTAGAATGGATCCTCCAGAAGCCAAGAGAGAAGCAAGGAAGGACTCTCCTTGAAGTCTTCACTGGAAGAAATTGATTCCTGATTCCTGGCCTCCAGAGTTGTGAGGGGACACACAGCAGTGGTCTTACAGTCATTGTTGATGCCTGCTTCTCATAGCTTCTCCAGAAATCCCACGTAATTCTTACCCTCACACTGTCTGTACCTTGCCTCCCAAATCTGAGTGCCATGAACTTAATACCCAGCAATGGTCAAAGTTTAAAATTTGATGTTGATCTGGATTCTTTCTCACAAGTACTGAAACTTTAAGAATCTCCCACCTAGACCCCAGAGCAGTTAAAACATTTTACAGGGCAGGAGACATGGCACAGCGGTTAAGAACACTTGCTGCTTTTGAAGAGGTATGGGTGTGGTTTCCAGTATTCACAACCACCCCTAACTACAGGTTCAGGAGTTCCAATGCCCTCTTCTGGCTTCTGTGTGAACCAGGCATGCATGTTGTACATATGCATACGTGAAGAAAAAATACTCATATACATAATATAGAGTAAATACATCTTTAAAAACATTAAACTTGCATTTCTCTTCTGAGGAAAAAGATGAAAGGCTTCAGATGTTGAAAGAATTGAGTACAGATACCCCTGAAGAAAACCAGAAGCCAGGCCTCTCCCAAACATCTAGCCTGAGGCTGGCCCACTACACCTCAGTACTCTCCAACACGCACGACCTAAGCAGAAGCCTAGGTGACCATGGGCCCATGGATGTTAGGGTTGTTCAGACTGTATTATCCCTCAACTTCACAAACATCAGCAAGTTCTGGATCCCTAAATCCACGAGAGTTCTTAGGGTCCCAGTGGGAATTCTGGGCCTCTCAGGCAACCAGGAACACCCAACACTGGCCTGTGACTGAAGAATCACAGCTTCAAGGTAGGCAATGGTGACACATGCCTTTAATTCCAGCTCTCAGGAGGCAAAGGCAGGCAAATCTCAGTGAGTTCGAGGCCAGCCTGGTCTACAGAGCGAGTTCCAGAACAGCTACGGCTGTTACACAGAGAAACCCAGTCTCAAAAAAACATAAATAAATAAAAATAAAAGAAGAAGAATCATCACAATCCCAGCTATTGTAGGAACACACAAGGCCATAAGGTAGATCAGGGCCCAGGAGATAAGGCCAGGCAGCTCTTACCCAGTGTAGGAGCCCAGAGCTATGAAGTCAGTTCAGCTGTCCCTGACTATGGGAGCAGCAGGCAGGACCTAACCTCAACTCTAGTGCTTACTTACCATGTGTACTGGACAGTCAACTGCAGCCAAACAAAAAGAAGAAGGTGACAACTAGCTCAAACCATAAGACCTGGGTTTTATAGACTGCCTCATAGTGCTCCATAAAAGACCTGCACATACCTGCACAGAGCAGAATGACTCACATGTGTAAAATGATGTGCGTTAGTAAGGTCAAAAGAGCATGCTGGATGTACTCCTGGATCCTGTTTGACAGACACACCACACAAACTGTGAGAACAAACAGAATCGTCTCACAAAATATGCCTGAAAAGCTACAAAGCCATGTGGAGTCCAAGAAAAGGGCCAAAGCCCAGGCTTTCTGTTCTGCAATGGGTCTTTGCATTAAACATGTCACATGGTGGCTTTGTCAATAAAGAGAATGACTGCAACAGAGACAAGTATAAGAACATATTTCCTGCAGCCACACACAGCTCTGCTACCATAAAAGTTCTGGTAAAGCCAGGTGGTGGTGGTGCACGCCTTTAATCGCAGCACTAGGGAGGGAGAGGCAGGAGGATCTCTGTGAGTTCGAGGCCAGCCTGGTCTACAAGAGCTAGTTCCAGGACAGGCTTGGACAGGCTCCAAAGCTACAGAGAAACCCTGTCTCAAAAAACAAAAACAAAAAGTGCTGGTAAACATGAGCACCTATGGGGAGAGAATCTCAAGGCGGTGTCTGATCATGTCTGGCCTTGACTTCAATTCTGGCTGACCTCTATACACCTAATAGTGCGTCTCAACCATGAAGCAGACGTGTGGGACTTTGACCAGCAGTTGTAAAACAGTCTAGTCTGTCCTCACATACAATGAATGGCTGCTAGGAAGCTCACCTGTGCTAAGATCTTTCTGATTGGCTGGCAGTGCACTAGCAGGCAGCAAGAGATGCAACAAGAAGATGCAAGAAAGACACAAGGAAGCCCACTAATACCACACATGACCTATGACCCAACACTTAAATACCCTTGGAATATCTATTCCTTTGGGGTACACTCCACAGCAAGGGTAGCCTTGGTCTGAAAGGAAGGCTTGAGAGAAGGCACAATGAACACAGAAGCTGAGATGCCTCAGAGCCCCAAGCAGGATATAGGTATCTGGTTGGGAAATCTTCTGTCCCAACCTCCTCCAGAGGTCCTTTAAGAAACAACCACATTAGCCAGATGGTGGGGGTGCAGGCCTTTAATCCCAGTACTAGGGAAACAGAGACAGGTGGATCTCTGTAAATTCAAGGCCAGCCTGGTCTACAGAGTGAGTTCCAGGACAGGTCCCAAAGCTACAGAGAAACCCTGGATTGAAAATAAAGGTAAGAGGTAATAAAGTAAACAGTTTGCTTTATTAATACTCTATCACTGTTCTACAAATAACATACAACTAATTTATAAAACAAAAATTTCAAATGGTATAAGATACGGAAAAACATGTCTGTCACATCAGTGATTATAATATCCCAGAATGCCAGGCAGTGGTGGCACACTTTAATCCCAGTACTCGGGAGGCAGAGGCAGGTGGATCTCTGAGTTTGAGGCCAGCTTGGTCTACAGAGTGAGTTCCAGGACAGTCAGGGCTACAGAGAAACCCTGTCTCAAAAAAACAAAAATTAATAAAGTAATAATAATAATAACAATAATATCCCAGAATGACCCAAGTTTTATCTAGAGTGAGATAATAGTGATGGCCATACAACTAAATATACTAGAAACCACCAACTAAATTTAGGAACTTGGTATGTGAGTAATGTCCCAATAAAACCATTTAAGAAGACAATAACCTAAAAAAAAAAAAAGACAATAACTAGCAATAGATGCTACCTCTTGGGCGACAGAGTAACCTCAGCAGCAATCTGTGTGCCTAGCATGCTCAAGGGGGGCAGTGTTTATGTCCTCACCTTTTGCACCAATACACACACACACACACACGCACGCACGCACACGCGCACATGCATGTGCACAAAACTGAGGAAATGATCGTTCTGTGGTGTGATTAAGGGGAAGGTTTTTATTGTAGATATGAGAGAGAGAACAGCCAGAAGCATCAGAAAGTCTGGAGCAGAAAAAGTAGACTGAACATGGTCAGCAGACTGGACCTGGCCACAAGAGAAGCAGGAGCAGAAGAGAAAGAAAAAGGGACATAGAGAGAGGGAATGTGACAGAGCTGGGGAAGAGTAAGAGGGTGAGCACAGCCAAAATAGCAGGGTTCTAAGGAGAATGAGTAGCTGGAGGAGGGAAGCCCATGAGCTGGGGACTTTAGGGTAGGGGAGGAGGTGAGAAGGGCTAGGACAGCTAGCATGGACTCTGAAATGTGTAACAGGCACTTGAGATACTGAGGGATCCTGGAAGCTAGTGTGAGCTTTGATATGACAATAGATACCACACATAGCCATTTGTCCCTTCTGCCTTTTGGAATTTAGGGAAATAGGAGTTTCCTTGGGACCTGACACTGGGAAGATGGCTCAATGGATAACACCACTTGCCACCAAACCTGATGACTGAGCTCTCTTCTTGGGACTCACATGGCCTTTGACGGCCATCACTGCATGTGCACACACCCACACACACACTTGCTGAGGGACTTATTCAGCCAATAGCCTTTAAAATACTGGGCCACTTTGGGCGTGGTCTCATGTACTATAAATATAGATGTAAAAGTGTGTGTGCAGGCCTACTGGCTGCTGGATTCGGTTCCAGCTCCCTGCACATGCAGAAGACTGCAGATCACTACTGTTTCTGTGAATTACTCACAATGTAGGCAGCACAGATCTTCAAATTTCCTGCTTCATGAAAAGTCTGGGTCTGTAAGCTGAAGATGGATGCCCCAACATTACAGAAGAACTTTGGCTGACTGTCCAGACAGCAAGATGTCTCTTGAAAATTTTATAGTTTTGGAGGTTGCTTACAATGCATTTCCTGTTTACTTAGTCAATATTATAGCCTCCTGAGGTCTTTGAAGAGTTGAAGACAGATACTTATAGTTTTCCTTAGTTATAATCAAGAATAAATTAGATATAAAACTTAAGACTCACAAAGACAGGATAGATAAGAATATTTTCCTTAATTTGCCAAATATAAATGGACTAAATATTGTAACTATAATTCTTGTTTGATAACTGTTTTATGTATGTAATTTTATTATGTTAAAGTTAAAATCTTTCTTATTAGTCAGATAGAAAAGGGGAGATGATGTGGGATGTCCTCCTGTATATGTGTTGCTTTTATTGGTTGATGAATAAAGCTTTATTGGTCAATGGCATAACAAAGTAAAGCCAGGTGGAAAATCAGAACAAAGATAGAGAGTAGGTGGGGTAAAGAAGGCGCCATGTAGCTGCCGAAGGATAAGGATGTTGGGGACTGTAGACCCTCAGACCCTGAATTTTCTATGACCCCCTTGCTTGCCAGAGTAAACAACTTGTTTTCCTGGGCTTGCAGCTGCTCTGGGCATGAGACCCTCATGAGTTCCTGATGGCAGGAGAGTGGTTTCTGGTGGGCTTGCCGCTGAAAAATCCTGAGAGCTAGGGCGTGGCTATTAGTCAAGGAGAGCCCTATATAAGCTGCTCTGGAACACAATAAAGGGGACAGTCTTTTTTTTTTAAAAAAAAAGTATTTATTTATTATGTACACAGTATTTAGCCTCCATGTATGCCTGCAGGCCAGAAGAAAGCATCAGATCTCATTACTGATGGTTTTGAGCCACCATGTAGTTGCTGGGACTTGAACTCAGGACCTCCAAAGGAGCAGTCAGTGCTCTTAACCTGTGAGCCATCTATCCAGCCCTAAAGGGGACATTCTTACTTCAAGAAGGACCCATGTCTCTGTCTGTGTGTGTGTATGTTTCAATCTCCAGCCCCTTGTGAAACATCCCATGGTATATGGGCAGAATGGTACGGGAGGGACAGTATAGAAGGACATGCCAGAACTTTACCCAGTAAGCCACAGCCTCGTGGCAATATACAAAATAATAGAAATGTAATTAATATAGTTTCTATGTGATTACTCGGGTCTGAGCCGCTGGGAAACAAAGAGCAATCTCTGCCTACACACACTCACAAATGTGTTAATAAAATGTAATGAAAATTTTTAAGAGGAAAAAAAAAGAATGAAAAGACAAAGCATGTCCTGGAATCCCAACCAGGAATTGAGGACAATCTGGGACACACCAACTCCAAAACAAAAAAGAAAAAGCACAGACCAACTGGAGAGAGCTAAGGAAAAAGATCTGGAAAGATCCACAGGAAACCCTGTTGACAAATCTCAGAAGAAAGAAGAACATGGAAGTGGGAAACAACCTCACTATACTTTGCAAACCAACAACAATGCTAATTCTTACCCATTCATGCAGGTTCTTGTTGCTGTTTTAATCTCACTTATCAGAGAGAATCTGGGACTAGGTAAGAGGTTCTTGGTCATAACCAGTGATTCTCAAACTTCCTACTGTAACCTTACAGTTCCTCATGTTGTGGTGACCCCACCAACTATAAAATTATTTTTGGGATGGGCGGTAGTGGGCACGTCTTTAATCCCAGTACTCCGGGAGGCAGAGGCAGGTGAATCCCTTGAGTTTGAGGCCAGCCTGGTCTACAAAAGCTAGTTCCAGGACAACTAGGACTGTTACACAGGGAAACCCTGACTCAAAAAACCAAAAAGAACCAAAACAAAACATGATTTTCTTTGCTATCATAATTGTAATTTTCTACTGTTATGAATTGCATTGTAAATATCTGATATGTGACTCATGTGAAAGGGTCTTTTGACTCCAAAGGGTTGCAACCCACAGGTTGAGCTAGACCCTTACTTAAATATCCGCAACCAAATCCACTGAGCCTTTGACTCAGACCTGGGCTGAAGGCAACTTGCCTTCCCTCAGCACCTCAACATCCCGCACCCTCCCCTGAGCATGAGGGCAGAGGCCCTACATCTGGATGTGGGGTGCTTCTCACCTTGCCTGAGATCTTCACATCCCAGGAATGTGGACTCCTGATTCATAGGTTCCAAAGGTTCCAGTTAATTTAGTCCCTTCTCCTTATATTCCAGGAACCCCCAGTGAAACAAATGTCACTGCACCTGGCCCTATGGCACCTTCCCCTGACCTGGCCCCATGCTCCCCTCCCATCTATTTACTTAGCTTTCCTCCTGCCCTCTAGCCCAACAGGTTGTGCCTGCCTTGAACTCTGAAGTAAAGTCAGCCTCAACCACCTAGAGGCTTCTCGCTGTCAAATCTTCCCTGAACAACCCTGAATCACAGCATGCCTCTGCTATGATGGCCTATGCAATTAGAGTTCAACACACACCAAATGAGGAAAGGCAGAGGATGTTATGATCAATGTTTGACAACAGAGGAAACTGAGGCACAGAGAGGTCAATGAGATGTGCTTACTGTCCCCCTGTGCCCTTGTCCTTCAAGCAAAGTGACAAGACAAGGCCTCTTAGTGTGAATACTCTAAGAAACCCATTAGTCCCTGGGCCAATGAGGGAGCATCAGCTTGCTGGATGGTTTTGATCATCACCCCTGTAAGGGAGCAAGAAAGGCAGAAAAAAGACCATTGCCACGCATAAGAAAGTATACTAATTGTACCTGATGAAAATTCTTCTTGACCCCTCACAGGACAGATGTTGCCAGTTCACAAAGTGCTACACACTGCCCCTAAACCCAGCTCCATGATGCAACTGGGGCAACCAGCAAGATCAGAACATCATAGGTCCTAGAAGAACAGTGCTCTCAGGAAAGCCACCCCACACCCAGGCTCCAGGCCTCCTGCTAAGTGGGAGGCAGTGAGGGCAGCAGATCCACAGCTTGCCCGTTGTCAAGGGTAAATCCAACTCGCTCCAGTGAACTGTCCACTGGCCCCAGGGTTGAATCCATAAGTGCACACAGACCAGGACTTCTCTTTGCTCTAGAAGGAGCTTCCCAGTCTACTCCTCTCTAGGGCTCAAACCTTTATGTAACCTAACACAGGAAGAGATGCTGACAGGACAGGAAGGTGAGGGAAGTCACCCCTAGAAGGAATCTTAACTTATCTGCAGACTAGAGACATGAGGCCCAGCCATCACCTTACCTCCCTCAGGACACCCTGAGGACAGGCAGGAGTGAGCATGCAGAGGAACCCTGCCAAGTGAAGACACTTTTAGTAATGTTACCCACACTCCGTTTGCCTGAAGGATACCTGTGGCTCCCCAACTCCGAGCATGAAGGAGGGATAACAATGGCAAATCAAACCAAGCACAGCACTATTACAAAAGATTCTAGCTCCTCTGTCTCCACAAGCTTAGCCTTTATAGCCATTTTCTGTAAAAGTTTCCACGACCTCCAGGATGGCCCCAGCTGCTGGGTACAGGAGGTGGCTGCATGCAGGGCAGATGGAATAATTCTACAGCACTTTATGGAAAGCAGTCAGTAGGATATACCAAATGTTCCCAAGTAACAAAACAACCCAGAATCAAGTGTCAGGTCCCAAAGAAATTCAGAACAAACGGCTCTCACCCCCACCTCCAACCTAAAACCTCTCCAGTGCCTCAGCTTTGTTTCCTTTCACCCAGCTTCTGATTCCTACAGAATCCAGCCATTTTGGCCACACAATCACTTGGTTCTTTAGGTCCTTCACTCTTGATTCCTCGTCCTTTCTTACATTTTTGTTAACTGTACTCAACACCAGGATTTTAGAAAACTTAAAGAAAGAAGAACATACATTTGGTGACACAGTATGTTTAATAAATAAGGCTTATAAATTTGTAAGATCTGCTCAACATTTCTGACTTGAAATCAGATAACAATTTTGTTAAGCTTTAACTACTTGAATGGCTGAGTCACACAAAAACTGATGGTTCTGTAATGGTATACTATTTTTTAAAAAATTAGGAAAGTTTCCAGTCTCCATGTGGCCTGCTTTTAGGATTTAAAGTTCATTTATGGTTTAAAGTTTTTGTTTTTTTGAAAACAGGATCTCATTATGTAGCCCTGGCTGTCCTGTAACTCACAGAGATCCACCTGCCTCTGCCTCCCAAGTGCTGGAATTAAAGGTATGTACCACCACTGGCCAGCTAAAAGAAAAAAAATTCTTTAATGTGCTCAGAACTATGCTCATAGTCATGCTAAGTACAGATGCAATTCATTTACAGAAATTAATTCTGTTTGTGTTCTCAAGATTAAACCTAAATAAATATACTTACTAGATGGTCCTCAGACTCCTCAGAGATCTGCTGAATATGGCATTTAAAGTGATTAATAAAATGCTTCCCATGGTAGACAGGAATGTCAGCTCCTAGTAGCAACCCTGAGGTCTCCAAAGAAGACAGTGGGGCACAGATGACTCTACTTGGATTTAGGTAATGCTAACCACTACAAGAACTGCCCCATGCCTCAGCCCCTGCCAAGGTCCTGCCCTAACTGTGGACACTGTTGGGTTGACTGCTCTGCTCTGCCTGGGCAATGTAGGTCAGTTTTCCCAAGTGCCTCCTCTATAGGAAAATCTCTCAGGCCCATGTTCTGTGTGACAGCTGAAGACCTACAAACTGCCATCTAGATCACAGGAAGCCTAGGATAACTGGCCAGGTAGCGACTGATACATACATAGGCCATTTGGATTAGACTTCCTGCTATAATTTATCCTTCTCAGATCTCTGATGACGTTGGTGGCTGTAGTTCTGTCAGTTTGGTAACAGCAAGCACCCAGTTCCTCCCTGCAAGGGTGCAGCTGCCTGGTCAGTTTGTTTCATATCTAAAATCAGACCTCAGGCATCACTTTTCCAGAGCATTAGGTCTCCAGCTGAGAAAGCCCTACACAGTTTACCTCACTTACTGACTTCACTCTGAAAGAGATAAACTTACAAAACAGGTTTCAATGTAACTTTTGACTATTCCTTCATTTAAAGGAACTTGCTTTGCAATGACAGCTCTCAGTGGTCAACCACTTGTGTCTCATGGTAAATGACAGGATGGAATGGAATCATTTGAAGTTTGAGTTGTGAGTATCTAAGAAAATGTTTTAAGGTGTGTAAATGCAAGCTGTAACGGTCTAAGTGATTTAAGGTAATGAAAAAAATGGGAAATGTTTCAGATTTCCTTCCCCTTCTATACTATTGTTACAATAGACTTCAAACCATCAAAATTTCAATATCAGTGCAGTTCTAGCCAGGTGGTGGTGGTGGCACCAACACTCAGAAGGCAGAGGCAGGCAGATCTCTGTAAATGTGAGGCCAGTCTTGTCTACAGTGAGTTCCAGGACAGCCAGAACTGTTACACAGAGAAACCCTGTCTGGAAAAACAAAAATAAACAAACAAAAATCAATGGAGTTATGATAACCTATTAATCTAGCCCTGGTAAATCACTACTATAGCCACAAATTCAAAATTCTAAGTTTCCTTTGAATGTTTTCTCAACATGCTGAAAACTATATATCCAATCTGTATTTCCAGCCCTCTGGACAGGAGAGAGTGTACATGATTTAAACCCAAAACCATAGCTTTTGCTATGACTCAAAGGGGTGAGTCTACTGCTTTTTCTACAATGTGGATTTCAGTACAGATTACAAACAGTAGTGATGCTAATATATCTAAAACTTTTATCTTTTTCTGTAAACTTAAAAAATTTCTTTCTTTTTTTTTTTTTTTTTTTTTGGTTTTTCAAGACAGAGTTTCTCTGTGGCTTTGGAGCCTGCACTAGAACTAGCTCTTGTAGACCAGGCTGGTCTCAACTCACAAAGATCCGCCTGTCTCTGCCTCCTGAGTGCTGGGATTAAAGGCGTGCGCCACCACCGCCCGGCCTAAAATATTCTTATAAGCAAACCAGGCAGTGGTGGAGCACACCTATGATCATGGTACACAGCAAGATCCTGTCTCAAGCTCAAAAGCTACAGAGAAACCCTGTCTTGAAAAACCAAAAAACACACAAACAAAAACCCACCCAAACAAATAACAACAACAAATCTTGTAAGTTTCAGCAAGTTGGATCCACCTGTCATGGGTCAAATGGACTCCAAATAAGGATTCCTATCAATCAACAGCCTAATCTTCCCCGCTACTGTCTGTCCTGAGAGTGGGCTTCTCCTTTCCCTGATCTTGGAAATCCTCTTCTCCCCTAACTACAGGGACCATGGGCCTGGAAGTTTCAGCTGTACACCCAAGACAAAGATTTTCCTCCAAGCTCCTTAACTTTATCTTCTGTCCCTAGTCTATATCCGTCTCAACAGATTTGCAATCAAATGAAGAGTGTAAAATGCTCCTACAACATGGCAGCCCCAAGGGTTCCTTCAGAAGCTGCATCCCAGCCTGCTTCAAAGCAGCCTACACTTCACTAGGCCCAGGTGGTTCTCGAGAACCTGGGGGGTGAGTAAAATAGATGTCCCCCAGACCGCACTTGAGAGAGTCAGGCAAATATCATGACAGGCCCCTAATAACTCAGTTAAGAATTAGGCCTCAGGGGCCTGGAGAGATGGCTCAGTGGTTAAGAGCATTGCCTGCTCTTCCAAAGGTCCTGAGTTCGATTCCCAGCAACCAAATGGTGGCTCGCAACCACCTGTGATGAGGCCTGGTGCCCTTTTCTGGCCTGCAGGCATACACACAGACATAATATTGTATACATAATAAATAAATATAAAAAAAAAAGAATTAGGCCTCAGTTCCTGAGGAAGACATAACAAAGGGCCATCGATCACCAACTGCCCCCACAGTAAGGGCAAGGGGAATGGCAAGCACTAAGCCAGAGCCAACCCCTCTCCATCAACCCCTCAGCCCCCACACATACACCAGGTACCTCAAAGCAATAACCATATAAGGAGAAAGCCTGGGACTTGTCCAGATTTGCCCATGCCTACTATCCCTAACCAATTAGAAGCGTACTAATATGATCACTTGCATAAACCAATCCTAGACAGAACAACCACACTGCTTTTAGAATTCCTTTATTATATATAAAAGAGTATTGCAAGTTCTTCTTGGGGGTTGCTATTCACCATTTTTGCCTTTGTGTTGGATGCACTGCCCCAGCATGCTACTACCTTGAGATAATAAACGCTCTTGCTAATTGTATAAGTGGATGGTGGTCTTTCGTGGGACATCTCCAGGACCCCCCCAACAGCATTCCCATCTCCCTTCCCAGCCTCTTGCCAACACTGCAGCCTTCCTGCACCCTGACAACAAAGCTCTAATTTCAGCTGAGAAGCAATTATAGAAGAGACAAAGTTGCCCCTTCTCATCAACAAAAAGGCTGGGATTTCAGGTCCGAAATAAACAGAACAAATGGCTAACTGCCATGCCTGTTTAATATGGCAAAGCACATGCTGGCCAGGCTCTCTCAGCAGCACAGGTACCTGTTAGAGTCCTCTCAGCACTCCTCAACGCACTCCCAACCCTAAATCTCTACAGCCTCCGAGCTTTGCTTCCCTTCTGTTCAGTTGGAACCTCCAGCTAACCACTGCACATCCAAAAAGCCCCATCCCTGTCTCTCTCTCTAAGCCCCGCCCACTCAGAGACTCTCTGAACAAAGAAAAGGCACCAAAAAGTTCAGATTCACATTCTTGGCAACTATTACAACTTTCTCCCTTGTTGCCGCGACAGCCCAAGTCCCCGCTAAGTGCTCAGCTTTGACTACACTTGTGGTGGACACATCATCACCCTCACCCACAACTTATAAAGTCTCCCTGCTTTACTTAGCTCAGGGGTGCGACTTCACTGGCCTCAATCTCTGTGACTGGAGAACCCACCCGGGAGTTGCTCTGCTCAAATAAACTTGTTATATTTTTTTCAATTCGCCTTGATCTGGTTTACTGTGTCAGCAAGAAACTTATGGGGGAGGGAGGACGACAGGAAACCTATTACCTTCTCCCAGCTTTTCTTTCCTATTAAAACCTGCCACCTCAGTCACTCATTCTTTTTGCCCTCTTGGTCCTCTTGACTCCTGGTCCCCTCTCTTGTCCCTCTCTTCTCATCCTCTCCCACCCCCCATGGCTTAGTCTATTCTGCAGGCCATGTTCAGTCTGCACTCTCCCTCATATCTACAATACAAACCTGCTCCTCAACCATGCCTAGAAGCAGTCATGTCCTTGCTTTCATTCAGCAAGCAGGTAGACAGGTCATGGGATCCAGACTGAAGCCACCCTTGATTTGAAGGTTAGGTATAGGCAGGAGCCAGCACTGCCCAGGGTCATCCAGAAGACTTTTAAGACCCATACCAAACAAATTCTGGCTGGTCCAGGGCTGGTCCCTTGAAGAGAGCTGGCTTTCAAGGCATGAGGTCTAGAGGCTACACCTGGTTTTTGTCAGGGAGCTAGGCCACAGGAGGCAAGCAGCCTTTCAAGGACCAGAGTAAGTTGTAGGCACAGCTGTAAAAACCTCTGTTCCCAGATGTCTAACCCAGTGTTCTCCTGACAGTTTGGCTGGTGGCTCCCACCGAGTGAGACTGGAACGGAGCCCCAGTAAGATATGACTGACCAGCAACTCTCCCTGGCATATTTGTTGCAGGGAGCATTGAAAACAAAGAGGTTCCCAAACTGCAAAAAGGGCACACCTCCATACCTAACCCGTTATGGGGCCCAAGCTGGTCTCAAGTCTCCTCCTCAGCCACTTAAGGAACTGGGCTACACTTTGCCTCGGCTTTTAGGGGGTGTATGTGAAAAACTGGGGGTAAAACCCAGGGCCTCATACAAGCTAGACATCAGTCTCGCACTGCACACATCCCCAGTCCACAGGGTAGAGTCCTGGGACTCTGCCTCTAACAGAGGCTTCAGCCCCACCCAACCTCTGCCACACAGCTAAGGAAAGAGGAACACCTCTGGGTAAATGGAGACACTGTTGGAGAAACTGCCCCAGTGTCTGCAGGTTGGTGACAGGGAAAGAAATGTAGGCTACCCAAGACCATGGAAGGTTACTCAGCTACTGCAATGAATGGAACTCACATACCACCAGAAGGTAGGTCACAGGTCTGACCCCCTACCTCGACTCCATTGCTTCTTTTCAGTGACCTGGTATGTTGTGGTTTCTTCAAATAGTAGGGCAAGGCAGAGGGCGCCACGTGCCAGCCACTTAAGTGTTTGGCTCTAATGACCACACCTGCTTTGGTCCTCAGCTTGGAGGCCTTCCAGCTGTGTGAGGAAACAGGGGTGTGTGTGCCTCTGCATTTGTAAGGACTCAGAGCTCACTAGCAAACTGCCACAGTGAGGCCCCAAGTAGGCAGGCACATGACCTCAATGCAGAGTCCTCACAGGTGCTGACCTGAGTACTGGGATTTCACAGAAGTCAGAGGGGAAACCTGTGTTAGAACCATATTCCTGTGTCCCAAGGACCCCACAATTTTCATTTAAGCATAAAGATTCCCAGACTTGGGTGTCCTCCCCTGAGTTCCTGTCTGACTCACTTCCTGAGAAAGAACCCTCCGGGACACATAGCAGGACTGTTGGGTCACTCTGTCCTCTCTACCCCATGGTAGAAGGGACACACAGGACTCTTCAGTGAGATCACAGATCTGCAAATGTGGCTTGGTCAACTCCATATATAAAATGCCAAAGCAGAGAGAATCTGCCAAGAAGAGCTGCAGTGCCTCAAGCTGGTGTGCTATGGCTACCAAGTCCCTTACAAGCAGACCTTCCTGGCTAAGTTTTATGTCAACTTGACACAAGCTAAATCATCTGAGAGGAGGGAACCTCAATTAAGAAAATGCCTTAAGAACAGGCTGTCGGTAAGCCTGTAGAGCATTTTCTTAATTAGTGATTGATGTGGAAGGGCCCATGCAATTGTGGGTGGTGCCATCCCTTCTAGCTGGCCTCCATTAATCAGTCATGTGCTGCTACTAACATTATGCAGACCAGGCTTTCCTACTGTGGGCTCTTTGGACTCCCAAATTCTTTATTCTGAGGGCTGTCCTGTGGCCTGTACCTACTAGATGCCAGTAACATATACACACCCTGAGTTGTGCCAAACTATCTCTAGGCACTGTCAAATACAAGCCTCAGGAAGTGGGGGCAGGGGTTGACAAAACTGTCTCAGTTGAGAAACACTGGGAAAGAATTATAAAGGAAAGGGAGAGAATATTGTTCAGAAATAAACCCTTTCCCATTTACAGTGAACCAAGTTTGGACAAAGATGCAGAGGCACTCTAATGGAAAGAGGACGGTCTTTACATGAAATGAAGACATGGCAGCATGGCTCAACTTGCTACCATGTTTGACGACCTGAGAACCCACGTAGTATAAGAACCAACTCCAGGGGCTGGAGAGATGGCTCAGTGGTTAAGAGCACTGACTGCTCTTCCAGAGGACCCTGGTTCATTTCCCAACACCCACATGGCAGCTCACAACTGTCTGAAGATCCAGTTGCTGGGGATCTGACACCTTCACACCAATGCACATAAAAAATAAAGTTAAATAAACCATAAAAAATATTAAAAAAAAAAAAAGAACCAACTCCAGCAAGTTATTCTCTGATGTCACTCTTAAACTAGAAAAAATTAGGAGGACTGAGAAAACAACTCAGAGGGTCAAGGGTGTGCATGGCAAATGTGAAGACCAGAGTTTGGATCAGTGTCTACGTAAATGCTGGGTGAACACAGGAGGCAGAGTTGGGGTATGCCCAGAGCAACGTGAATAGCTAGAATAGTAAAATTTGGCCAGAGAGAAAAAAGGAAGAAACCCACACATACATTTATAAGCATGCATATGACATGCACAAACTTACTGCCATCCCCCACCAAGATAAAGAGAATCTATGACTAACTAGGCAAGTTTCTTTAATATTAATCCAAAGCATTATTCACTTTTAAAAACTGCTAAACTGCCGGGCGGTGGTGGCGCACGCCTTTAATCCCAGCACTCGGGAGGCAGAGGCAGGCGGATCTCTGTGAGTTCGAGACCAGCCTGGTCTACAAGAGCTAGTTCCAGGACAGGCTCCAAAGCTACAGAGAAACCCTGTCTCGAAAAACCAAAAAAAAAAAAAAAAAAAAAACTGCTAAACTGAGTCATCCTATCTGTAATGCCAGTAGGAAAGAAGCTGAAACAGGAGGATAACCATGAGAGAGGGAGAGAGGCCTCATGGGCGATGTATTAAGTTCCAGGCCAGATGGCCTACAAAATAAAACTCTATCAGAAAACAAAAACAAAATATCTATCGAACAAACCAAAGAGCTAGAGATATCTCAGTGGTTAAGAGCACTTGCTGCTCTTACAGAGGACCAAATGGTGACTCACGACAATCTCTAACTCCAGTTCCAAACGATCACGTCTTCTGACTTCCAGGGACACAGGAACACATGTGGTACACACACATACATATAGGCAAAACATTAACATAAATGAAGAGCTGGCTGCTTTCCTAGAAGACCTGGACTGGATTCCTAGCACTCATATGACGCTCACAACTTGTCTATAACTCCAGTTCCAGGAGATCAGCCACCCTCTTCTGGCCTCCACGGACACCAGGCAGGCATGTGGTACACAAACATGCATGGAGGCCATGCAGTGGTGGCACACACCTTTAATCCCAGCACTTGGGAGGCAGAAGCAGGCAAATCACAGTGAACTCGAGACCAGCCTGGTCTACAAAAGTGAGTTCCAGGACAGCCAAGACTGTTCCACAAAGAACCGGTCTCAAAAAACAAACAAAACAATAACAAAATGCATGTAGACAAAACACCAATACACATAAAACTAAATTAATCCCAGCAACTAGGACACAAAGGTAGGCAGATCTTCATGAGTTTCAAGGTCTGGCCTACATAGAGAATTCCAGGCTGTAAGGGGCACAGGGGTGGCACAGACATCTTTGTGCTCACAGATAAGCACTAGGGGAACCTGGAATGTTAAGCACACAGGGTTCCTTCAAGGGAAGGGATTCCAGAACTTGGAACTGAGGCAGGAGGATCCTGAGTTCTAGTCAACATAGGTTACACAGTAGTCTCCAGAAGACATCATCATTATGTTAAGCCAAAGATACAATACCTCTAGATTGTATGACTCTATTTATGTGAAATGTCCAGAAAAGAAAAAATCCAAGGCAGAAAACTAAACTCTGACTCTGCTGTTAAGACTGACTACTAACTGTGTGGAAAGAAAGGTCAGAGTTGGTTATGGTGGCTGCACAATCTACCCTAGTTACTAGAAATCCTTTTGTGCTTACAAAGGATCAGTTATATGGTACACAAGTTATACCTCAACAAAGCTGTTCAGGGTGAAAGCAAAGCAGATATATTTGGATTCAAGTTCAGCATTGTTGACAGCACATGAAAGATTCCTTAAGGAAGAAAACTGGACCACATGAGATGGTAAGCTTTACTTGGGGAGCTGTAGAGATAGATGCTTGATGGTTAGGGGCACTTGTTGCTCTTCCAGAGGATCTGGGTTCAATTCCCAGCACCACATGGTGGCTTACTCCAGTTCCAAGATATCCAACACTCTCTTCTAGCCTTCTCGGGCACCATGCATTCACATGGTGCAGACAAAACATTCACACATAAAATCAAAACTGAATACATCTAAAAAAATTTTTTTAATTGCTTGAGCTCAAATGATGGCTCAGCAGTTAAGAGTACTTGTTGCAGTGGTGGTCCTTGCCTTTAATCCCAGCACTCAGGAGACAGAGAAGGTCTGTGAGTTGGAAGGCAGCCAAGAAAGACTACACAGAGAAATACCACCTTGAGGGGTGGAGTGGGGGAGGTACTTGTTGCTCTTGTAACTAACCCAAGTTCAGTTCCCAGGGCCAACATGGTAGACAGCAACTTTCTGTCCAGAGGAGCCAATTCCTTCCTCTGGTCTCCACAGACACTGCAAGCACTTAGCACACAAACACACATAAAATAAAAATGATACTGTTTCTGAGACAGGGTCTCACTGTGTATCCTTGGCTTGCCTGGAACTCGCTGTATAGATCAGGCTGGCCTAGTCTACATAGAGATCCTACTACCTCTGTCTCCCAAGAGCTATGACTAAAAGTTTGCACCACCTAAACAAAGAACTTTAAAGAAAACAACAACTGGGTGGGAGAGATGGCTCAGTGCTTAAGAACACTGACTGTTCTTCCAGAGGTCCAGAGTTCAATTCCCAGCCAACCACATGGTGGCTCACAAACACCTATAATGAAATCTGGTGCCCTCTTCTGGCCTACAGACAGGATGCTGTATAAATAAATAAATCTTAAAAAAGAAAAAAGAAAAAGAAAACAACAAACAAGGAGGTTGTGACACATACACACCTTTAGTCCCAGCATTCAAGAGGCAGAGGCAGTAGATTTCTTTGACTTTGAGGCCAGCCTGGTCTACAGAGCAAGTGCTAGGACAGCCAGAGCTACACAGAGAAACCCTGTCTCAAAAAAACAAAAAGGAAGACAACAAAAACTATCACCTTCTCCTCAAAATAATCAAGAAACCAGCAGAAGCCTAAAAAGACAGTTTCATAAAGTTGAACAATTCATGGGAGCACCCCTCAAATGTTCTTCAACATTTCTGTCATCCCCAGTTCATACACCAAGATCCTGAGGTTCCCATGTTAAGTGAAGAACTAGGAGCAGGGGCTGGAGATGGCTCAGTGGTTAAGAGCATTTCCTGCTCTTCCAAAGGTCCTGAGTTCAATTCCCAGCAACCACATGGTGGCTCACAACCATCTGAAATGAGATCTGGTGCCCTCTTCTGACCTGCAGACATACACACAGACAGAATATTGTACACATAGTAAATAAATATATATATAAAAATTTAAAAAAGAACTAGGCGCAAATAACAATGAAAGCCACATTGTCTATATCGTTGTCTAGAAGGATGTGGAACAAACTAGCACTCCCTAGGTGCCATCCCAGCACCACATGAAAGCCTCTGAACTGGGCAGGCCCAGAACTCAGAGATATAGGAATGGCAGCCCAGTCAAGCCCAGGTGGCCAATGGATTTCAGCTGCTGTGCCATAGCTGGTTAAGATATTCTGGGGTTGTTGGCCGAGTACGGTAAGTAATCAGAATGCCTGCTACAGTGGATCTGTAGTGCACCATATGCCACACATTGTTGTTTATCCTACTGCCTGAGAAAGGGACATTAAGACTACTCAGGTGAGGGGGCGTGCCATAGTAAGCTAGCATTCCAGTATCTGTTACACCACTGCCAAATATTGTTAGATCTGGTCAGTCACCTAGTTACCTTTGAAGTAGTTATAGTAGCAGAAGAATCCTTAAATGGCTAGCATTATAAATTAGCAACCCATTTTACAGAAGGGGAAACTGATATGCAGATATCAGTCCTTGAAGTCTCCAAGGGAACCTCTGGAGACACAGCCTGTACTTGAGACGCAAGCAGGAAAGTTCCCTTTTCTTTCATCCTGACAGTTCCCAGAACCTCACATGAACAGAGTATTCTCTCAAACTTGAGAGAACATCAGACATACCAGAGAAAATGGCTTAAAATGCATTACCCTAGGCCAAAACAAGTCTTGAAGTTTCCCCCAAAATGTCTGAATAAAACAGATACTTTTAGACCACACAGGAAATCTGGTCTGGTTGTTCTGAAAACATCTGGAAAGCAAACATCACATCGGACACCCAAAAGACTGTACCTAAAGGCCCGTTTGGAGGCCATTGATAGGTTCTACCCCACCAGGAAATGATATAGAAATAAATGTAGCTAAAGTTCTGTCCAGCCACACTCATCCATTATCAGGGCAACACGCATTGCTGGGTATAGTGGGGCACACCAGTAATCTCAGCACCAGAAGCTTAGGGCTGGAGAACTACCTCGAGTTTGAAATCAGCTACAAAGTCAGTTCCAGGCCAGCCAGAGCTACACAACAGGGCTTTTGTCTTCAAAAAAAACAAACAAACAACGACAACAAAGGCAGGTCTAGAAATGTGACTAAGTTGATAGAGTACTTGACTAGCATTCACAATGTCCTAAGTTCAAGTCTCCAGCATCTCATAAAATTGAGCAAAATGGTACACACCTGTAATCCCAGCATTGTAGGGTAGAGGCAGGTGGACCAGATGTTTAGCATCACTCTCAACACTATAATGAGTTGAGCTAGCCTGAGCTACATAAGAAGATCCTGTCCTTTTATTTATTTATTAAGACGCAAGAGGAAACAGGATAGGAGCAAGCCTCCTCTGTGAGCCCACATCTGATGCTGTTCCAGCTCCCATAATCTATCAGTGTGTCTGCCCTGAACAAAAAGGCAGAGTTCGATAGTCCTCTCCAACCATTCCAACTATTATCCAGTCCTCCAGGGGAACCCCAGTAGCTCCCCATCGATCATCTCCCTGAGTCAAATACTAGTGTTCCGCGCCCGAACGCTAGGAAGAAAAGCCTGGGTCCAAATCCGAAACAGTTGTCAGATCCAGGGCCGGTTTTCATGCCTCCAAAGCCAGCGAACCCCGGAGGTGAGGTAGTCCTCACCGCACTTTGATCCCAGAGATGCCCAGCTTGGATGTATAGGGCTGTGCAAAGTAACTGGCCCAAGGTCACCAGTTAGGAAGGGGCCGCACAGGGTGCGACAGCGGCCAGCTGGGATAGCCGGGGCCGCAGCCACGCCTCAGACTCCACAGGTACCATGAAGGGGCACAGGAGGACGGTCAGCTGCAGGACAGGGCGCTCGCTCGTCTGGTCCCCAAGTCTCCTGGTGTCCCCAGCCCCCACTCCAGCCCGCGCCCCCGGAAGCTCACCCGACTTCGGGGGATAGCGGTAGGCTGAGTTGGCCTGAATGTCGATGTCCTCCACGCCTGCGATGCGGCGACTCAGGATGGAGCCCATGGTGCGCGGTTCGGCTGGCCGGTCGGAAAGGAAGGGGTGACGGCTGCAGCGTCCTCACACCGACATGGCCCAGAGCAGGCCGCACAGAGGCGCGTCCACCGCCGCGGCAGCACCTCCCTACAACCCCCGCCCCCGGACGCCCTGGCCTAGCCCGGTGCCCCGCCCCGCCCCGTCCCGTCCCGCAGCTCCAGGGGAAATGGAGTCCGCTCCGGCCCCGCCGCGCAGGACCACGGAGCGCGTGCGCACTATGCTTCCCAGATGACCCTCACGTGAGCCGCCACGACGGGACAAACCAAGAAGCCCAGGCTGCGAGGGGGGTACCGCCCTCAGACGATGCTAACCACTGAGGCCAAGATGGTTATTGACCCCAGAATGCCTCAGTCCCTTCATTTTCTATCCATATTTAAACACTTGTGGAAGCTCCAGCGTCTTCCATATCAACCCAGTCTGAAAATCTCTGCATACCACAGTGGCGCTCCCCACTTCCCGAGTTCTTCTCCCGTCCCCCAACCGCAAAGGGAACACCTATTACCTGTCTGGAACTGGGTGGCCTCCAAGCTCTTAGAGGAATGCAGAACTTGGTTGGGTCTTGGCCAAAACCCAGATCACCTCTGTTGGTCAAGACATTTGCAATAGGTACGTAATTTTACAGCACCCACTGAACACAGACTTCTCCCCATTTTACACATAGGGAATCTGAGGCGCAAAGCAGAGCAGACTGCAAGTAAAGCAAGTTCTGAAGAATCAGGATACCGACTGCAACATTACAATTTGACTCTCACACTTTCACACTTCTGTAAGGATGCCAAGAAATCTGTTTTTATGATTTTCAGATAAGGAACTGAGTCTCTTAGACATGCTTCCCAACGTGAACCTGCTGTGCCACAGCAACTAGGAATAGCAGCAAGTGAAGCATCCGATGGCAAATTCACCATAGTCCAAGCTAGAATGGACTACACCTGAACAAAGTCCTCTAGGCTCCTCCCAAGAAGGGGTCTGCAAGGGTACAAAGAAGGTCAACTGCAAAGGCCTTGCTGACCTCCTTAAAGAGGGAAGCAGAGTGAAGGCAGGAGACCCTCAGGTGAGGGAGAAGGTAGGGAGACGTGTGGTGAGAGGAGGGACGCAGCAAAGACACTCATACTACAAGTAGACAGACTGAGAGCAGCCCGAGGAGGTGATCGAAATGACTGGATCGAAAAAAAACAGATATATATAATTGAATAATATAACATTCAAAGGACAAAGGGCTAGCCCTGGAACCAGTGCTGAGGAAAGGAGTGGCTGTCCAATCAGAGGTTGCCATTCACAAAGACAAGATTTCCCTCGAGGCCATGCTGTTGAGACTAGCAGAAACCCTCCAGGACCCAAGAGGGCCCTCCAACTAAGGAGCATGAATGAGCATCCTAAGAAGCTACATTTCCTGGCTGGGAAGCTCATTTTCTTCTTACATGGGAACCAAAGTTCCAGAGTCTGAAGTGACTTCCTTTGTCCCTCAAGGAGCAGGCTTCACCATCCACCTCTACTGTGCCTCCCACCCCAGCAACCTTCTCCATCCCCAAAGAGTCAAGCTTCTGGTTATCCTTCAGCTAATGCTGCTCCAGAGTAATCAATTGTATGGGAGCTCTCCAAATTTCTTTCTTTCTTTTTTTTTTTTTTTTTGGTTTTTCGAGACAGAGTTTCTCTGTGGCTTTGGAGCCTGCGGGGGAACTAGCTCTTGTAGACCAGGCTGGTCTCGAACTCACAAAGATCCACCTGCCTCTGCCTCCCGAGTGCTGGGATTAAAGGCGTGCACCACCACCGCCCGGCTTCCAAATTTCTTCAAACTCAACATACACCAGCAAATTAGCACTACTGACCAGTAAAGAAAGAAAACCACAATACCTTTGTACACACACTTAGAATCACAAGGCTTAACACACACTAATGACTACAGTGGAAATGTGCCTGGATCAAGTGAAGCAAGGCCCTGATTATTCAACTGCACCGATGATGCAATTTCAATACATCTACTTCACAGGCTGCATTGAAGACAGTCACTGGGAACTAATAGCTCCTCAGCATCCCACCACCCTCTCTGTGACCACGGTACCTATTGCAACCAACTTAAGCTGCAGAGGAACCATGACTGCCTGGCTCAAGTGCGACAACCACCACAACGCTCATAGCGACAGGCTTTTGTCGGGCATCCCATTCAGTCCATGGGAGAACCATAATCCGCTGACAACTCGAGTCACTGAACTTGCATTTGCAACTGCACCAGGGTAGTTTAATTACTCAGGATTTCAATTTCACCAGGAATCTTGAACACCAAAATGAAATGACCCATATATGACAATGAAGAGAATCCAGATGTTTAATGGAGCCTGAGCACATTTCGTACCCTATGAGATCTACATTGGCTAAACTTTTTTTCCAGATAGTACCTGTCTGTATCCCAGGCTGGTCTCCAAGTCGTGATTCTAAGTGCCAGGAGTATAAGTATGCACAACCACACCCAACTCCAGGATCAAACACTGTTTATGTCATCTTGCCTGAGGGATCTACACATATTCTCTCATTTAATTCTCTGGCATAAGGTTCTATTTTCATTCTCAATTTACCCAAGAGGAAAAAGTAAGGCTCAGGCAAGTAAAATGCCCCACTCCAGTCACACAGGAGATAAACAGGATGATAGCTGGTGTTATCAGTCCCCTAATGTGACTGTGTGTGATTGTTTTGATTATATTAACTGATGTAGGACGACACATCTTAACTGTGAGTGGCAGCATTTCCTAAACTGTATCAATCATTCGAGATGGTGATAGTGAGATCCCAGACTGTATAAAATAGAGAAAGCTGGGCAACTGAGATAGCTCCACTGGGAAAGGTACTTGCCACTGGGCCTGACTTTGATCCCATCTCACAGAAGGCAAGAACTGACTCCAGAAAGTTTTCTTTGGACTCCACACTTACACCATGGCATTCATACACCCACATATGCACACAATTGATGTGGGATGTCCTTCTGTATATGTGTGACTTTTATTGGCTAATGAATAAAGCTGTTTTGGCCAATAGTTTGGAGTGTTTCTCACTAGTTCTTACATCTTAAATTAACCCATTTCTGTTCATCTGTGTATCATCATGAGGCTGTGGTTTACCAGAAAGGTTCTATTGTCTTAATCCTTCAGCAGCTACACGGCAGTGTTTCTTTTGACTCCGCCTACTCTCTCTATATATATCTCTGTTCGGATTTCCTGCCTGGCTTTACTCCGCTAAGCCATTGGTCAAAATGGTTTTATTCATTATTGATAAAAAGCAACACATATACAGAAGGACGTCCCATATCACACAATAAATAACTATAAAATGAAATGAATGAAATGGAGGTGAAGTGAGCTGGACCCTATTTTCTGGACTGTGGATGTGATGTGACCAGCTGTCTCAAGATCCCACCCGACTTCTCTGCCACAGTGAACCATCCCCTGCAACTGTGAGGTGGGATAAACTCTTTCTACTTTAAATATCTTGAGCTCTTAGATCAGTGAGCTTAAGACAGACAAACTGTCGTCTTCAAAAAACAAGAAAGTTCCTTCTGGTGAATCTCCTAATATGTGCATGCGAATCTTATATGTGTTGTATGTTATGTGACTCACACAAACACATGTGCATGTGTGGTGCACACACACTGCATGTGGTTACTGCCTGCTTTGATCATAGACAAGGAAAATCCTGAGGGCTCTGATATTCTCACTGAAGTGAAGATCCTGGGCAAGGCAGGTATTTTACCAAGTAGCCATCTTATTAAACAACATTTTTAGAATTTCAATTCAGGTGCTTCAAAGCCCCTCCAGCTGTTTATCCACATGCTGCTGGAATATAAGCTCCATTATCAACATATTAAATGTCTAATTTTATTCAACAAATATTTATTTGCTACCATGTGTCAGGTGATGAGTCAGGCAACAGAGATCAAAGGGCAGAATACCAGAGGACTATTGAGGAAGTAACACGCCCTTTATTGACTAGCTCTGTGAATGGAGAAGGTTCTCAACTTAACTGACCGTCAGGTAAGAGAAGGCTAGTACTGGAAATGCCATATTCTCCATCTCATGCTCTTCTGGCCCTGCTCTCAGGTCCCATCCCAGCTTGCTAAAAAATCCAAAGTTCCCCCTCCAGCCAGGTGAATGCTGGCAGAAAACAGTGTTGCTTTCTCTACCTGTCACCCCTGGGAAAAACAAGCTAGCTGAGGGAACTCAGGAATAGGGTGACCTTACCCTTTGTCAGCCCTTTCTGTTCTGCAAGTACAAGGCCCACACGGAGTAGTTCTTTCTGGGCTAAGCAAGTCACCACGTACCTAGATAGGGTAGGGGTGTTTTGGGGGGGGGGTCTGATCAAGTCACTGAGATGACTACATAAGAGTAGGTGTGTGTTCATGCACGCATGCGCGACATTCCTAAATAGAAAAAAATCCCCTCTGCTTCTTTTACCAGTAGGATACTGCTGGTCCAATGGATGCTGCTCTTTTCTTCTAGCTCTAAATATCACATGTGTAAGGCTGAAATACATCTTAAGCTTGCTTATCTATAAAAATGGGAGGAGCACTTCCTATAAAAATGGGAGGAGCACTTCCTAGAATGACCAAGGCCAGACCTGGTACACAGAGTACCAGGTCCTTTGCTAGGCCCATCATAATCATCCATCCCACACAGCACAGCTAGGAGCGCTCCCACACAAGAGGAACTTGAGGAAACAGCAGTCAAAAATGCCATCCAGGTCTGTCTAGCTACCAACCTGCCCACCTTCCTTCAGGCTTTGTTGCAGTCTCCATGGCAACAAAGGAATCAACGCCAGCGCTGCCTCTTATGTGATTTCCTCGTACGCTGGCTTACAGCATATTATTACAGTAATGCACATGCGAGATGCTTCCTAGAGATGAAGGCATGTTCTCAAAAAGCAAAATTATTTTGATAGTATTGCTTTGCAAAGAACAGTGCTCTGAATGACCCCCAAAAGGCAGAAAAGAACTGAAATCCTACTTTCTGTAGACAGATGGGAAAGATGACTAAGAAAAGGAGACACTCACTTGTCCCGCACCTACTCATAAGCTAAACTCCCAGCTCTAAATCTCAGGAGTCCTACTCCCTTTCTTCAGTACCGTAGAGCCTGGGAACCTTTCTGTCCCTGCCCACCTTCCTCTAACCACCCAATCGGAGAGTCCCTAGGGGTGAGGAACCAGGAAGAGCCCAGAAACTTCCCCAGCTATCAACTAGGTTCCACTCCTTCACGGCCACAACAGTCCCAGTAGAAAACAAAGGATCAGGTGTATTAAAACGCCTCAGTAACCCGTAGTCTGCTCCCAAGGTCTGCGCTTACTTCCTTGGGGCAGTGTCCGTGTTATGACTTCCCATTTGTTCACGGGGTGTTTGACCTAACGCCCCCATAAGGGTCGGTTCTACTATGGCATGGGGCCAGAGAGAGCAAAGAACCCAGCCACCGTCACTAAGGCCAGGGAACAACGCCAGCTCTCGCCCGCAGCCTCCGGTGACGGTCCCCGCTTCGGGCCCGCCGCTCTTCCACCCGCGACACCAACCGGAAGCGGCATGTGCAGGGCTGTAAACACGGCTTGCAACACCCCACCCCACCCCTCCCGACCCCGCCTCCACGTCACGTGACGCGCCCGCCCCCGCCTCATTGGACAGCCAGCTTTGTTTACCTTATATGGCCAGGTCCTAACACCCCGTGGCCGCCCATTGGTACAGTCGCGGCCTCACTCAGGTGACGTCACCCGACACAGAAAGATGCAAATAAACCGGGGCATTCTGGGAATGGCAGTTCGCGGCCGCTCTCGTAAGAGCTCCGCGCGGTCCCGGCGCCCGCAAGATTCCGGAGGTTTTTCTGTTTTTGCGTGGGAAAGTGGGAACCGAAGGGACTCCAAGGCTCCAGAGACCACTGGGCCTGGCCAGAGTTTCACAGGGACTGTCTTTTTTGTGGACGCTCGTCCTGCACAACTGGCCGAGACTTAGGCGACGATGCCTTGCTTGCGCAGGAAGGCTTCGTGGAGGTGGTGACTTCAAGCAGCGCCTGGAAAAGGCAGATACTGTGGTTCACCGAGCGTCTAAGTCTCGGGACTTTCGGAGCCTTGCAGCCTAAGGCAGTGGAGATTGGTCAAAGCTTTCGGAGAGCCCTCTAAGAGAGTGCCTGCTTACACTGTGATGCTAAGCACGGCAGGCTGCAGGACCTCTGGGGCCTGTGCTGTGGTCCCGGTCTCAGACTTGGCAACACAGCCTGGAGAGAGCAGCGCGCCCTACTGAAATCCGCTAGAGAAAGGGCGGCCCCTCTCCTTCCCGGTCCGGTCGGCGGGGGCGTCGCGGACTACACATCCCAGCATGCTCCGCCGGCCGCCGGGCAGCGAGGCGCGGTGAGTCAGAGCGCACAGTAAATATTTGTATTAGCCGGGGCCGGCTCGCTAATGGTGGACGCGTGAGTCTAGGCGCGAGCGCGCAGGGAGGCCGGAGCGGGCTGCGCGGCGGCGCCATGTCCGTGAACATGGACGAGCTCAAACACCAGGTGATGATCAACCAGTTCGTGCTGACGGCGGGCTGTGCGGCCGACCAGGCGAAGCAACTGCTGCAGGCGGCCCACTGGCAGTTCGAGGTGCGTAGGGGGGCCGGGGACAGGCGCGGGCGGCGTGGACACGTGCCGGGGTGCGGACTGCGGGCTTCACCGACGGCCAGGCCCGAGCCCCGGAATCGGGGCTGCCCCGGGGACCCCGCGATCAGGGCAGGGATCCCCCTCCCCCTTTGTCCCGGTAACGGCCGAGGGCGAAACCGATGGCCGCCTGGAGGACGCCCAGGGCCTGGCCGGAGGCGGAGTCGACCCGAGCGAACGGTCCCAGGGTCGGTGTGCCCGGTGGGCGTCTTGCGGCATGTGCGCACACGTACATGTGCATTTGTATTTACGCACGCACCGCGCTTGGGCGTCAGCAGGGCACATCGAAGGTTGTGGGCATGTGGGCGCGTGTGTGAATGCGAAGTCCGGCCCGAGACCGTGTCTGATGTAGGGATAACGTGTGTCATGTTTGGTGTGCAGCGCGTACATAGGTGGTGGCTTTGCTGGGTATGGTGCGGTGTGTGTACACACACGGTATGGAGTGTATAGGTGGTGTGCAGGACCCTCAGACTAAATTGTTAGGATGTGTATGTGTGTACCCCAGTCCGAAGGTGTGACTGGGGCGGGATCCTTATGAAGGCCCGGGTGTCCTCAGGCCTGACAGAGGAACCTGTACTTTGGGATAGTGTACTGCACACGGTTCACTAATTTTAGGTCATTCTAGACAGGAGTGGGGAATGGCAGTCTGGCTCCCAGCTACTCCCAGGTTTCTCTTGGCCTGTAAAGTACTGTGCTCAGTCTTTTGCGTTACGGAGATGCCTCTTATTCTCTAACTCAAACCCCCAGCTTCTCTCCCTTGTTAGCATGTAGAGATGAGGCCAGAGGGCTTGAAGCCGTGTTCCTTACAGGTTTGAGGTCACAGCGAGAGCCAGTCTAGTAGACTGTAGAGTAGAGTGTGTCCAGTTGGGAATCCCAGTGGGAGCCATCCCATAGAAGTCTCTGGAAAGAGAGTTAGGCTTAGCTTCCTGGTGCCGGGGTAGAATCAAAAACGTGCCCTCCCTTCCACCTCAGTAAACCAAGCCTTTGCTCTGCTTTCCTCCTTCCCACCAGACTTTCAGGCCATCGCGCCTGTGCAGGGGAGACGGGAGGGGGACGCTTCATTCTTTAGCCTCAGTTTCCACACTCCTGGGGGTAGCAGGGTTTGAATCAGCCTCTAAGGCCTGAATGGTCTGCCTCTCCTCTCCCCCCCTGCAGCCCCACCCCAGGGAAGTGCCCTACTCCCCACCTCTGCCCATTCTCTGGGGCTGGATGTGGTAAAACTTGTAAAACCACATTCATGGCAGTTGCTGGAGCCCAGTGGCTGTACTTGCAGGCTTGCTCCTTGCCTGAGGCTGGGCAGGCAGGTGTCCCGTGGGAAGCCGGCTGTGTGGGACAGTGTGTCCCTCAGGCTTGAAGGAATGGACTGAAAAATATGGCTGTAAAGATTAGGGAAAACTGCCCCTGTGAAGATTAGGGGCTTCCTGCAGCCTGGAAACAGTCTGACTGACACAGCTAGGTCTCTGTGCTCTTGGCTTGCACAGTCCGTCTCCCCCCCCACACACACACACCATAGATAAAATTAAGAGTAGGCTGTGAACCACCACCACCCTTGACCTGAGACATCTACCTAGGAATGAGGGTTCATCATGGTTAGCCCTCCCTCTCCCTCCTGATTGACAATATACTCCAGGCAGTGTTTCTGGGTCACATTCTCAGACTCAGGTGCTAATGGGGGCAGAGGCTGTGGGGGAGGGAACCTCTATGTAGCTGAGCAGTATCTCAGTGGCCTTTAGAGGGCAGTACCAGGTATGTCATGTTGGAGTCCTGGTGGCTGGGTGCTGGGTGCGTGGGGGAGCAGCTGACCCTGCCATGGAGTCTTGGGCGTCACCAGGTTCATCCCCACTCAATGCTTGGGAACTGTGGTGTAGGGTGTCTCCAGCAGGACATGCCCAGGATAGTTCATTTGAATATACTTGGGGCAGAAAAAGAGTAAGCCCTGGGAGTCAGACTGGGTTTCTGGGTGTGTTGGTGAGGCCTGGGACTTGGAGTCCACTGACTTTGGGCTGGCTTGCCCGTCTGACGAGTAATAGTGCTTCAAGACTGGGACTTGGCAGGCTCCTCAGGACTCCTCACCCACTGACAGCCGTCCTAACCCAGCACTTTCATAAGAGCAGCCAGTTTCCTCTTTTCCTGAAGGGGCCTAAGACAGGGCATGGTCAATACAAACGTCACCCTTTGTGTTTCCTGAAGCCACTTTGGAGTTCCCTTCCCCAGATCCCTTTTTCACTGCACTCTTAGGCCAGTTTTGAGAGTTTGCCTAGAATCTCAGTTCAGGGTTCTGTCCCCATCACTACCTCATGCCAGCCAAGAATTTTTAAAAAGAAAGTTACTTCATCCTCAGTTTTCCTGTCTGTAAAATGGGTGATATAAGCAGGGCAGTGGTGGCGCACGCCTTTAATCCCAGCACTCGGTGGCAGAGGTAGGTGGATCTTTGTAAGTTTGAGACCAGCCTGGTCTACAAGAGCTAGTTCCACTAGTTCCAGTGCAGGCTCCAAAGCCACAGAGAAACCCTGTCTCGAAACCCCCCCCCCCCAAAAAAATGGGTGATATAATTTCTGACCTCTGAGATTGATGATGTGCCCCTATTTTTTATTTGATTTATTTTTTTGGTTTTTGAGACAGGGTTTTGTGTGTGTGTGTGTCTTGAACTCAGAAATCTTCCTGCCTCTGCCTCCTGAGTGCTGGGATAAAAGGTGTGCACCACCATGTCTGCCAGAAATGTTCCTGTTGTGATAGAGCCCTCTTGGAGAGGCTGTAGCTTGGAACCAGCCAACAACAGGTGGCTGCAGAGTTGTTTTCAGTTTGTGGTGGGTTCAGTTTCTGGGTCACTGTCTAGCTTTCCATGTTAGGGCCATCCCTCTAGAGAGAAGCAGGTCTCTACCCCGTAGGCTGAGACTAATTGCTTAAGGGTCCCATGGCTCAGACTGGAGAGATGGTTAAGAGCACTGGTTGCCTTTCCAGAGGATCCAGATTCAGATCCCAGCAGCCAAACGATGGCTCACAACTGTCTCTAACTCTAGTTCCAAGGGACCCAACAGACACACGTGCAGGCAAAACACCAGTGTAGTACATAAGATAAAATAAAATCATTTAAACCAGGCGGTCATGGTGCACACCTTTAATCCCATCACTCAGTAGACAGGCAGCCAGATCTCTGAGTTCGGGGCTAGCCTGGTCTACAGAGCAAGTTCCAGGACAGGCTCCAAAGCTCGACAAAGAAACACTGTCGTTGTCGTCCCCCCCCCAAAAAAGAAAACCAAATAATAATAAAATAATTTTTTAAAAGTGAAAAGAGTCCCTGGCTCAGAAGGATTTGCCACCCATTAGTGACAGACCCAGGCCATGATAGAGTCCAAACAGTGCCGGGGTAGGGGACAGGGCTTCAGTAAGCCACAGACACCTGTTATACAGGTTTTCACTATCCGTCCAGCCTGCTGTGAGTTCCATGACACCTCCTCAGGTGGTAGTCACAGGCACACTGCTGGACCTTAGCTTATCCTGTCCTGCTGTGATGGTTAGAGGGTAAACAGTCTTTCTCCCTGCAGACAGCTCTCAGCGCCTTTTTCCAGGAGACCAACATCCCCTACAGCCACCACCACCAGATGGTAAGTGTCCCCTGTAGACACAAAAATGGCCACACTGGCAACTCCTAGTGGGGGGGGGGCGGGGGGGATGGCGGGCGGGGAACTTACTGGCTCCACCTAGGGAGACCTTAGGTGGAGGAGGGTGATGCACTGGGAGGGTAGGCCTTGCATGAGGTGGGTCTACAGGAGTGTGGACAGCCTGGCCCTTCAGAACCCAAGAACACTGGCCCTTGGAGCTCAGCTCCCGCCAGGCAGTCTGCCAGGGCTGCCGTGCTGACCACAAGCTGGAAAGCCTCATGCCCAAGGCAGGAGGCATTGTGCCAGGTGGTATGATCTCCATGAAGCCAGACCAACCCATCTTGATGCCTTTTCCTGTGATCTGTTCCCTGGGTGGTGGGCCAGCTGGGGCTACAAGCAGCTCACGTGACTTCCAATAACTCCTGGGTATGTGTCTCCTTTTTAGAGGCAACAGAAGCCCTATTAGATAGGGATGCTCAGTGCTCCATCTGTCCTTTCTTCCCCCACAGATGTGCACTCCCGCCAACACCCCTGCCACGCCCCCCAACTTCCCTGATGCCCTCACCATGTTCTCCCGTCTCAAGGCCTCTGAAAGCTTCCACAGTGGTGGCAGCAGCGGCAGCCCAATGGCCACGTCGGCCACGTCACCCCCACCGCATTTCCCCCATGCCACTGGCAGCTTTGCAACACCCAGCTGGCCAACTGCAGCCTCGCCCCCAGGAGGCCCACAGCACCACCAGTCGCAGCCGCCCCTGTGGACTCCGGCACCCCTTTCCCCAGCTTCAGACTGGCCTCCTCTGGCCCCCCAACAGGCCACCTCAGAACCAAGGGCCCATCCTGCCATGGAGGCAGAGAGATAAGGGAGGCCCCTCCCCCCTCCCGGAGGCCAGGGCCCCGTGGGGTGGGGGAGAGGATGTCTCTGTGGGCCCCTTCACCCCTCCTCTGTCTGTACCCACATACCCCAGAGCCCTGGAGGGGAGAGACTGGACTCTAGCCAGGCAGTCTTGTGCCAGCATGCACAGCTGCACACACGCAAGTTCACAGCACAGGAACCCCCAGCTCACATGGATTTGACTCTAAAGTGGCTTGGGTGCCTGGTGGGCAGCGTCTTGGAGACCAAGCAGCCTTCCCAATGAAGACTCATCTGCCCGGCCCCACCACCTGGAGTGTTTCAGAGAATCACTTGGTGGCGGAGATGTGGCTGACTCCTGTCTTGAGGCCAGTAGGCCTAGATCCCCACCCTTGGGAATGCAGAGCCTTCTCCGCATGTGTGCGTGTAGCTGTGTCTATGTATTTATACGTGTGTCGCTCTTCAAAAGCAACCTAGTTACGGGGCAGCTGGACTTTGCATGTTAGAGTGAGCCCCAAGCCCCTTGGCCCACCACCCCCTCTTCCCAAGGGCTCTGCCGTGCTCCGTCTCATCTGCCAGCATTGCTGTTTCCTGCAAAGGATTATGGGAAACTCCAGGACTCTTCTGCCCATCCCTCAGCGCCTGCCTGCTGGGGTTCCCTGCATGCCCCTTCCCCAGAGCCCAGGGGTACCTGATCCCCATCTCCTATCCCCCTTTTAACAAAAGAGAAAAGAATTTCAACCTACTACCAGGCTCTGTAGTCTTGCCTCATGTGTATCCTGGGTGTTGCTGGCTGCCTCTGGAAGGAGATGCTAAGGTGAACAAAAGCCACCCATTCTCGCCTAGCTCCACATTGATGGATCTTGCTGTCCTGTCTACATGGTCTGAAGTCATCTAGCCTACCAGAGGCTATCTCTCTTAAGTTTCTTAGCCTTTATTCCCAGACACTCACCTCTTCTGTACCCCTTTTCCTGATGAAATGGGTGGGTCTCAGCTTTGCTTTGGGCAGGGCTTATACCTGTCTGCTTGGGCTTCACATGGATCTTCTTGGACCTTTAGCCTAGTCGCCAACTCCAGGGCTTGGTGGGTCTCCCATCCCAACCTGGATGCCTATCTGGAGGGAGAGAATTGAGGCAGGAGGGAAAGGAAAGTGAGTTTTACCCTCGGTTCCTCCATGCAGGGATGGTCGGTAATTGTTTCTAGAGGATCTCTTCGGGGGTCACCTGCCATGTGGGCCATGTATGGTCTAGTGTGAGGTTTTTGTTTCGTGGGTTTTTCTTTTTCTTTTTTTTTTTTTAAAAGATATATTTATTTATTATGTATACAACATTCCTTCCATGTATGCTTGCATGTCAGAAGAGGGCACCAGATCTCATTACAGATGGTTGTGAGCCACCATGTGGTTGCTGGGAATTGAACTCAGGACCTTTGGAAGAGCAGTCAGCGCTCTTAACCTCTGAGCCATCTCTCCAGCCCTCTTTTTCTTTCTTTTTTTTTTTTTTTTTGAGCCTATCCTGGAACTAGTGATTGTAGACCAGGCTGGCCTCGAACTCCCAGAGGTCTACCTGCCTCTGCCTCCCAAAGTGCTGGGATTTAAGGCGTGCGGCATCGCCCAGCCTAGTGTCAGTTTTTAAATGCTCAGCCACCCCTGGGTGGCTTGTGATGGATCATACCCACCCTGCTTAAAATAGTGTTTCATGCAAAGTGGGCAGCAGTATCACCCTGGAACTTGTTCGCTACATAGGGCCTCAGTGTTCAGCCCACACTCCAAGTCAGATTCTAACAGGTGCCCCTGTTACTAAATAGACCCTGAGAGGTAGTTTGGTTTGGTTTTTGTGTAGCCCTGGCTGTCCTGGAGCTCACTCTGTATGTAGAGCAGACCTCAAACTCCTCCAAGGTCTATGCCATCACCACCTGGCTGACACTGAAGTTTTAAGAAGTACCCCATAAGACATCTAATAAACTGGACCTGAGACTGACATGGGCCTAGCAGTTTGGGGAGGCTGCTGAGAGTTGAGCCTGGGGGTTTCAAGGGGTTACACCCACTAAAGCAGAAGGGATTTTCTAGCCTCAGCACTGTTAGTGTCTGGGCAGTGTCCCCACAGTGAGGGCTGTCCTATTATCCGATGCCCAGCATTCTGGAAGCCTGCCCACTAGATCGAGTAGCACCCATCCCAACTGTGGTGATCAAAGCCCTCTGTAGACACCGCTGGTGTCCTCTCCTCTGGGGATGATGGCTGCTAGTCACATGGTTCACATGGCTGGCTGCCTAGACAGACCCCAGCTTCCCCACCCATCTGCATCAGTGCTGGGGAGAGTAGCAGGCAGACAGTGATCCACCCCTTTGCTTACACTTAAAGCCATTTAGTTTACACTTGGAAAAGGTGAGCTCTCTGGTGTGCCAGTTGTACTTCAAAGCTGTTACTAAAAATACACAGCTCCCTCTACCAGGTGGTTTTGATGCAGCAGCTAAAGCACATAGCCATCTGACTCCTGAGCTCCAAATTTGAAGGATGAGGGTATTTTGAGTGCTTGAATTTTTTTGAGAACTTCCGTGTGGTTTTGTTTTTAGGGAGGGTCTTACTGTGTGATTCAATCTAGCTTTGAACTCACCTAAATGCTGAAATTACAGATGTGACCTTTTTTTTAAAAAATCCATTTTAAGTGTTTGCCAAACAGCCTAGGTTCCAGGTTTCCTAGAACTGCCATGGATGAGGGTCCTAGACTGCTACTTGAATTTGTATGCTGGAACCCTCCTGCAGGTGGGACCTAGGAATTCATTTTCCAGTGCTGGTCTGGGCTCGACTAAAAACTCGCAGTGGTTATAACTAACTTGAGAGAGCCAGGTGTGGCTGATGATACCTCCTAACACAACCCCTAGACCCTCACCAGGAAGCTGAGAGGCAGAAGAGCAACAACGATCTGTGTGTTCAGAGAAGGTTTAAGCCAACCTTGGCAGTGTTTCCTCTCAAGCACTTCCTAGGAGCAGCTTGAGCACCAGCTGTGGGCTTAGGCTTGCCTGGCTAGCACACGTGAAGCCCTGCTGGTGGTCCCTGACACTGCCTAAACGCTCAGGCATGATAGCTCATACCTGTAATCTTCCAGCTCTAGAATGTGTAATAGGAGGATCAGAAACTGAAAGCAACCTGGCATGCAGGAGACCCTGTCTCACAATAGCCACAAAAGCCCCTGTTAGAACTGATCGTGTCCCGCTTGCCCATGATTGGAGTTGTATTCCACTCTTTAAAGATGACATTTGCAGGTAGGGAGTGCTGGCACATGCCTTTAATCCCAGCACAGGCAAAGGTGTCTCGCTGTGAATTCGAGGCCAGCCTGGTCTACAAAGTGAGTTCTGTAGACCCAGGACAGCCAGGGCTACACAGACTGTCTTCAAAAAACAAAACAAAGCAAAAAGCTATTTACAGAGTGTGTTTCAAGCTTTGTATGTGTGATTTCCAGAAGACATTCCAACACACAGGAATGAGGGAAAACTCAGCTTTGACAGGTGCTGTCCCCTTTGTGTGAAACTGGAGGACAGTTATCTCCAGCTTATAAACCTTGTGATGGACTCGCACTGTTGCCTGTTTTGTTAACTATGCCAGCATTTTAAAGTCAAGAGGTTTCATGTAAAAAGCCTTCTGACTTACCTTGGAAAACTGGAATTTGTGGCCTAGATTACCTCAAGGCCACAAGTGGCCGGAACTGGCCATCACACTAGGAACACAGCCTGGCCCACTTCTGCTGGATTGGTCCCCTCCATTTCATTGGCTACACAAGTAGCTGTGAATCCCTTTCCAGCTGTTGTCTTGAGATCAGCCAGCTTCTGACAGGGACCTTGCTTTTCACTCAGAGTAACTGCAGAAGGAAAAGCCGGCATTGACAGGCAGAGGATACTGGCTGTGAACACAGGTCTAAGCTGCTGTCTGTAGCTGTCAGGGCAGACTTGTTCTCTGAGAGTCTGAGAGGTGGGGCCACACCCAGGACAGCTCAGCGTCCCCAGGATCTGTCCAGTGGCCTCTTCAGAGTTCTCTGAGTATACACCATGACCAACCCAGTGCTGGCTATGGTCCTAGAAGTCTCTAAGGGGCTTTTCATAGCAGTCCCTGCCCAGCAGAGGACAGATGAGCCCTTTGGGGTCTCCTGGTGTGATGAGGCCTCCTTGGTTGACTAAAACAAAGCTCTTTTGCTGCGATGCCATTTCCAGTTCCTGTGTCTGGAAAGGCCTCAGTTTATAGCTGTTGCATATGTTTAGGTACAATGTATACCTCAAATGAGGCTTAAAAACAGCTCATTTGAGGGGTGGAGAGGGCTGAGTCCTCTTGAGATGGGCGTGGGTGGAGCTGGCTCAGGATGGCAAAGCCATGTCTGACCCCATGTAAGGTGCTGGAGGACCAGTGGCAAAAGTCCTGCACTGGTCACCAGGCCAATACCTGGATAAGTCAAGGTTGTTGAGAAGAGGAAAGCCTCTCGGGTATGGTGAACTGGGAGAGTCACTGAGGAGCCTGGCAGCATGGCGTGCTAGGAGTTCAGCCAGAAAGGCCCTTCTGTCCAGCACCAGAGCTTAGCCTTAGTAAACACTGGCTCTCCCCAGGAGGACAGACATTTGCCTTGTCAGTAGTTTATGCCTTAGGTTAATGAGTTTGTGATCTTTAACATGGAGAAAATATTTGAAATATTTGTGACCATTCCCAGCAGTGTGGAGCACTGAGCAACACCCACCCTGCTTCACCAGCAGGTGGCCCTATTCTCTGCAGACACCTCCTGTGTTGTACTGCCTAGCCCCCTGCAGCTGCACACCCTCCCTCACCATGCCAGTCACCTCAGCCTTTGTTTAAAAAAAAATTTTTTTTGGTTGCATGTTTTGCCTGCATGTACACCACATATGCAGGCCTAGAGGCCAGCAGAGGGCTTCAGATCCCCCGGAAACTGGAGTTACAGACAGCTGTGAACCACCATGTGGATGCTGGGAATCAAACCTGAATCCTTTGGAACAGCCAGTGCTCTCACCTACTGAGCCACTTCTCCAGTCCCTTGTTGTTTTCTGAGTTGGTCTTCTATAGCCCAGGCTGACTTTGAATTCTACTGACTTTGAATTCTACACAGCTGAGGATGGCCTTGACCTTCTCGCCTCTCTGCCTCTACCTCCTGAATGCTAGTGATGCAGGTGTGCGCAGCCATCACCTTAGTCTTAAAACTCAAAGGCTGACATCCTGAGATGCCCTATGCCAGTCGGACAAACTGAGACAGTTGGTCCCCACCCCTGCATTCAGTCTGGTCTTGCAGCTACTCCCAAGTCCAGGTATTGTGAGCCCCACGTGGAGGAAAAGGCTGAGACAGGCCTGAGATGGGGCTCTTCTGCTCTGAGTGTCTTCCCCTGTTGTAGAGTCGACCACATTCCTGGCAACTACCTATTCCCAGTCTCCAAGCTACAAGTCCTCCACTCTAGAGTCAAGCTTGTCTTTGAAGTTGAGTTCCCAACAACAATTCCAAAGTAAAAGGATGGATACTGACCTGCAGAATTGAGGACTTGGAATGAGCTCGAGTTCTGACCACTATGGGTCTTAAACCTTCAGGAGAGTCTTAGAAGACCACTTTGAAATGACCAGCTGGGCTAGACATGGGTTTGTGAGGGAGAGTAGTGCCCTCTTTGAGGAGCAGGTGAAGCTCCAAAGTGTCCACTTGCCAGGGACACATTGCATTGGCACAGCCCAGACCCCACTTCCTCAGCAGCAATCTTCTGCAGAGGAGGAGGGGACAGTACCTCTTAGATGAGTCAGAGAGCTGTGTAACCCTGAGTCTATGGAGCCACATGACATGTCTACTCCACAGTTGAAGCAGCTCAGGGAATGTGCGTCCATGGTGCTCAACAGCTTGAGTCTCGGCAGACCTCAAGTGTTCTGGATAGAGGCACTAAAGGCTAGCCTCAGTTAGTGGCCAGAAGAGGGAACAGCAAGGCCCACCCATGAGGAAAATGGACAAGGCTGCTGACTACAGAGGGCTCCAGGCCAAGTGCCACGTCTACCAGCTGAAAGGATTAAAGTCTGTCTTTCTCCCCCTCCCAAACTTTTTTTTTTTTTTTTTTTTTGAGACAGGCTTTCTCTGTGTAGCTTTGGCTGTCCTGGAACTCACTCTATAGACCAGGCTGGCTCAAACTCAGAGATCTGCTTGCCTCAGCCTCCCAAATGCTGGGATTAAAGGCCACCACCACCATCCAGATTTTATTCTGGGCAGAAAATGGCCAAAATATCTATCTATGGCATAGGGGTGGGGTCTCCTGGGAGGAATAGATAAGTGGGTTGCCTAGGTTAGGACTGCCTTATTTGGACACCTTTGCAGAAAGAAAAGGAGAGCTAGCCGGGTGGTGGTGGCGCATGCCTTTAATCCCAGCACTCGGGAGGCAAAGGCAGGTGGATCTCTGTGAGTTCAAGACCAGCCTGGTTTACAAGAGCTAGTTCCAGGATAGGCTCCAAAGCTACAGAGAAACCCTGTCTCGAAAAAATCAAAAAAAGGGGGAGTTGGCAATGGGTGACCTCAGGCCACAAACTGGAATGACCAGAGGCCTCAGGAGCATGGGAAACAGACAAGCACACAACACCTCACACACACCAATGGCCTCCTAAACCAAGGGTTTCTTCCAGCACACCAGCCCTAGGCAGCATTTGGAGCTCTCATTTCCAGATCCCCTCCCCCAGCTCTCCTGGAAAATCCCCCTCCCAGCTTGTCCCAGCTCCCCCACTCAACCCACAGGCCAGTGCCCTCATAGGAGAGGAGCCTGCCCCCATGTGTTCAGAAAAGTTGTCTGCCTCTGTGAAGTGAGATGGAACTCTTAGCAGTAGAACAGAGAAAGGATACAAACAAGGCCCTGAGGGAGTGAGGTTAAGAGGAGAAGGACAGTAGAAGGAGTAACCCAGTTTGAGAGTCCGGGGGTGGTGGCTGCACTTGCACCCTCCACTTTATACCTCAAGACTCGTCACTATCGCCACAGGAAGATGGGACCTCAGGGTGTGCTGTTCTTCCAAGTACATGGGCTGTGAATCTGCTATGCTCAGAATAGGTTTGCAGTACTCCAGCCTTGGAAGGTACTTCACAGTCCTAGACTACTCCAAGGGGGCTATACCAGTCTCTGTGGATTAGTTAAGACATAAATATAAGTGAGCCGGGCATGGTGGCTCATACCTTTAATCCCAGTACTCGGAAGGAAGAGGCAGGCAGATCGCCGTGAGTTTGAGCCAGCTTGGTCTACAAAGAGTTTCAGGACAGCCAGGGCTACACAGAGAAATCCTGTCTCAAAAAAAAAAAATAAGTAAATAGTTAATTAATTCAAAGGCTGGAGATGTAGCTCAGTTGCTAGAGTACATGCCAAAGTCCTTGGTTTGATTCCCAGTACTGCAGAAACTGGGTAGCAGCACATTCCTGTAATCCAACACTCAGGTGGTAGAGGCTCAGAAGATCAAGGTCATCCTCAGCTACAGAGTGAGCGCAAAGCTGGCCTAGGATACAGGAGACCTGTCTCAAAAATAAACAGATCAGAGAGATGGCTCAACAAGAGTGCTTGCTGCATAAGCATGAGGACCTAAGTTCAAATCCCTAGAGCCCATGTAAAAAGCTGGGTGTGGGCTTTTACATACCTATCTGTAACCCCAGCAGTGGAGATAGTGGAGATAGACTTGCTGGCCACCAGCTTAGCTCCATGTTCAGTGAGAGACTCTGTCTCAAGGGAATAAGATAGAGCAGGATGGGGCTGGAGAGATGGCTCAGTGGTTAAGAGTATTGGCTGCTCTTCCAGAGGTCCTGAGTTCAATTCCCACAGCAACCACATGGTGGCTCACAACCATCTGTAATGAGATCTGGCGCCCTCCTCTGGCGTATGGGCATACATGGAGGCAGAATGTTGTTTTTTATGTATACAATATTCTGTCTGTGTGTATGCCTGCAGGCCAGAAGAGGGCACCAGACCCCATTACAGATGGTTGTGAGCCACCATGTGGTTGCTGGGAATTGAACTCAGGACCTTTGGAAGAGTAGGCAATGCTCTTAACCTCTAAGCCATCTCTCCAGCCCGTATACATATCTTTTTTTTTTTTTTTTGGTTTTTCGAGACAGGGTTTCTCTGTAGCTTTGAAGCCTGTCCTGGAACTAGCTCTTGTAGACCAGGCTGGTCTCGAACTCACAGAGATCTGCCTGCCTCTGCCTCCCGAGTGCTGGGATTAAAGGCGTGCACCACCACCGTCCGGCCCCGTATACATAGCTTTAAAAAAAAAAAAAAGAGCAGGACATTCAGCATCTTCCTCTGACCTCAGCATACACACGGGACAATGCCTCCCCATCCCTGCATCACACACATACTACCTTACACTATAGTACACCCTCTCACACACAAGGAAGAGCCATGATAATGGTCACAGGAAATAAAAATAGTGCATGGTGAAATTTGCTTCCCATGGGAACTATTGGCTTCTATGGAAGATTCAAAGAGGCTGAAGCCAATCCTGACGACATCTTAGCAAAATGCCAAGGAGAGGGATTTTTGTTTTGGTTGGTTGACACAGGGTCTCTTACATCTCAGGCTGTCCATGAACTCACTGTGTAGCTGAGAGTGGCCTTGGCCAGGTCCTCTTGCCATTCCATCTGAAGTGCTGGTATTGCCAGTATGTACCACCATACCAGCTTCTCTGGTGCTAAGGGTGTCAAACTTGGTGGTGCATGCTAGGCAAGCACTCTGCCAGACCAAAGGGGTTGTTTTAAGACCACTTTGTGCTGTAGAGGGAATTGCTTAAGAAATTCAGTTGACTATAAAAACCTTCACTCAAAAGCTGTGTTATTCATGAAAATGTTGGCCAAGGATTGTGTGGTTTGTGTTTTAGGTACATGGTTAAACGCTGAGTCTATGTGGGTCCCCTCTGCAGACCCTCCCCTCTATATCCAGGGTCCCTGCACTCTTTCCTGGATCTGATCCAGGGCCCCAGGTCTCTTCCTTAGAGTGAAGGGGACCCCATAGTAGTTGGGTCACAGGCTTGTGTCTCACAGCTGGGTGTGCTCCTCTGCAATCTGGGTGCTGGCTTGGGACTCCAGCTGCAGAGATTTCAAGTGCCTGGTGGGTCCAGGGGCCTCTTGCGGGTCCCTTGGGATCAATGGTGGTAGCTGTGGCACTGGTGGCAGGGATGGCGGCCGAGCCACCGTTGTGGCAGAATGTAGAGTGGTGCCAGAACTGATGCTGGTGCGGGGGCCTAAGGCTGGAGATGAAGCGGGAGAAACACATGCTGTGTTTAGCATTTCTGGAAGCTACTAGCCTGATGGCGTTCTCCCCCCAGGGAACAGACTGGAGATGCATTGTGACCCATGGCCAGGCTGTCTACTGCACCTCCTCTGGTCCTGAGCACTTCCAAGGTTGACTAAGACACATAACTCCAAAAATGGGCGCTCTAATAGAATGGTGCACCTGGGGGATAGGGGCTTGGAGTTGGGGCTCAGGTGTCTGGACTGAGCCTCAACCACTTTGTCTTTCGAAAGGACAAACAGCACCAGCCTGTTGAACCAGGACAAGAGCCAGAAGACGCAGACAGGAGGAAGTGCTCTGTGAAGGTCCTCTGGAGGGCCAGAGACAGGAACCAGGGAAGCTCAAGGGCCCAGTTCTCTTCCTGGACAAGAAGCCCAGGGCTGTAAGCGGCTTCCTAGGAGGGGGTGGGGGGAGCGCCCTCTGGGGACAAGAACGGAGCAAGAAACTCCCCTGAGGAGTAGAAGTCCAGATCCTCTAGTGGTCAGAGAGCAAATGGCTGCCAGGATGTGGATGAGCGGGCCAGAGCTGGAGAGATGAGTGGAGTGGGGCTAAAGGAGAGGGGCGGGGGAGGGACCAGGAGAAGCTGGAGATCTGCCAGAACCCCAGGTGGGTCAGGTACTCACAGGGGTAGCCCAGAGCAAGTAAGGATCCCGGACGCACACGATCGCTCAGGGTTTGAACTGAAGGACAGGAAACCTTCACAGCTGAGGAGAAAAGATCTGACTAGCTCGGGCCCATCCAGAGTTCTGGCTCCTGCATCAGGCCAGACTTTTCACTCTGGTGAGATCCAAGCAAGGTAAAACTGTTGAGCTCCTCACAATTCGAGTTCTGCTTTATTCTGTGGTTCTTGGGAATATACTACCCACTGAGAGAAACGCCCTCCCTCAACCGCTGTTGAAGGGCCTCAGCGATGGAGGTGGGATTGTCTCTCCACTGGTCTAGTCTCCTCTCCTGAGACTGCTCCACACCAGGAGGACCTCCCCTGTGTGTTTGTGAAATGCCTCACCTGGTTGCTATAGGTAAGGATTCTGGAGGCCCTGGCATGGGTAGTATTCATCCTGCCGTCATGCTTTAGTGATCCCTGAGGCCCAGCTGAGTCCCCTCCCATTGGGGTTGCTGAGCAGTCACATCTTGCCTGGGCAAAGGGCATGGGAGATGCTGTTCTGCCCCTTGGAAACAGGGTGGGGCCTGAGAGGGAGCTGCATGGTGGACTCCTAAACGGTATTTTCCGTGGAACTTACAGATGTGAACAAAAGATCTTTGCAGGTGTGATTTCAGGTCTTGAAATGGATGGTCCTAGATTACACTAAGCCTGAAGTCCAGTGATAAGTGTCTTCATGAGAGTCAGAAGAGAAGGAACTGGAGGAGAAGGAGGCGGCAGTAGCGGCCATGGCAGCCGGAGTGATCTGGCCCCTACCAAGAGGCGCCAGCTGCCACAGAAGCTGGCCGGGGCCAGGAGAGACTTTGGACAGCTGAGTACAGCTCTGCCTATACTGTGACTTAGGATGCAGATATGGGTAAACTGTCCTGTAGCTCTGGGGTCCTGGGGTTTCGGGTTAGCTCTGACAGTTGCTGGGGGGGGGTGGCCTCAGCCAAGTGCATGTCAGGCTCGGTGCTCTGGTCCTGCCCTGGGATCCTGTATCACTCCTGATGTAAGTGCTGTAGTTCCTGGGCAGGGGCAAGCTTTAGACATATCCTTCCCAGACGAAAACATTCCCATGGTGTACAGAGAAGCTCCGTTTTTGTATTATTTTATTACACACCCAGTGATGAAACTAAGAATCTTGGGGTCCCAGACACCAGAATAACTACAGCAACCGATTCAAAATGCACAAAGGTTGAGGTCTCTCACTGGTCTGACCCTTGGCCTCCTGGCTCTGGGTCAGGCCATGGTTATTCACCCTTACCTAGTTTCTGTTCCCCAAGTAGACTCACCCTCCCCAAGTCAGGGCCTTTGACTCTACTCTTCCTCCACACAGACCACACTCCTCCCCCTCCTCCCTTCACCAGCTAACTCACTCCTGTATCTTCTTCAGAAGTGTTCAGGGAGCTGTCTAATCGCTTCCCCATGGACCAGCTTTGCCTGGCACAACTCTCATCACCAGCACACCATCCCTCTCTAGGCAAGCCTTTGCCGGTGTCCAGCTGCCCTGTGGCTGGGCCTTCAGCTCAGCTATTCATTTCTTTTCCAGTACTAGTAAAAGAGCCCAGGCCCTTGCATCTATGAACTCTGTCACTGAACTATATACCTTTTGTCCTAAGAGACCCCAACTTTTGTGCATTTTGAAAAGGTCAGTTGGGGCATTTTTGTTTATTTTGCTTTGTTTTTGTAGCTCTGTTCTGGAATGTCATCTGTAGACCAGGCTGCCCTTGAACTCAGAGACCCACCTGCGAGGCCAGCCTGGTCTACAGAGTGAGTTCCAGGACAGCCAGGGTTCCACAAAGAAACCCTGTCTCAAAAAACAAAATAAAACAAATGAACAAGGGCTGGAGAGATGACTCAGAGGTGCTCTTCCGGAGGTTCTGAGTTCAATTCCCAGCAACCACATGGTGGCTCACAACCATCTGTAATGAAATCTGGTACCCTCTTCTGGCCTGCAGGCATACATGGAGGCTGAACACTGTGTACATTATTTATTATTTACTTATTTATTAGTAAATCTTAAAAAAAAAAAAGAAGAAGAAAAGACAAAGGCATTAAAAAAAAATGAAGAAAAACCAAAAGGTGTGTGCCACCATGGATGACTGGTTCAGGTTAGTTGTTAATCTCTGTCTGCAACTAGGGATTCTTCCCTTCTGTTATGTGCTTTTAAGCCATGCCCACCCACCCACCCTGTGAGATACCAAGCACACAATGGGGACTCTACTCTTGGAAGTGACTGTAAGGGCTCCTCATCCAGGGACAACACCAGCCCTGAGTCCACCTGCATTCCCCTGTCCTGGCCAGCAGAACCAGACCTCAGAGTAGAAATCCCAGGAAACACCGATGCTCCTCACCTGCCAGGTCCTTCTCCACAGTCCGAGTCCCAAACTGGCTGTGCATTCGGCCTTTGTACAGGACCCCATCCACCCCCAGGATGTCCACCTCAGCCTGTGGGATGGCCCAGGTCCCAAGTCAGGGACTCCATTGCCACCCCTTTCTCCTGATGCACACAGACACCCAGAGCCAGGACATGGCCTCAAGGTGCTCTCAGCTCAGGGCTTCATCCCACCCTTGGGGTTGGGTATGCGGGCATCCAGCCCCTGTGAAAGGAGGGCAGAGCCAGACTCACTGTGTCATAGTCCATTATCTCAGGGTCCCCGTAAGGGTAAACTGTTGACAGGTCATTTGGCTTGTGCTTGAAGGTGGTCTCATTTCGGGGTCCATCACCCCAGTCCTTCTGAGAGCCCAGACCCTCCTCATGGACTCCAAAGTTGTGGAAATGCAGCTGCTGCTGCTGTTCCCTGAACAGGGCAAAGGTCTCTGTGTGGTGAACCCTCACAGAGAAGCCCTGCACAGGCCCAAAGCCCTGGACACTGTCAAAGAAGTTGGGTGGGACAGCAGGCAGGCCTGGAGCTTGGTGAGTAAATACAGACATGGACAATTCTAGGAGGGAAAACTGTCACTGAGCTATATCCCCGGCCTTGTTCTGTTTATTTTGAGGCAAGGTTTCACTCTGTAGCCTAGGAAGACCTTAAGATCCTTTCACCTCAGTCTCCTGAGTAGCTAGCATAATATGCCTCTGTTACAAGACCCTCCTGAGTTCCAGCCCACAGCAGATGCCAGTGCAAATGTTGGCTCCTCTCCTCCCATGCCCTCTGTGTACTTATCAGCCACACCACAACCCCAGATGGGCATCCCAGGCCATCTTTGACTCTTGCATTGAAGGAAAGTCTGTTGGCAGGGGTCTTGGGCCTCCCTGAGAATAGGGGTGGACATGGTTCTCGCCTTATCAGCTGCCGTTGCAGATACTCGAAGCTGTTGGCACTGGCTGGCCTCACTTGTGACAGCCCACGGGTGTTACGGATCGTGATCAGCTGTCTGTGGAGGCAGAAGGGACCAGGGCTGTGGGAGGTGCAATGGCCAGCAGAGGGCTCCAGGCTCCCAAGTCTGGAGAGAGGAAGTCTAGGACTTTCAGGCAGCTCACAGCATGAAGCCCACATCCAAAGCTTGCAGCTGACAGTTGGAGGACCTACAAACACTGTTCAGAATATAAAGTGAAAACCAAGCCAGAGCTGGGCAGCGGTGGTGCACGCGGTGGTGCACGCTTTTAATCCCCGCACTCGGGAGGTAGGTGGATCTCTGTGAGTTCGAGACCAGCCTGGTCTACAAGAACTAGTTCCAGGACAGGCTCCAAAGCTGCAGAGGATCCCTGTTTTGAAAACAAAAACAAAAAAACAAGCCAGAGGTGGTGATGCACACTTGTAATCCCAACTCTTGGCAGTTTGAGGCAGGAGGTTAACAAGTTCAAAGTCAGGCTGTACTATTAGTACATACTTCATTCAAGGCTAAGGCTACCTTGGACGTGTGTGTGTGTGCCTGCCTTTCTCCAGTAATAAGTAAATAAATAGTAGTCAAAAACCAAAGGAGGGAAATCCTAGAGATTTGTTACAGATAGGAGTTTTCCAGGAGCTATGGGCACAAGGAGGGGACACACTGCTTGGAAGGGCCATGGCAAAGGACTCAGGCACACGTGGGGTCTGCACATCACGGATACACCAACTGTGGGAGCTCCCTTCAAGTGGCTAAGGTTATGTATGTCTGTGGATTTCGCCTCCATAATCCAAAACAGCCTTCCAGAGAGCTGGGCCCACTCCACCGCTCCCTCTGTGCAACAGTCATACACATGCAGACGTGTTTGTTCCTGTGTAGATGGTACACTGCATTGAAACGTGTCCAGTGAGGCATACTGATTTGCATGTTATAAAGTAAAGGAAAGCACAAAGAAACAAGCTCCAGGCTGGACAGATGGCTCAGTGGTTAAGAGCACTGACTGCTCTTCCAGAGGACCTGGGTTCAATTCCCAGCACCCACGTGGCAGCTCACAACTTTCTGGAGATCCATTTGCAGCAGATCTGACACCTTCACACCAATTCACATAAAATTAAGTTAAATAAACTGTAAAAAATATTTTAAAAAAAGAAAGAAACAAGCTCCCTAACAGGGACAGATTCTGACATTCATATCCTTCCAATATTATGTCCATGTTTATGCAATTTCTTTAAAGAAAGCAGAAAAATCACATGCATATGGTCTGATTTCCTTCATCATTTTTTTCAAGCCATTAATATTCTTCCACAGCCATGCTACCCAGTATAGTAGCCGGTGGCTACAAGTGGCTAACAAAATTCAGATAAGATTTAACACCCAGATTCTTGGTCACGTTAATCCTTAGCACATGTGCACGGTCATGATCATAGAGATCAGCAGCCTGGGACAGACTACCGTCTGGCAGTATACAGAGTCACTATATGACCCAGTGTTTCTCCCATGGAAAACTGGCACTCAAACATACACCCATGTTCACTAGTTACCTAGCCACAACAGCTTAAAGAGACATCCCAAATGCCCACCAGCTGATGAATGGATACACAAAAGGTTTTCTGTATGTACAATGAAATAGTATTAAGTTGTAACAAAGGAGTGAAGCATTGATTTCTGCTACAATGTGGAAGAATCTCATTAAGCCCAGTCAGGAAGCCAGACACCAAAGGTCACATATTGTACAGTCCCATTTACAGAAAACATCTGGAAAAGACAAATCCAATGGCTTCCTGGGCTACAGGGAGGTGGCAGTGAGAAGTGACTGCCCATGGGACAGGGGATGCCTTTGGGGGATGAAGCAGTGCGCTGGAATTGACGAGAGGCAACAGCTGCAGCACTGCAGGCCACAGGACCACACCATTTACAATGATAACAAAGTAAGGGCAAGGAGCTGGAACTAAAGATGTGCACCTGAAATACCATCACTGGGACGATGACACAGGAGGATTGCAAATTCTGAGGCCAGCCTGCACTACATAGCAGTCTCAACAAAGATTAATGAAGTTAGAAATAACAGATTCCTGCTTTCCCTCAGCGATCCCTCTATCCTTTTCTTTTTCGTGTTTCTAACTCGGAGTGGTAAAGGTGAGAGAGATCTACTCCCCCTTCAAGGGAACCACTAGGGAAGAACAGTCTATGGTGGCTATAGAATGGTGTGGAAGGATGTGTAGGTAGGTGTATGTCTTTGCATATGGAACAGCTGTAAGTGCTTGAGTTCTGAAGAGTGGAGTCACGATGTGTATAGGTGAGGACTCTAGGAGAGCGCCCTCTGGCGGTGGTACTCACGGGCCGGTCATCATCTCTACTGGCCGGTCACAGGAGATGCACTTCACCCGCTCGAACAGTTTCCTGGAGGAGGTCAGTGTCAAAGATTAGCAGGTCCCAGGGCTTGGGGTGGGGTGAACTTAAGGTCCCCCAAACCCCTTTGTCAGTTCCTGAGACCCCAGGACAGAGCGCTGTGGTTTCCCACCTCAAGCAGGCCCAGGAATCGCACATCAACATCATTTCCTTCACTAGTGAAGCCACCTTTAGAGGAGGGACATACAGGGCACTTGATGTCAAGCCTCTCTGTCCAGGGGTGGGGACACAGACCCTGACTCAGGCTCTAGTTAGACCAGCCAATTTGGTGGGACTATCCTGGTTTCCCTTCCTTTGAGCCTCGGTTTCCTCATTTGATGGATGCTTTCTATTGGGTCACACCCTCCCTGATCCCTCCCCATGGCCATGGTCTAGAATTCTAGGCATCTGTCTCTTGGCCAGAATATCAGTATAATCACCCTCACTTCTTAAAGCCTGCGGCACTGTCAGGATCGAATCGCAGGCCTTCTATGAGGAGCTTCCGAACGATCTTCCAGACCTCCTCTATGTCCTTCTTCAGGCTACTGAGGTCACTGTGGACTAGCTGCCAGTCACAGGGAAGAAAGAAGTCCCACCAGTTAGCTGACCCCAGCAACGTGTAGAGTCCCACAAAGAATGAGATAAAGCAACTACAGACCCAGGAAAGGGAGAACCATTCAGTTCACGCCTTTATGGGTGCTGTTGGCATAGGGGACTTGAAAATAAGACACCCAGGAGCCGTTACAAGAAATGCCACCAGCTCCTGCATGGCCACAGGCTGGAAAAATGTTTCTCTGGTGAACCCTGTATCCTGACCTGGGTCACAAATATTTATGGAGGGTTTGCATATAAAGCAGACAATTGTTTTAGTATACTCATAAAGTTATGTAACATCACAATCAAATTTATTATTATTACTTTAAATTTTCTTTTGAGACAGTCTCTCTACAGAGCCTTGACTGCCCTGTAACTCCAACTCACAGATCCCTCTGCCTCTGTCTCCCAAGTGCTGGGTTTAAAGGCGTCCACCACTGTGCCCAGAAAACTTATTTAGTTATGTTTGTTTTTTGAGAAATGGTTTCTCTGTGTAGCCCTGGCCATCCTGAAACTTGCTCTGTAGACCAGGCTGGCCTCGAACTGGTGTGTGCCACCACCGCCTGTCAATTTTTTATTTCTTTTTGAGCCAGTACCTCACTATTTAGCTGAGTCTGGCCTGGAAATCACAATCTTCCTGCCTTAGCAATGGAAGAGCTGAAATGGCAGCCTTACACCTCCACACCTGACTTTATAATCTATTTTAGAACATCTACATCACTCTCCCAAAAAAAAAAATTCCATTTACCCCTATTTCCTTCCAAATCCCCAGCCTCTGGCAACCAACAACCTGCTCTCTGTCCTCAGGATTTGTCTATCTGGATCCCTTTTCCTTTTCCCTATAAGACAGGTCTTGCTATATTACCTTGGCTGACCTTCAGACTCACTGTAGCCCAAGCTGGACTTGAACTTGTGGACCTCCTGAGTGCTCGGATTACAACTGTGCACCACACACCACCCCCCATCCCTGGGAACAGTGAGTTATGTGATAATTCCTACTCGGGTCACATTGTCAGTCCAGCTTTAGATTCATTCCGTTCCACTGAAACAAGAGAAACACAGGCCAGCTGTTCTCCAGAATGCTATGGCGTTGTGGCTTTGCAGTGAATTGTGTCCCTTCTTTAAGGAATTTGTCTCTGCAAAGACGGTGCCCCATCTGCTTGGCTCACTGCTTACCCATCAAGGAGCATAAATGATAAATGAATCAATCTCCAGCTTACAGAAGGAAAACTGAAACCTGTTCAAGACGCAAACCTAGAGTACCTGATTCTAAATGTGCTGTCCAGTTAAAAGAGCCATGGAGCACGCTGGGACTGCCCGTCCACATTCCCCAGGCGTGGCACACTGGGGCAGTCACTGACAGACGAACAAATGACAGGCATGGGCCTTTCTGCAGGAAGCCTCCTCACCCCAATCTGTTAGTTGGGGTGCTTGCACCACCCCGAGCATTCCGGAAGTCAGCCTCCAATATGGCTCCAGATATGGTTGGGACTCCTTCCACTGAAACTATTTCCTCTTGTTCTGAACAGGGTCAACTTGAACAACAGATAACGTAGAAATGATGGGAGTGGCTTACGTAGCAAAATTCATTGCACATTCTTTTTGTTGCCTTGGGTCACTTGGTGTGTGTGATGGGGGAGTGGCTGCCATGTTATGAGGCCCTTAAGTGGCCCTAAGAAGGAGTCGGTGTATGAGACACTGAAGCGTTTTGCCGACAGTGGCTTTACCTGGCTCGTTCAGATGGTACAATGGGAACGATATACTCACTCTGACTTGAGAGTCATAGGTCCCAAGCCACCTAGTAAGCTGCTTCCAAGGTCTTGCTCTTTAAAAACCATTAGCATTTGCTCCTTGAGGCTGCTAAGCTCTGGGGCAAGTTGTTGCGTAGCTCACCTTAGTGTTCAGGTCCTTTCTGAGGTGTTTCAGTGACTTCTTCCAGTCCCCTTCATGGGTTGTGATCTTCAAGAGCATGCTCTGCACCATCTCATTCAGCTCCATCGCCGCCACCTCCAGGTCCGCCCGGTTTGCCTTGCTTGCCAAGGCATCCCTGTCAGCTTTCTAGGCAGAGGGGGTTCAGGTCAGCCAGACTACTGGGGTGGGAGAACCTCATCCCTGGGGTCAGCTTTTTTAGTTGAAGACAATGAATGTGTAGTCTTGGCTTAAGTTCAGTGGTGGTATCTACACTGGCTCAAACACAGCTGTGGGATCTGAGCCTAACAGGAAAGTTGACTGTGATTTTTATTTTATGTCTATTTTTTAAACACAGTCTCATGCACACCATGGGATACAGGCTGGCCTTGTATCCCATGGTCAAGGATGACCTTGAATTTCTGAGCCTTCTGCTTTCAGTGGTGGGGTTATAGGTTCACGCCATTGTGCAGTGCTGGGGATTGACCCTAGGGCTTCATGTACCCTAGGAAGGCACTCAACTAACTGAGAGGCATCCATCCAAGGCTTGATGCCTGCTTCTTTGTCTTATTTTGTTTTTGGTTTGTTGGGTTTTTGTTTTGTTTTGTTTTGGTTTGGTTTTTCTAGACAGGGTTTCTCTGTGGCTTTGGAGCCTGTGCTGGAACTAGCTCTTGGAGACCAGGCTGGTCTCGAACTCACAAAGATCCGCCTGCTTCTGCCTCCCGAGTGCTGGGATTAAAGGCGTGCGCCACCACCACCCGGCTCTTATTTTGATTTTTGAGACAGGGATCTCACTAGTAGCCCTGGGTGTCCTGGAACTCACTATGTAGATCAGGCTGCCCTCGAACTCTGAGATTCACCTGCTTCTGCCTCCCAAGAGCTGGCCTTAAAGGCATGCACCACCACTGCCCAGATGATTTTTAAATTAATAGTGTCACTAATCTCCAGTCATGGGAAAGAGGAGTGGGTAGGTAACTTTTGAGGTCTCCCAGAGTTCCTGAGTGAATAGAGGCAGAGGGAATGCTAGCTGCTGCCTTTGCTGGGTGATTCTCACCCTGACTGGCAAATAGAGGCACAGGATGAACAGTGGGAGGCAGGAGGGTGTGGGAAGCACGAGATGGAACAGGCGTGGAGGCACGGGATGAACAGGCGTGGAGGCACGGGACGAACAGGCGTGGAGGCACGGGATGAACAGGCGTGGAGGCACGGGATGAACAGGCGTGGAGGCACGGGATGAACAGGCGTGGAGGCACGGGATGAA
>JAQHUG010000014.1:1093579-1119210 GCA_028555095.1 Dicrostonyx torquatus | reverse complement strand
GAACAGGTGTGGAGGCACGGGATGAACAGGCGTGGAGGCACGGGATGAACAGGCGTGGAGGCACGGGATGGAACAGGTGTGGAGGCAGGCACCAGATGAACAGGGCATGGGAGGCATGGGATGAACAGGGCGTGGGAGGCAGGGGATGAACTGTGGGAGGCTCAGGATGGAACAGGTGTGGAGGCAGGGGACCTCAGCTTACTTCTTTCAGCTCCTGGTCCATCGTAGTTTTATCAGCTTTAACCTGATCCAGCCTTTGGATTTCAGCCTTAAGGATCTAAGGGCAAAGTATAGGCAGGTCAGCCTTTGTTGTGGCCTTGAGGGTCACATTTATTTTGTGCCTCCAACTTTGCCACGTGCTAGGAAGGGAACTGAGGCCATGTGGGTAAGGAGCAGATGGCTGGGTTAGAGCTCCTGCTCACGGGCAACTGGGACAGAAGAGAAGCCACAGAGACTAGGGACAAACTAACCCTAGTCTCCCTTGTCACCAGAGGTCAATCCAAAGAAGCACAAAGCAGTGCTGGCCATGCAGTTCCCTGGATGTTTAATCCAGTCCACCTCATCTAATCTTCAGTGGGGTCCCAGCATCCTCTGCCTTCAAGCAGGCTATACATTGTGCCCAAGGATTAGAGGGAACCCTTAACTCCCATCACCTAACTTCATGAACCCCCCTGTTAGTGCTGCCCTATCTCTACTTAATGAACACTCCCAAGACCAGGCGGTGGTGGCACACATCTTTAATCCCAGCCCTCAAGAGGCAGAGGCAGGAGGATCTTTGTGAGTTCAAGGTCAGCCTGGTCTACAGAGCAAGTTTCAGGACAGCAAGTGCTGTTACACAAAGAAACTCTGTCTCAAAACAAATAAACAAGCAAACAAAATAAATAAATGAATAAATAAGTTCCCCCGTGTCAGGAGCAGCAGCTTGCATGCTTGGGAAGTGCCTCCCTGGTCCCCAGCGGCTTGGGTCACTTTTCCTCTCAAGCCAAAGGGACTTCTCTCCTCACATCTGGTCTCCCTGACCCATCGGAAATTCTCCCAGTTTAGCTGCCCAGATGAGAACTGTACTCTACAGCCTGCCTTGAATTTCTATCTACTGGGATGTAAATGGAGGCTCGCGGGTGTGGTGAACCTTCTTCATCCTCTGCCCTGGTTTCTAAGCAGTGGAATTCGGTTCTGGGCATGCTAGGCAAGAGCTTGCCACCTTACACCTAGCTCCATCCTTAACCCTGCAGGAGGAAGAACTGGTTCACAGGAAAAGTTATGAACATAACTATTGGTACAAGAAATCCTCTTATTAAAAAAAAGAAAAGAAATCCTCTTTTTCAAAAAAAAAAAATAGAAGAAGGCCAGGTGGTGGTGGTGCACATCTTTAATCCCAGCACTCAGGAGGCAGAAGTAGGCAGATATCCGTGAGTTTGAATTCTACAAAGCAAATTCCAGGACAGGTTTCAAAGTTACAGGCTATAGGGAAACAGTGTCAAAAAAAAAAAAAAAAAGAAAGAAAGAAAGAAAGAAAAGAAAAAAGAAAGAGAAAAGAAAGAAATCCTCTTATGCATATACTGATCTCTTTGACAAATGTCACTAAGTCTTAAATCTGTCCTACAAAGGCCCTCAAGGATGTACACTGTCCAGGCCCTTTATGTGTGGGGGATTTTTTGAAAAAAAGATTTATGTGTATGAATGCTTTACTTGAATGTTTGTATGGGCACCACGTACATGCCTGGTGCTCATGGTATCAAGAAGAGGGCACTGAATGCCCTGAATCTAGAGTTAACAGGTAATTTTAAACTGCCACGTGTGGGCTAGGAATGAAACCCATGTCCTCTGCAAGAGACGCCAGTGTTTTTAACTGCTGAACCATCTCTCCAGTCCCAGAGATTTACTTTTTTCTTTTTTCTTTCTTTCTTTCTTTCTTCCTTCCTTCCTTCCTTCCCTTTCTTTGTTTTTTCAAGACAGAGTTTCTCTGTATAGTCTTGGATGCCCTAGTACTCACTCTGTAGACTAAACTGGCCCCAAACTCACAGAGGTCCACCTGCCTCTGCCTCCTGAGTGCTGGGATTAAAGGTGTGTGCCACCACCACCTGGCTGATTGAAGTGTACTTTATGCAGAGTGAAATGTCATGTTTCCCTTGCATTTAGTGGACCCCTCTATAAATTTTTGGGGGACGGTCTCATTGTCCCAAGGAGGAATTCTCCTGTGCCTCCCTCTTGGTCCTCAGACCTCCGAACCTTGAAGTCATCCATGCGAATCTGGATCTTTTCCACCATCCTGTCCAGCACCATGTAGTGACTCTTCATTGTCTCAATCTTGTGGCCCCAAACTCTCTCAAGTTCTTCTTCCTAAATGGGAGAAACAGTGACATCCAAGGCTCTGCTTCCAATGTTGCCCAAAATAGGAGGGTCCTAAGGTCAGGAAGAGATATCAGGCCTCTGCCAGCACACGAGATAGTTATTGACAGGGGGACAACAGAGCCACCTGCCCATGGACTCTGCTTGGATGTTGTTGATGCCACCCCACCCACTTCTACAGGTCCCTTTCCAGCAACACCAGAGCTTGATTGGAAGGGTGACAGTCAAGAGGCTGGTCCCTAACTCAAGGCAAGCCACCATCTTCTGCCCATGACACTAACCTGTAGCCTGGCTTTCTGGAGGTTACAAATCTTTTCCTCCAGCACATTCACTGTGTTACCAAGCTTGCCAGGGACTCCAGTGTTAGCTGAAAGTAAAAAGAGGGAACGACCGCTAAGAGGAATGGCAAAGGAACATGACGTGAGAGGTCCCACACCTATGCTGTGTCCCAAATAAATACAGTGAGCCTGGGATGACTTCAAAAGAATGTTAGATTTTCTTGTACAGTTTCTAAAAAAACTCACAAAAGAACATATGACCCAAGCATGGTGGCATATACCTTTAATCCCACCACTTAGGAAGCAGAGGTAGGCAGGCCAATCTCTGTGAGTTCAAAGCCAGCCTGGTCTACATAGTGAGTTCCAGGATAGCCAGGGCTATTTCTCAAAAAGAAGAAAAAGAAAAGAAGTGCCATTGCAGGCTCAGTACTAACCCAAACGAAAATAAAGCAAAAAGAAAATTTAAAAAAAAAGAAGAAGAAAGAAAGAAGAAGAAAGAGGAAGAAAGAAGAAGCTAAACATGGTGCTGTATACTTGGAATTCCAGCACTCAGGGAATGGAGGCGGGGGGGGGGTGTTTACTATAAAAAGAGTAGATTAGGCTAGTGATTAAGCCAAAGGAACAGGTGGCTAAAGTTTGAATGAAGATTTTGTTGAGGAAGCCTAAGGAGCCAGACTACAGGGAGGGTCTGAGCCTCTCCTGCCCTCCCCAGGGTTGACCAGGCCTACCCAGGTAATTTAAGCGCTGGTGCAGGCTGGTCGACAGATGGGCAAACTCTTCTTTGAGGGAATCATGCTTGATAGGCATCTGGGCTATGTGGCTCATGGAGTACTGGACAGCCTTCTTCTTCTCCTCAGGGCTGTCAGCTTGCATGGCAGTTATCATGGCCTGGGACAGGATTGATCTGGGTGCCGTGGGGTGAAGAATTGATATGAACTCTTCAGGAAAGTCTTCTAGCTCATCGTCACTGAAGGGTATGACGTTGGTGGCCCCACGGCTAGATCCTGCACCCAGGAAATCTGAGAAGGCCCCTAAAGGTCCAGCCTCCGCCACAGGTGAAGCTGAAGAAGTCATTTGGGCTGCAGGAACATCTTTGACTGCCTTGACAGCAGCTTTGGCTGCCCGGGCAGCTGTGTTTGCTGCTGATGCATAGGCTGCAGCAGTTGCCGCAGCTAGCGCAACAGCGGACTTCAGCTTCTTTAGGGCCGACGGAGTGCCCTTGGGGTGTGCTGCTGGGGTCATGTCTTTCTGGGACCTATCTTTGTAGACCATGGCTTTGGGAACTGTGTCTTGGAAAGCCTCATCTTTTGGGGCTCTCTCATGAGGGGCCCCATCTTTGTGGGTTCTGTGTTTGGGAGCTCCACCCTTGGTGACTCTGTGTCGGGGCACCCTATCCTTGCGAATCCCGTCCTGTGGAACCTCTTCCTTGGGAATCTCCTCCAGGGGAGCCCCTTCCTCAGGAACAGCGTCCTGGGGAGCCCCATCTTTAGAGATCTCTTCCTGATACGCTTCAATGTAGTCATATTCGAACTCCTCCCCTCTTTCTTCAACATCTGAAAGCTGGCGGGTTCTTGCTTTAGGAGCCTGGTGTCGTGGCCACAGCTGAGGCCATGGTCCTCCAGCTTCCATGGCTGGGAAAGGAGCCCTGTACATCGGGCCTCGAGGGCCAAATGGACCTAGGCTAGGTTGGAAGGTACCCATATCCCACATAGGCCAAGCATTAGCCCCAGGCCAGCCTCTCGGTGGAAAGGGCCATGTGCCTGGGGGAGCCAGTCCAGGTCTAGACCAAAGGGCTGGGATGAAACCAGGCCTCCCACTAGGCCCTGGTACCTGTCCAGGTGCAATTACAGACCCAGACTGAGATGTGGAGACCTGAGCATGCCCTACCCCTTCGGGGGCGCTAAACTCAACAGCCTGGGTGAAGTCATCCTCCTCAAGGACTCCTGTAGCTTCAAAATGCAGGACAGTCTGCAAAGGGGTGGCGCTGTGGGTGGGGTGTGAGACGTGAGTCTGGCCACCATCCTCAGACGGCTCCAAGGTAGATTCTGGAAGAGAGGTCATGCTCTGCCATGTGTTGGACATATCCGGTTCCAGATTAGGTCTCTGTAGGGAAAGGGGCTGAGTTGACTATCTGGTTTCATGACCCCCTTATCCCATTCCTCCTCCTCCTCCACTCACCGGAGTGAACATGGCCTCATGGAGGCCACTCCAAAGCACCATGTCCTCAGGTTGGGGGACAGCACGAACCTTGTTCTGGAGGGTAACCTGTGCGGTGGGGTGGAGAGTGAGTGTGAGCTAGGGTTGGGCTGCTGGGGGGATGTTGATAACATGAGTTCTTGCTCTCTGAAACCCTTTCCAGGCTGTGCTGTTCCCCACAACTATTCCAGCCCCAGAGCCTAGGGCAAGAAACAGAATCCCAGGATCTCACCACTTCCCGCTGCAGGGCACCCAACTTCCGGTTCTGTGTTTTCAAGTCTTCACAGACAAGCTCCATTCTTTCTGGGTTCACCTGCCAGGAACCATAATCTGAGGCTGGGGTACAGGTTCTGGTCTCAGCCTGGCTGCTTCTCACTATATTAGGTGAGTGAGTTTGGAATGACCGGACTTTCCAAGAAAAGAAAAGGGTTCCATAGATTTTAAAAAATAAAAAGTTTGGGAAGTGCTGGGTGGGCTAAACACCTTCAACAATTTCTGAGCTTTTCAGAACATTGAAAGAGTAGAACATTAAGAATCTTAGCTGGGTAGTGCTGGCACAAACCTTTAATCCCAGAACTCAGGAGACAGAGGCAGGCAATCTCTATAAGTTCAAAGCCAGCCTGGTCTACTGAGTGAGTTCCAGGACAGTCAGGGCTACACAGAAAAACCCTGTCCTCAAACAAACCAAAAAAATAAAACAAAAGGATCTTGAAGAGGAGAGCTGGCAGTACGACTCTGGTGGTGAAGTACTTGCCAAGCATCTATGAGACCCCAGTGCTGCATAAAACCAAGAGTGACTATGCAGCCTGCAGTCTTAGCACTGTGCTGTGGAGCAGGAGGCCCTAAGTCATTCTCTACTACCTATTGGGCTGGAGCCAGGCGACTAGAGACCTGTTCCCGTGCAGGTGAAGGTGGGGCAGAGCAATGAGCCTGCAAGAGGTGGGCCAAGAAGGAATTGTCACTCAGACAGACTTGCCCCAAGGTGTCCTTTCTAGTTGTCTGTCCTGGTTTTGTGTGTCAACTTGACATGAACTAGAGTCATCAGAGGAAGGAAGAAATGCCTCCTTGAGATCCAGCTGTAAGACATTTTCTCATTTAATGATCAATGAGGGAAGGCCCAGGCCATAGTGGGTGGTGTCACCCTGGGTTTCTGCTCCTGGGTTCTATAAGAAAGCAGACTGAACAAGCCATGGGGAACGAGCCAGTAACAGCTCCCCTCCATGGCCTCTGCATCAGCGCCTGCCTCCGGGATCCTGACCTGTTTGAGTTCCTGTCCTGCCTTCCTTTGGTGATGAACAGAATGCTGAAGTGGGAGCCTAATAAACCCTTCCCCCGCACCCCAACTTGTTTTTTGGTCATGGTGTTTCATCACAGCAATAGAAACCCGAACAAAGACACTAGTGTTTCATGGTCCTGCTTCCTGACCCAGCTTCAGATCAGCTTGAGACTCAGATGCTACATTAAAACCACACTGTTTGGGGTCAGTGGCTCCACTTCAGCCACTCTGCTGGCCTGGAAGTGAAGACCTAGTTCCTGAATCCAGTTTGATTTCTTCAACTGCGGTCTGGATGCTGCTGCCTCTTGCCCCAGTGATTCTGTGTTACTCTGTGGTTGGCTAGGCTGTGTTTAGGCTGGTGACATGGAGTTACATAAGAACTGTGTGTCTGTGCTGGCTCTTCCTGCTTTTTTTTTTTTTAAAGATTTTATTTATTTATTAAGTATACAACATTCCTTCCATGTATGCTTGCATGCCAGAAGAGGGCACCAGATCTCATTACAGATGGCTGTGAGCCACCATGTGGTTGCTGGGAATTGAACTCAGGACCTCTGGAAGAGCAGTCAGTGCTCTTAACCTCTGAGCCATCTCTCCAGCCCCTCTTCCTGCTTTTTAGTGTGGAGTGTGCTTGCAATGAGAGGAAAGTCGGTGACACTGAGTTTTTGAGTTGCTAACTCTTGGACAACCTGAAAACTCCCAGCACTTACATAGTGGTTGACAACCATCTGCATCTCCAGGTCTAGGGCATCTGATACCCTCTTCTGGCCTCTGCAGGCACCAGACACGCGGTGCACAAGCCATGCAGGCAGGCAAAACACCCGTACACATAAAATTAAAAAACAAACCATGTTTAAGCACTTTAGAAAGTAAAACAAGGTCTGGAGAAGTGGTTCAGGGGTTAAAAGCATTGACTGCTCTTCCAGAGGTCAATTCTCAACAACATGGTGGCTCACTACCATCTGTAGTGAAAGCTGGTACCCTCTTCTGGCCTGCAGCATATATGCAGGCAGAAGACTATATACATATTAAATAAATCTTTTTTTTAAGAGAAAGTAAAACAATAAATTCTATTGTTTATCCTAAGTCAAGATGAACTGGTACCACAGAAGTTTCAGGACAGGGAACAGGACAAATGGCTGGGGAGAGTTAAACCCTTCTCATCCCTTTAGGGTCTTGTTCCCTAAGGACAGGCCTAGAATTTTCCTTACTGCCCTAGCCCCTGGAGGTCCAAACAGCATGCCAAGTGAGGATAAGGGTAAAGGGATGGCTACCTTTTCAAATATATACTTTATCAGGTCCACATCCTTCTGGAGGGTTTCAACAGTGTTCTTGAGTGAATGGAGATCAGTGAGCAGATCCTGCAGGGTCTTCATGATCTGAACAGGGAAAAGGGGGAAACCCTGGAATCGGTGTGAGGGATAAATCACATCAGAAGTTCTCGGTGACAGCCATCTAATTCAAAAGAATTAAGATGAATGTACCCACAGACCAGCAAAGGACACGAAGACATCAGTGCTTCAAGAGCGTATGTGTGTGATATATATTGCCATAACGGTATTGAGAGAAATAGCACAAGCAACGAGTCCTTGGAGGATCAGAAGCAGGGGAGATGGAACTAGATTTGCATATTTATTTATTTTTATTTAAAATTGCCTACTGACTGGCTTTTGGAGGCACAGTCTCACTGCATAGCCCAGGCTAGCCTGGATCTTACTATACAGCCCATACTGACCTAGAAATCTCCTGCCTCTGTCTCCCAAGTCTTGTGAATTCACATTTTCAAAGATCTGACTGATGCTGGTTGGTGAAAGAGGAAGGCGGTACTAGCAAGGTAACCTCTGGAACAGAACTCATGTTTGATGTATGATCCCAGCTGGGATATAGCTCAGCTAACAATAATTGGGACTGTTTCTGTGACTTTATAGGTTTTAATTTGTCCACTATAAGATGGGTGCGAAGGAAAAAGTGATAATGTGTATAAATGTCCCAATGTAGAACTAACGCTTAGCAAATAGCAGAATGGTACAAGCCAGTACCTACAGCTATACTCAGGGAAAATGTATGGAACTTTGCATTAAAAGGTGGAGAATGAGCCAGGTGGTGGTGGCACACGCTTTTAATCCCAGCATTCAGGAGGGAGAGGCAGTTGGATCTTTGCGAGTTCAAGATCAGCCTGGTCTACAGAGTTCTAGGACAGCCAGGGTACATAGAGAGACCCTGTCTTGGAAAAAAGAAAGAAAGGAAGGAAGGAAGGAAGGAAGAAAAGAAGGAAGGAAAAGAAGACCCAGATACCTGCTGTCTAAGGACACTAATTGTGTGTGTGTGTTCATCTATGTAGGTGCATCTCTGTGTAGGCCAGAGATCAACCTGGGTGTGGTTCTTCAGTTACCATCCATCTTATTTTTTGAAGCAGGCTCCTTGATCACTCTAGGTTCACTGGCCAGCAGGTCCTCCTGACTGCATCTCCAGCCCTGGAATTACAGGCAGACACCATGCCTAGCTTTTTTATATGGATGCCAGGGTGGACGCTTGTGTGGCAAATACATTACCAACAGGGGCATCCCACTAGCCCAAGAGACTGTGTTTCTTTTTCTTCCTTTCCTTCTTTCTGTCTTTCAGCCCAAAAGTGCTGGCTCCCCTCTCCCTTTCTTTGGACGCGGTCTTGTTATGTAGCCCGAGCTGACCTGAGCTTGACCTCCTTTGCCTCAGTCTCAGGAATGCTAAGTTTCCAGGCATGAGACATATTTCAAACTCAAAGTCGTAAATAAGTTGTAAATAAAAGAACAGGAAAAGATACTCTCTGAAAGCAGTGACCTAGTGTGCCAATAGCAAACATGTTAACGCTTGCTGGATGCAGGCGTAGAGTTCACAGAGGCATTTGTCGTAGCTGACTGACAGTGATGATGTCACTAAACAAACATGTCAACGCAGTGGTTTAGACACTGAAATGGCTGGTCATGTTAGCTCATGACCACAGTCCTCAAAATCAGGAGGTAGAGGCAGAAGGGCCATCCTCACCAGCCTGGGCTACACAAGACTCTCTCAAAATTAGCTAGCTGCTGGTCATGGTGGTGTATGCATACACAGAAAGACCCCTGTCTCAGAAAACAAACGGCTGGGTAGTGGTGGCGCACACCTTTAATCCCAGCACTCAGGAGGCAGAGGCAGGTGGTTCTCTGTGAGTTCGAGACCAGCCTGGTCTACAGAGTGAGTTCAGGACAGCCAGGGCTACACAGAGAGACTCTGACTCCAAAAACCAAAGAGTTACTGCTAACTCTGTTCAAAGTGCCAATGCTGTGATCGGATGGGTTTTGAAGTCCTCATCTATTGTGGTGGGGAAGTGTTCTCCAGAGAGCCCTGTGTGTGATATGTAAAGCCCACTGTCCATTGATCAATCCCTCTGTCCTCTCTACCTTCCATCCACTCGGGGGCCAAACATGTCAGGCAGGAATAATGTCGTCCCCCCCCACCCCCGGCAAACACAGCTAAGTGCCAGGTAACCTCAAATCCCAGCACTAGGAGGTAGGGAGATCTGGAGGTCAAGTTTGAGGCCAGCCTTGGCTACATGAGACCCTATCTCAAAAACAAACAACAATAAGCATAGCCCCTCCAAAAATCCCCAAAACTTATCTGGAAAAGATGGAATAATCTTTGAGCTGCCCCCAAGTGAAGGCCACAGTGAAAGTAGGGTTCTGTTCCCATCTGCAAGTCTGTTCAGTGAACCAGCCTGCTGCCTCACCTGCATGGGCCCTGCCCTGGATCTAGGCTAGCAGATACCTCAGGGGAAAGGGTCACTTTCCTCTGCCTGAGGCATGCAGGCCTCGGACTAGACTGAGAGGGAGCTGAGTTCAGGGAAGCTAACCAGCCTGGAGCAGACACTAGAAGCAGAGCTGTCCAGTCTGTGACTGCTCCCTGTCCCTTTAAGAGGTGCACAAAGGGGCTCCAAAGCAAACCCAGGATGACACAGCCATATCCAGAGCCGCAGGGAATAGGAATGACATATCTTCCAAAGGAAACTGGAGAATGAGAAAGTACTTCACAACGCTGTGGGGAAGGTGAGGACAGAGTCCATAGTGTCTCTGTTTCCACAACAGCTCTGACCCTTTCTCTAAACCAACACCTGTAAGCAGCACTGTACAACCCCAATCCAAGTTAATCGAAGTCATTTTAATTTGCATGATATACAACAAGTGTGCTTTGGTTGGAGGAGGAGAAGGAGTTTGGAACTTTTTTTTTTTTTTTTTTTTTTTTTGAGGCAGGGTTTCTCTACAGAGCCCTGGATGTCCTGGAACTCACTCTGTAGACCAGGTTAGCTTCAAACTCATAGAGATCTGCCTGTCTCTGGAACAATCTTAATATCAAAGAGCTAATGCCATTCTTCATTTTCTCCTATAAGGTCAGGTGCCAGACTGTCTAAGAAAACAAGGTTTCAGCCAGATAGGGACCAACAAAGGCATCTTTCCCGGGAGGTGAGACACGGAGGGAGTGTGTCAGGGAAGGGACTGCAATTTGGGGGATTTCTGCTAGAGGGCGCTAGTGCATGGGCGGCGGTGGTACACGCCGTGGCTGACTGAGCTGGCGACAGACTGGCTTACAGTCTGGAAAGGAGAGCTGGAGCTACCATAAAAGATCAGTTTTCTTCTTTCTTTTTCTTTTCTATTCCTCCCTCCCCCTCGCCCTTCATCTCTCCTTTCCTTCTTCCCTCTCTTCCTGAGACTGGGGTCTAGCTATCTAGCTACAGCTGGCCTGGAACCTGATCTGTAGACCTGATCTGTAGACCAAACTGACCTTGAAGTTGAGGTAATCCTTCTGCCTCTCTAGTTCTCCAGTTACAGGCCTGGTACACCCAGCCTGGAGCCAGGTTTTCTTTTCTCTTTTTCTTTCTTTCTCTCTCTCTCCTTTTCTTTCTTCCTACCTTCCTTCCTTCTTTCTTTTTTGTAAATATTTATTTATTTATTATGTATACGATATTCTGTCTGTGTGTATGTCTGCAGGCCAGAAGAGAGCACCAGATCTCATTACAGATGGTTGTGAGCCACCATGTGGTTGCCAGGAATTGAACTCAGGACCTTTGGAAAAGCAGGCAATGCTCTTAACCACTGAGCCATCTCTCCAGCCCCCCTCCTTTTTTTTTAAAAGAATTTATTTAATTTTATCTTATGTGCATTGGTTTGAGGGTGTTAGATCTCCTGGAACTGGAGTTATAGACAGCTGTGGCTGTCATGTGGGTGCTGGGAATTGAACCTGGGTCCTCTGGAAGAGCAGCCAGTGCTCTTAACTGCTAAGCCATCTCTCCAGCCTCCCTTCTTTCTTTTTTTTTTTTTTTTTTTTTTTTTTCGAGACAGGGTTTCTTTGTGTAACTCTCCTGTGCTGGATCTCACGCTGTAGACCAGACTGGTCTTGAACTCACAGAGATCCACCTACTCCTGCCTCCTGCGTGCTGGGATTAAAGGCGTGCATCACCACTGCCCAGAAAGCCCACTTTCAGCAGTCCCCGCTTGGGTCAGTGGGCACCTGCTGTGTCTGGAGGTGTCTTCAGCTGCTATAAGCAGGTAGTACTTCTGGTTTATGGTATCTATGGGTGTCACTCTGCATCCTCCAATGCACAGGACAGCGCTAAGCCACAAAGAATGATCCTACCCACATTGTCTATAATACTGGGGTAGAGAAGCCCTACAGTTTAACTCTGCTTAATAATGACTTGTTGTGGGACAAATGTGCTGACCAATAGCACAGCCCTTGGATCCTCCCAGGCCTCTTGGCCACAGTGGAGCAGAAGCTCTCTGGTGTCGGTCTGTGTTAGTTTCCCAGGTACCACTTGCCTTGTCTGGAGTGGGTACTGAGAACAGTCATCTTTCCTTGTACCCTTCAAGGGCTAACTACTAAGAGGGACAGTAACCCAAACCAGCCCCAAGAAAGGGGGTGGAAGGGTCAGTGGAGGTGACTCTCAGCATCTCTGTGATGTCCAACCTGCCATCCTCAGTCTGGCGTGTGCACATACTTAGCTAAGCAGCTTTCCTTGTTCTTGCACCAGCTACCATGGCAACCTCTTTCAATAGGTCACTGTGGTAACCCTGGACAACTTCAATCAGGTTGGGTCCAAGGCAGCCTGCTCTAATGACTGGGACATTCCTTATTGGTACAAACAGTCCTCCAAGGGTTTCGGTGGCAGGTCTGAACCTGTCCACAAGACCTCTCCAGTGCTGGACAGGTGACCTTGCTCAGCTACTCAGGCACCTGAGGATTCTAGAAGCCTTTATTCACCAAGCCGAAAGCCCACGGAGGCAGGCTGTGGCTAGCACTTCTGATATCTGTATTCACACACAGGCCAGGCCACCAGGGACAGCCTGAACTCTAGCAGTGTTGTCTTGAAGCCTAACAAGGCTGCTGCTGGCCCAGGTACACCTGCTCTGTTCTGTTCCTGCACACGTATCTCTTTTACCCTTTTGCATAATTTAAGGATGTTTTGTTCCTTGAAAAGAAAATCCTTTCTCTGTTAGCAGTCACTCCTCAGGCCACTTCTTCCTAGAAACCACCAGTCCACTCTCTGACTCGCTGGACTCGCCTCTTCTAGAGACTTTATAGAAATGGTCTCTCACAGCTTGTCTTTGCAGCCCCTTCCTTCTGCAGGATAATTGACACTCCTTCCTGCGTTGCTGCAATCTTTTGCCCGGTGTCAGATCTGGCTGTGCTGGCTCCTGCTCCCTCCAGTGCTCCACACACTCAAGCCCCCTTGTTCCTACAGGGTCCCAGGGCTTCCTGACTCATTGTGATTGTATCCACCAGTCTTCCCATTCGGGCTAAATCTCTGAATGATAGCAATGGTGGTAAGCACAGGCTGGGCACCTAGACTGTGGCATTGTATGATTTCGAGTGAGTGAGAAACTTTTTCGGTTTGAAATGGGCATTCATATAGCCCAGACTGATCCTGGACTCTGTTTACTAAGGATGACCTTGAACCCCAGATCCTCTTCCCACATCACTCAAGGATGCTGCCTCCATACCTGGTGTATGTGGTGCTGGGACAGAACCCAGGCCTCATGCATGCTAGGCAGGTACTCTACCAACTGAGCTGTATCTTCAGGCCCAGTTTATGTGAATTCCAGCTACAGTCCTGGGATGAGGAAACATCCACCCCCAGTGATCAAGCCCCTCCCTTTCCCACGAGCAGAAAAGGCTGGAGTTATTCCTCAGACCAATGCCCTCCTCCCGCCTGCTCACCCTTCTGGTTTTCAGTGGCTTCTCTATCTTGACCTGTAATGACCTCATTTCTCTGTAATGACCTCATATGCTTGGTTAACCTGTGCCTCCTCTCCATCTGAAAACTAGAACTAATAACACATGCCTCATAGTTAACTGCAGAGCTGAGAGGTACAGCAGAGGCAGAATGTATGGCTTGCGTGGTACACGGTGAACACTCAGTTTTCCTGGATAGGGAGCAAAGGGGAAGGGAGGATAAAGCAATGGGACTGGGACAGTGTGAAGCCCCAGAAAGACAGGAGACAGGACACTGAGATAGTAGGGCATGGTGTTGCCTTAATACTCTCTCCAAACACCAGCGTTGAAGAGTTCACTCCCACGGCCCCAGTCTAGGCTCTCATCTGAGCTTTGCTAGGAAACTGGAGTAGGCTCTAGTGACTCTGCCCACACTGGGGGTGGAAAGAGCCCTTCCTGCGTTTGAACCCTCCCATTGGTGACAGTTATTCTGCACGTCTCTCTGGCATTGGGCTTTTCTAACCATCATGCCTCACAGACCAGCGGAGCATAGAAGGAAAGTGTTCCTGGGCCCAGTGCCCAGTACGGCTTCACTCCCAGTCCTGACCTGGAACCTTACACCTGGCCCTCACCTTGCCCAGCTGGCCCACACTTTTAATCCCAGCACTCGAGAGGCAGAACCAGGCGAATCTCTATGAGTTCGAGGCCAGTCTGGCCTACAGAGCGAGTTCGAGGCCAGTCTGGCCTACAGAGCGAGTTCCAGGACAGTCAGAGCTAAACAGAGAAATCTTGTCTCAAAAACTAAAAACAAAAGGCTTTGTGTGTTTTCTATGATGGTGTGTGAGTGTGTATACATGTACTGTGCAAATGGGGGTCAAGGGTCATCCTCAGATGTTACCTCTTCTACCACCTGTTTGAGGCAGAATCTCATTACTGGTCTGTATGACAGGATAGCTGGCCCTTGATTTCTGAGTTTTCCTGTCTTTACCTCCCATCTCATTGTAAATGAATTACAATTGGGCCTAGAAAGATGTCTCAGTGATTAAGAACTGTACTGTTCTTACAGAGGTCCTAAGTTCTGTTCCCAGCACTAGGGGAATCTGACACCTTCTTCTCTCCTCCAATGGTACCTTCACACATGTGTACACAAACAAACATACCACCAGTCACACATACAGACGAAAGAGCAGGAGAGAGAGGGGGAATTTAAAACAAGAGCTGGCATTATAACAACAGGCTGCTGAGTCTGTCTTTTCCATGGTTCGGGGTCTGAACTCATCCTCATGCTTACACAGCAAGCGTTTTACTCATCGAGCCATTTTCACAGCCCAAATTAGCCAATTTAAATAAACAACTTAGCGGCTCTTACTCCACAGGTAAAGTTCAACACCCATCACTCTGATGGTGGTTCAAACACTTCCACAGCTCCAGAATCCAGCCCCATATCCACCAAGTTACCATGCCCTGTGGCTCCTGGAAGGCCGGTCAGCCTTCTGGGTATGTGCAACAGTGGAATCAGTCCTATATTGTGTTGTCTGTTGTGTATAGCTTCTCTCCTCAGCTCACAACTAAGGATCTTGGCTTCTGCCTGACTCCAAGCTTTCACCTACTCTCTCCATCAGGGGATAAGTCCCATCACAAGGGAGGGAGGGGACCAGATGTCTAGGAGCAGAGGTGTGGTCTAGAGTGCTTCTCCAGGAGGGAGTTACCTTTGCTACGGCTTCCTCATTGCCCTCCACCCTCTTCAGGAGCTTGATCATGTTCCACAGATCCTCGGCGGGTCGGTTAGCCCCATGGCTGGCGTCCAGCAGCTCTGTGGTAGAGGGCATGCCCTTCATCGTAAATATCTGACTCTCTATCTTGTTGATGCGGTCTACCACATGGTCGAAGACATTGCTGAGCCTCTTCATGGGGTTGATGGTGGGCTGGGCATCTCCCTCCCTGGGCATGAGCACCACCTGGGAGGTCTGAAGGAAATCCTCTTCCCCTGACAGGACCTTCTTGAGCCCAGCGATTTGGATGTGATCCAGGATGCCCTGAATCAGGAGATGAAGGGCCTTGAAGTTCACCACCCCACATTGTGGTATGGCTATGTTGGCCAGCTCAGCGAACGTGACCGAGAAGCTCATCCTGCCAGGGGATAGGTTGACGTGGCAAGGCTTCTGGGCGTCCTTGGGGAAAAGTGGTGGCCTTCAATTATCTGAACTGCTACAGAGACAGGTCCCGAAAAGCTCAGTGTGGCAAGTCACAACGGTCAGCAAAGAATATCCTATGTCCTTGTCAGGGCTCAGATCAGAATTTCTGGTTGCTAGGACACCAGAGAACGTGGTCAAGAGGGCACGCTTCCAAGAGTCCAGTGTGGGGTGAGCCTCACCCATAGGTGTTCAATTAGTATTTGACGAATGGCAGCCTTTCACTCAAGCCCTCCGGTTATATAAGGCTTATGGCGCACAGGGAGGTGATGGCGAGGCAGCTCGCACCTCGGAAGCTTCTGAAATCACGGAGTCATAAAGACCCAGGTTTTTTTTTTTTGTTTTTTTGTTTTTGGTTTTTTTGTTTTGTTTTGTTTTTCGAGACACTGTTTCTCTGTGGCTTTGGAGCCTGCACTGGAACTAGCTCTTGTAGACCAGGCTGGTCTCGAACTCACAGAGATCCGCCTGCCTCTGCCTCCCGAGTGCTGGGATTAAAGGCATGCGCCACCACCGTCCTGCAAGACCCAGGTTTTAAAAAAGAGGATGAGAGAAGAGCTGAAGAATTAAGCTGGTTTCTGAACGTTACCAGAGACATCGCCTCCCCACCGTACCAACACCACTCAGGCACTTATTCTTGGAGATAGAGAAAGTAAGGAGGTGAGATCTTGCTATGTTCAAGCGCTGCATGTTCCAGAAACCTGGGTGATAATGCCTCTTGAGTGTCTAGGCGTGTGTAACAGGCTTCATTGCCAGGCATGGTGGTGCATGCCTTTAGCTCTAGCACTCAGGAAGCAAAGACTGCAAGTTTTAGGACAGCCAGGGCTACACAGACACAGAGAAACACTATCTTGGGCAAAAAGGAAAAGATGTTGGGCTCCATCAATCCTTCTGGATATGTATTAGTTGGGGTTCTCTGGAGAGAATAGGGTGCCATGGTAGAGATACCATGATAGGACTTATGAACAATCCCTCTTGTGGTCTGGAGACCCTCAAATGCTGGCAGTGTAACTTAGGCCCAAAGACTTCATAAACAAGGAAGCCCAAGGTCAAAGGTCAAAGGCTTCCTGAGACCCTGAATATGGAAAGGCAGGCAGGAGGAAGGCAGCCCAACTCCTGGACACAGATGGACATAGCTGTCCTTTCTTTGTCTTTTGTTTTTATTTCTTATGTGTGTATGAGTTGGCTTACCTTCTCCCTACTAATCTTGGATATCTGGTTGGCCAGCAAAGCCCCCAGAACCTGCTGGTCTCTGCCCCTGGGGCTGCAGTTAGACATACACCACCAAGTCTCGTTTTCTGTACCAGGCGCTAGGGATCCAAACTCAGGTCCACATTCTTGCACAGCAAGCTCTTTGCCCACTGAGCTGTTTCCCAAGCCTCCCCACCACACACCTCTAATAGATGCCTCTAAAGTTCCCACTATGCATGGGATATAAAAATTCAAGTGCTAGCTGGGCGGTGGTGGCGCACGCCTTTAATCCCAGCACTTGGGAGGCAGAGGCAGGCGGATCTCTGTGAGTTCTAGTTCAGGACAGACAGAGAAACTCTGCCTTGAAAAAAAAATATTCAAGGGCTGGAGAGATGGCTCAGTGGTTAAGAGCATTGCCTGCTCTTCCAAAGGTCCTGAGTTCAATTCCCGGCAACCACATGGTGGCTCACAACCATCTGTAATGAGGTCTGGTGCCCTCTTCTGGCCTGCAAGCATATATACACACAGAATATTGTATACACAATAAATAAATAAATATTTTAAAAAAAAATTCAAGTGCCGCCATGACATTTGGGTCACACATGGCCCTCGACTTCTCTTAAAAGAAACTGACTCACTTAGGGGTAAAGGATTCTTTTTGACTAGCTATGCTCAGACTTGCCTGTCTCATCTTTGGGGTTCTCTTCTTAAACAATCTACCTCATCTTTCTGTGGGAGGCTGGAGGTACATTATGCCCTAGTCTCCACAAAGCCTGCTTCCCACATGCCTTCTGGTTCTGTTTGCACGCTCGTGAATCTGCATGTCCTCACATGGCTATGAGTACATTTGGCTAAAGAACCGTGTCAATCATACACAGTCAATATCAGTAGCATTGGATTTTTTGCCTTCTTGTGTTATGGAGGGTGGGGGACAAAAAGAGACAGTACATCTAAATTTGTCCAGTTATGGGTGATTCCAAGTGGTCCAGGTGGAGAGGATTGAGTTTGTTAATTTAGGAATATGTTTCTGTGGCCTAAGCCTTGTGTTACAATGAAAATTCAAGGGAGCATTCTCCAACTGGGCAAGGGAGGACAATGGCCATTGCAACTCATTTGTAACACAGCATGATAGGTATTCTTGGGGCCATACAAAGAATTAGGAGGTGTTCAAACACCTTGTGGTCATTCGGAGTCAGGTTAGGAACATAGACATCATGGCCCTTTGGTTTTGGGAATTTTTAGCATCAGAATTTTTTCTTTCTTTCTTTTCTTTTTTTTTTTTCTGAGACAAGGTTTCTCTATATAACAATCATGGCTGTCCTAGAACTCGCTCTGTAGACCAGACTAGCCTCAAACTCATAGAGATATACCTGCCTCTGTTTCCCAAGTGCTGGGATTAAAAGTGTGCGCCACCACCAACTGGCCATCTGAATCATTTCTGTGTCTGGTGATACCTTAATTTTAATTTTAGTCTTGGTGAGCTGCATCCTTACACAGCTCCAGGGATGGACTTGAAATAGGGACAGCCAGGGAATGAATAAAAGACAAACAGACAAACAAACGCAGGGATCGGATGGTCTGGGTTTTCGGATGGAAAGACTACACCACTCTGGAAGCTCAGGGTGTTTATTATAGAGAACAGAATAGAGAGGTGGGGTTACAGTACACAACCAGACAAGGAGACACGGCAATCATATATGGATAAACATGAGGTGGGTTTCATGCTGTGCAGCTGAATCCTTGAAGCAGGTTTGCTACTCTTCAGAGAAGCGGTCTCAGCAGCGGAGCATCTTCAGGCCAGAAACTCCCTCCAAGAGAAAGCTGTAATGGCTGTTTTCCACATGCATGGACTAGAGGAGAAAGCTTTGCCATCCCTCTGGGCTTCATCCTTTACCATTTCCCTCTGGGTCTTGTTATGGCTGTGTCCATATCTACAGCATATACTTGGGACTTCATTTACTAAGTAAGGGCTTTCTCCACTCTCCACATCTCCCCCTTTCTTGTTATCTTGGAAGCTCAGGATGTGAAAGAACCAGTGTAATGGATTTGCTGCAAGTCCCCGGCATCTTGCTGTGGGGTTGGGTCCCCAAACAAAGGTGGCTGGTCCCCAGCCATGTGGCAGCTGTCTGGTCCCTGGCAAGTGGTGTGGGCAGGCGAGTGGGAGACACAGAGATAGGCACACCATACATAATAGAGCTGGATATTTATTAAGTGGGTTATGGGGGGGGTGGGAAGAAAAAAGGGGAGAAGGGAGGAGAGAGAGCGAGGGGAGGGAAGAGAGAGGCTGCCTCTCTGAGAGGTGGGGAGACAGAGAGGGCTAAGGCTGGAAGCTGGAAGGGAGTGGGCGTGGCTTGTCTCTTAAAGAGACAGAACATTACAACCAGTATTGGTACAAGACACCATAAGACTAAGTTCTCAGCACAAAGGAGATTTACTTGCTCCAGAGAGACATAGGGTAGGGAATAAGAGACAAAGACAGGAACTAGAGGATTAGGGAGAAGGGAAAAGGAGCAAGGGGGAGAGGGAAGGGATAATTATCCCAGACGGATAGAGAGGAGACAAATGTGGCCCTGTTATACCCAGATTGCAGAATCCAAACCACTAAGGAGTCCAAATCCATATGCAAAAGAGCCTTCATTCAAGCTCTAACTTGGACCCTCGTGTAACCTGATGCAGCTGTGTGAGATTGGAGAGCCTCGAGCTCAATTGAGGTGGAGTTTTTGTCATAACTGAGGTAGGTGAGGGGTTTCTAAGGTTCAGGAACTCTGAGTGACTGACATTTGTCTAGGGGGTGTCTTAGTGAAAGGGGATGGGTGTGTGCTGGGCTAAGGGACATCTAGTGATCCTATCTTCGGTGGTTGGAACTTTAGGTATTTCCTTTGGAGCATTAGGTAGTTTCCTCTTAGATGCTGATTTGTCAGTTCCTGGGTGGTGCCTGGGTGGTCTCAGTTTGTGGTCTTTCCTATGAAAGACCCCAGCCCTGAAATTCTATGTTGGCTTGCTAAAACTAAAATAGGACAGGATGGAGACAAAATTAGGAGGGGGGATGACCAGCAGATAGCTGGTAGAGGAAGTCCACAAAGCCTGCGGTTAAAAGAGCTGGGCTAGCAGGAAGATAGCAGGGAGCAAAAAGTCCAGAGTGCATGTTTAAGTCAGCTATGTCTGATGCTTGTGGTTTTTTGGGGAATTCAAGGGGGGCAACAGCTGCGCCCTCAGGATGACATATATGCCTGCTTTAAAATAGCCAATGAAATTCCTGTTACTATGTTATTGCTTATATGACCCTTTTTACCCTAAGAAAAGCCTGTAACCCGAACCCCGGTGTGCTCAGCTAGCCGAAGTTTTACTGAGGCCGCTGACCACCTGCTGGCGCCTGTGTGAAGCAATAAAGAGGAACCTCTTGCTTGTTGCATCCAGTGGTCCATTGTTGGATTCTTGGGCAGTGGGAATTGAGGGTCTTTCACCTGGAGTCAGGTGTTGCCTTAGGGTAAACCAAAAGTCAGGCCCGCTTTCTGGCTGGTCTCTATTGAGCCTGTCATGAAAGCAGAGTAGGCAAGCTACCCTGGGCCTTACAGCCCATGGGCAAATGGCAGTTTATAAAGGTAAAAGGGGAATCCCCACTTTAGGACAATGGAGGGAAAATGGGTCAGCCAAAGAAACCTACTCTGGCTCTGAACCCAGAGCCAGTGAAAGAAACACTTTTATCTCTGAACCCAGAAGCAAAAAAAAAAAAAAAAAAAAAAAAATCCTGCCTCTGAAATCATAGCCAGATTTGAACCAGAGTCAGTGAAATAAATATGCCCTAGCTCCAAAACTAGAGAAAAAAAAAAAGCCAGTGAAAGAAAGAGCTTGGCATTGAAACCAGAACCATCTCTGCCCCTGACCAACTAAACTAACCAGTGCCTGAGCAGAAAATCTTCTCCCCGGAAAACTCTGCCCCGAGAAGCCCTGTATAAGTTCCCCTGCCAGGTCAGTTGCGGTAGCAGCCCTTCAAGTCCTTTACTACCCTGGCAGGACTCCTTCCCAAATAAATCTTTTTCAAAAGAGTCTTGGGTGAAGATCTTCATTCACCGGCACAGAACAGAAGAACATGGCTGGGACATCCCTTAGTGAGCTGAGCGGGGGGTGGGGGGGGAGTGGGGGGGGGGAGTAACAACTTTTCACTGGAGCCAGAGGAGATTGCTACATTTCTGCATCCCCTTTAGCAGAGTGTAGCAGAAGAAACATCTTGGGCTGCAGCAGAAGCAGATAGCTCTGGAACAGAGCAGAGCTCAGCTGTAATGACTCTTTCTAGAAGAGGAGCAGGATAGCTATATCATGCAGGGAGACCATCCCCCACTGCAGCCCAGCTTCAGGTATAGCCTGACTTCCTGACAAATCAAGATACCTTTCCCTCCAGGGCTGAGCTGTCCTATTTCGGCTCTACCCCTCCAAAGCTGTCCTATTGTAGCTCAAGGTATAACCTGGCTTCCCAATAAGTCAGGATACCTTTGCAGCTCCAGAACTGTAACATTCACACTTACAGATGATTTTGTTTGGTTGGGTTTTTTGTTTGTTTGTTTTTAAAGATTTATTATGTATACATTATTATGACTGTATGTATGCCTGCTTGCCGAAAGTGGGCATCAGATCTAATTACAGATGGTTGTGAGCCACTGTGTGGTTGCTGGGAATTAAATTCAGGACCTCTGGAAGAGCATCCAATGCTCTTAACCTCTGAGCCATCTCTTCAGCCCCAAGTTGGTTTGTTTTGATTGGGCATGTTAATTAGGGCAGCTAAAAGGGAGCTTTTGATTGCTGGACTGCAATACTTTGTAGTTGAACCTTGTTAGTCAGCTTCAGAAGGAAAAGTGGCTGGCTATAAGGAAATAGATTTTGGTGGCTAGCTTTAGGAATATAATCTAAAGGTTAGCATGTAAGAGGGAATGGGGGAGGAGCAACCATGTTTGCCAGGCTCAGTCATACTAAGTCCCTTCAGGATGGTCTTCATGCTTATGTCAGTAGTAGTTCAATGCTTAACACTAGACTGCAAGGCTAAGAAGGAAGGTCATAACAGCCACTATGCCCATCAGAAACAAAAGGATTGTTTGAACGGATTTAAGGGATTGGAGCCTTGAAGTTTGACAAAGCTTGCCAAGGATCCTTTCCACAATATTATCAGGAGAATCTGATCACAAGCCTTTTGCTTTCCCAGGATGTGCCCACATAATGACATAACTGGCCATACCCACAATATCGAGGCTCTACGCCTAGGATATGGGTCCCAATTAATTCCCAATTATCCTGTCGAAACTGCATGGTTGTAGCACATGGAAGAGTTAAAGGGAGCTAACTGGGACACCAGATGGTTAGAGCAGGAAACCCCCCAAAATGGAAGGACTCATTAGTATAAACAGGTGTGGAAGGATGTGACCAAGTCATTGAGTGAAAAAACATCCGCCCAGGAGGCTTCTCCCTTGACCATGTGACATTCAAGGCCACAGTTACCAGACACACAGCACATCTCCTCTCTCTGACTGTTCACAGTGTGTGCCTTCTCACCCTGAGATAGGCGCTGTAGCCACTGAGGTCGTGTTCCCTTGCCAACCTCCCCCATCCCCAGGAGCTGCTTGGCAAGATCGCACTTGCTGCACCCTGTCAGGCTCTGGTGGGTCATGCTGTAGCTTGAAGGCCCACACAGCTGCCTGAGCCTGCCCACTCTGCACACATCCACCCCTGTGTGTTGGTTGTTTTTTTGCCAAATGTGGAATGAAAGCAGTTAAAATGAAAATGAAAATGCTCAGATCCCAAGGCTGTGTATCTAAGCCTTCTCATATTTTTAAATTTATTTTTATTTATTTATTTATTATGTATACAATATTCTGTCTGTGTGTATGTCAGCAGGTCAGAAGAGGGCGCCAGACCTCATTACAGATGGTTGTGAGCCACCATGTGGTTGCTGAGAATTGAACTCAGGACCTTTGGAAGAGCAGGCAATGCTCTTAACCACTGAGCCATCTCTCCAGCCCCTTAAATTTATTTTTTAAGTAGCCAAAGTCACCACCCCCTTCCCTAGAAACCAAGGGCAAGCCCCCCAAATGCAGCCCAAGAAACCATGAGGTGGGGGCTGGAGAGATGGCTCAGAGGTTAAGAGCACCGGTTGTTCTTCTAGAGGTCCTGAGTTCAATTCCCAGCAACCACATGGTGGCTCACAACCATCTGTAATGAAATCCAGTGCCCTCTTCTGGCCTACAGGCATACATGGAGGCTGAACACTGTAAATGAAAGAAAGAAAGAAGAAAGGAAGGAAGGAAAGAAAGAGAAAGAAAGATAGAAAGAAAGAAGGAAGGAAAGAAAGAAAGAGGAGGCAATGGCCTCCACTTCACTTTCAAATTTCAACATACTGACCTACAACTCCATCTCTCTAGATTCTCTCTAGATTCCCATCTCAAAGCTCTCTTTCAAAGTATTAACATAGACTTGCCTCCCTCTAGTTTCTACCCTTCTCAAACCTCACAGTGGGTGCTTAGCACTGCACTTCCCCTTCCTTTATTTGTTCCTGTCTTCCTCTACTTTTGTTTATTGCCTCCCTGTATGTCTTCTTTTATAAGTTCTCTCAAGAGGGTTCCAACTTTCCCACCATGATGGACTGTACCTTCCAGTTGTGAGCCAAAACCAAACCAAAGCCTTTCTAAAATACTCTGCTTTTTAAAATAACTTTCCCCTTTTATATTGAAAATAGATTCTTCTTCTCATACCATGCATCCTGATATAGTTTCCCCTCCCTCTACTCTCTCCCTATTTTTCCCTTCCTTCCCTCCCCTCAGTATCCATTCCCTTTCTGTCTCTCATTACAGAAGAAAAGCACTCTAAAAGATAACAATGAAAAATAACAAAGTAAAATACAATAATAAAGTGAAAACCATTCTCTTGAAGTTGGACAAGGCACCACGGCAGAAGAAAAGGAGTCTGAAGAGCAGGGAAATGAGCCGGGCGGTTGAACCCGACCCGCGGGTCCAGTTATTCAGAGTCCGAAGAGGCTCCTACCTGAAAATCATGGGCGAGAGAAAAGAAGGAGACCAAGCAAAATCTCTCTTGTCAAGGTCTCACTTTATTAAGGAACAAAGCCAATATATATAGCCCAGAAATGTGGAGCTGGTGGAGGTGGAGGCAGGGAGCAGGAACTGGGGGTAATAAACACCTAGTTAGCTAACTAGCATACCTGTGCAAACATTCTTTTGTGGAGAGCTAACTAAGGAAGAGGGGAATCTCTGTAAACCTCCTGGAGGCAATGGCTTCCTTATCTTTGTAAGCTTCCTAGAGTCAAAAATCCTAGCTGGCTCTGTTAAACATTCTAAGTTAAAGGCCTTTGATGACCTTCTGTAATTATTAGGGCAAATGATCCCTGACAGGCAGTGGTGGCGCATGCCTTTAATCCCAGCACTCAGGAGGCAGAGGCAGGCAGATCTCTGTGAGTTTGAAACCAGCCTGGTCTACAGAGCTAGATTCAGGACAGGCTCCAAAACTACAGAGAAACCCTGTCTTGAAAAACAAAAAACGAAACAAAACAAAAAAAAGAGCAGGGAAATGAGTCAGAGGCCCACTCTGTTACAGGAACAGGAACATGCCTAAGCATCGTGCTCCATGTTCGCTGAGACACTTGGTGCATAGACTAGCATGACTTCATAAATAAAGAAGGGCAGAGAGAAGGAGTCAGAAGTTCATGAGCATCCTTACCATACAGTGAATTTGAGGCCAGCCTAGGCTGCATGAGACACTGTGTAAAAAGAAAGAGGCTTAACTATTTTTCATTCATTGTTTCTTAGAAATTCATTCTCTTCTCTGTAAAATGGTTATAAACATGCTGTCAAACTCGAAGGTAACCCCTTGTCTCTGTACCCTTAGGTGGATGCCCAACAAAAATATTCACATGAAATGTAGAAGGTCATTTGTGACACCAGTGTGCATAGTGCCAGAAATCCTCACAAATACTCAGCATAAGAAAACAGACAAACTGCAAGAGTCCCCAAGGGTGATTGCTTGTTGCCAAGCCTGATGACTAGAGTTCAGTCCCTGGGTCCACATGATAGACAAGGAAAACTGAGTCGTTCTGCTCTCCATGATGCAGGTGCACACATGTGCCTCCAGTCCATCAATAATGTAATAAACAGTTTTAGAACAAAAGCTGTGGCACAATTATACAATAGATATGGCAATGGGAGGGAGGATTCGTAACTGTGCCACAATATGGGCAGCTTCTGCAGCTATAAAAACAGGCAGAAGAAGCCATATTTAGTCAAGTTCACACTGCTTGAATCCACTGCTATAAAATGTGCAGACATGAGCTGGGTGTGGTAGCACATTTCTTTAATGCCAGTACTAGGAAGCAGAGGCAGGTGGATCTCTGTGAGCTTGAGGCCAGGTGTATAGACTGAGTTCCAGGACAGCCAGAGCTACATAACAGAGAGGCCCTGTCTCAAAAACAGGTACAGACATGGAGAGAACTAATCTTTGGTTTCAAAAGTCAGTGGGGTGGTGACTCTACGGTGACCTCGGGCTTGGAAGGGACTGTGATGCACAGCTTGCAGAGTCAGCCTGGAAAATTCACCAGGCTGACTACTTCTGACGAAAACACTGTTCTCCAGCAAAGGTCTTAGAATAGTTAAGCATGGTGGCACACACTTAGAATCCCAGGACTTGGAAAGCACAGAGAGAACATTGCAAGTTCAAGGCTAGGATCATTATAGAGTGTATTTAAGACTAGTCTAAGCCTTATGTTCAGACCTCCCTCTGTACAGAATACTCCTCGTGTTACTTTCCCCCGGGTTTTTCCTGTCATAACTTCAGGAAAATTGACGAGTTCGAAGGGTTCAAAGGCTGGTAAAGAAAACATATGGGAACCTGTGCGTATGACTGACCTCAAAGAGATTAAACATGCTATTTTGGGTTTCGGAATGC
>JAQHUG010000014.1:1071264-1089229 GCA_028555095.1 Dicrostonyx torquatus | reverse complement strand
AAGGGTGGTACCCATTATTCAGGAGATCTATAAATACTGGAAACCCAGGCAGGGAGCTCTCTCTCTGCGTGGACCGCCGACCTTGTATGGTTTGTCTGCATCTACAAAGGAGACTTTCCCGGTATGGTACCCTTGCCTTTTCCCTAATAAATCTATATTATCACTACATCTGGCGGCTACAGTGGTGTAGATTTCAGCGACAAGGTGCTTATCTAACATGTGCAAGCCCCTGAGTTGCATCATCAGCACTGCAAAACTGATCGTCTAAGTTTGACCACCAAAGGACTGATGCCACAGTGTGGGTTCCGCATCCGCTGGCTCAGCTCGAGGGACTCCACTGTCCTGTGCACGGTGTAAACAGAATTCTGCAAAGAACTAGCCTGGGTTCAACAACACTCCCTCCAGCTTGTGTGTGTTTACTCAAAAGCAGTTCTGGAGAGTAACCTACTTTGTGAGGTCTAATCCAGACAAGATGCTGCAGGGCGCTGGCCCTGAACGTGTTTGTGTGTGTGTGTGTGTGTGTGTGTGTGTGTGTGTGTGTTTGGTTTTTCAAGACAAGGTAGCTTTCTCTGTAGCTTTGGAGCCTGTCCTGGAACTAGCCTGAACATGTTCTTTAGCCACCTTCACGGACTGCCTCTCTCCATGTGTACTTGAGAGCCGGAGGCAAACATTTCTAGGCTCTCTGTTGAAATGAATGGAGGTGAATTTGCAAAGTGCTTGACTTAGTACCCACTAACAATGTTCGATGATACTAGTTGTGTTTCTCAAAATGAGCGTATGATTTTGCTGGAGGTTATCAAGTCAAGCATAAACTCAATGGGTGGCAAGAGAAAGCAGAGAATGCAGTTCAGGACACAAAAGTACCTCCTGACTCTTTAGTCTGTGCCAGTGAACATCCTTCAGTCAACTTGGGCAGCTGCATTATAAAGTTTATATACTGTAGGTGCCATCCAATGGGATGGGACCCAGGACCTTACTAGGCAAGTTCTCTATTTCATGGGTGTATCCCAACCTACATTGGAAAGAACAAGAAGTGACTTGAACCTATTCTTAGGAGCTAGTGTCTTCTGTTGGGATCAATGAATGGGAAAGGCCACAGCAGCAGGGTGATGGGCATGCTTGGTGCTGACTGCACTAGCGATTGAGGTTGAAGAAAACTTACCAAGCCAGCAACACTTCCTTTTTCTGTGCAGTGTAGCACTAGAGATGGAACCCATGTGCTTGTACCTGCTAGATGAGGACTCTACTGCTGAAGGAATTCCTACAGCCAGTAGCCTTTACGTTACCTGCCCACTTGGGTGTGGCCTGCGGGATTTGGTTGCTGTTCTCCCTTCTAGCAGAGGATATTGACTTGTGAGTCTACCCCTAAATAAATAACCCTCTATTATACTCAGTTCTGATCTAGTGTGGGATTTCTTTTAAGTGTTCTTCATCTGGCACTCAATGTGGTCTTGGGCCCTCAGTGCACTCTGTTTCATGGAGTCTCAGTGTAGAACTCAGGTTGATTAATTGATTGATTGACTGTGACAAGGTCTCATTATATAGTACGGATTGGCCTCCTTGAACTCCCAGTCTTCCTGCCTCTGCCAGGTGCCCGCGTGTGTGGGACTGCACATGATTCATCAGGGTCTAATTTAAGTTCTGGCCTAGAAGGAACTAACATACAAGGGAAGGCAAGAAGGGATGTGGCCATGCCTCTCGTCACTGCATTGAGAACTGGCTGTGGAGCTTCTCAGCCCTAATGTTCCTACCTTTGGGCTGTTTCTGTACTGAGAGCCACGGCTGAACACAGGTATTTGGGAAGAATTAGTAAGATGCCCCAGTGGGTCAGGCACGTGTTGTGTAGCCTGACAACCTGGGTTTGCTCTCTGGAAGTCACACAGTATAAAGAGAGAATGGAACTCTCACAGGTTGTTTTTCAGCCAGCACACGAATGCTGTGGCATGTGTGCATCCATCCATCCATGCAATAATAAATGGCTTGGGAACTGTGGAGATCGAAAGCTTCACCCAACAGCAGAAGAGGACTGTTCTAGTGGTAGGGCCCCCAGGCACACAGGCACCTGTCACTGAAGGTGTGCTGGGCTTCTGGCACACCTGCTGCCCCAGTTTTGCTAAAGTCTCAACTATAAAATGTGGCTAGTGCTGGGCGGTGGTGGCGCACGCCTTTAATCCCAGCACTCGGGAGGCAGAGGCAGGCAGATCTTTGTGAGTTCAAGACCAGCCTGGTCTACAAGAGCTAGTTCCAGCGCAGGCTCCAAAGCCACAGAGAAACCCTGTCTCAAAAAACCAAATAAAATAAAATAAAATAAAATGAAATGTGGCTAGCTCTGCAGTGTACTTGAGGCTAGGAGGAACCAGTGATGTGAAGAAACTAGATTCTGATGAAGAAACTGGGTTCTGATGTTTCTCAGGAAATGGTTACAGTGCCAGGCTGAACATGATACCTCCTCGAACAGTTAGTTGTAGACTCCTGGTCCCAGGCACTCAATGAAGATTTGAGAGTACATAATGCAAATTCCACACCATCACCTCACCTTTGTAGGGGATGTTAGGAGATCTTGGCCTTCTGTTGTTATTTTGCTACATATCTAAATTCCTTGTGAATTCCTTTGGGTTTCTAATTACAAATCATATAATTCACCCATTTAAAATGTACAAGTGTGATGGTGTTGAATGCCTTTAGTCCCAGCACTTGGGAGGCAGAGGCACATGAATCTCTGTGAGTTTGAGACCAGCCTGGTCTACAGAGTGAGTTCCAGGTTAGGCTCCAAAGCTACACAGAGAAACCCTATCTCGAAAAAAAAAAAAGTACAATTCAATAGCTTTTCGTGTATTTGCAAATATGTATAACTAACCATCTTCACAATTTCAGAGCATTATTTTTATCACCATAAAAAAGAAAACTCAAGAGACTGCTGAGGGCAGCACAGACACTGAGAGAAACAATTAATAAATGGGACCTCCTGAAACTGAAAAACTTCTGTAAAGCAAAGAACACGGTTAACAAGACAAAACGATAGCCTACAGAATGGGAAAAGATCTTCACCAACCCCACATCAGACAGAAGGCTGATCTCCAAAATATACAAAGAACTCAAGAAATTGGACACCAAAAGATCACATAATCCAATAAAAAAAAATGGAGTAAAGACCTAAACAGAGAACTCTCAACAGAGGAATCTAAAATGGCTGAAAGACACTTAAGGAAATGCTCAACATCTTTAATCATCAGAGAAATGCAAATCAAAACAACTCTGAGATTCCATCTTACACCTGTAAGAATGGCCAAGATCAAAAACACTGATGACAACTTATGCTGGAGAGGGTGTGGGGAAAAGGGAACACTTCTGCATTGCTGGTGGGAATGCAAGATGGTACAACCCCTTTGGATACATGGGAAAATATAAAAAGACAAGATCTCCTGAGTAAATTGGGAGCATAGGGACATTGGGGGAGGGTTGAAGGGGGGAGGGGAGAGGCAGGGAGGGGAGCAGAGAAAAATGTAAAGCTCAATAAATATCAATAAAGGAAAGAGAGAGAGAGAGAGAGAGAGAGAGAGAGAGAGAGAGAGAGAGAGAGAGAGACTGCTGAGGATCCAGACATGAATCCGGGACCTTCAAGGGAGTAAGTAGAGCTAAGCCAACACTCTGGTGGGTCTGGGCGAGAGTCTAGGACCTCCCAGGAACTAGGCCAGACCCAGGACCTCTGTCAGTCTGGGCATAGGTGAATCTGGGTCCTCTAAGGAAACAGGCAGAAGCCAAAGATCTCGGTGGGGCCAGGCGCAAGTCTGGGACCTCAGAGAGGGTAGACCTGAGCATGGTCCTCTGTGGGTTCAGGCATTGGTTTGGGACATCAAAGAGAATAGGCAAGAACCTGGAGCCCTTGTGGGTCCCAGTGCGAGTCTGAGAGCTCTGAGGAAGTAAGCAGGTCCTCTGTGGGTTCAAGCACACCCGAGTCTAGAACCTCCCAGGCAGTAGACCTGAACCAGAAACCTTTCCAGGTCCAACTCCAACCCAGGGACTTCTGCAGGAGGGAATCCAGACCAGGATTTACAGGTCAAAGCTGGTAACTAAGCCAAATTTGCCCTGGGGCAAGGAACTCCATCTTAGGCAACAAATTCCACAGGAGTGGAATTGAATAAGATTCCTAGGACAGACAGAGCCAGAGGAAACAAGCTCCATCTGGAGCAGAAGCCAGGAGCAAACCCACTTCCAGGCCATGGGCGGATAAGGACTGAGCCAGAAACCAGATCCAGAGTCAGTGATCTCCACCACAACAGGTCCAGCTCCAAGCCAGGGACTTCTGTGGGAGGAGATCCAAGATTTACAGAAAGAGATCAAAGTCAGCAGCCTAGGCCAAAGTCTGCCTGAGACAGCAAACTCAAAGGGAGAAGACCAAAGCACAGGAGCACTGAGCTATCTCCAGGAACAGGAATAATCAATGGGGTAACTAGAACTGTGACAATGACTGTACCACGAGGAAAACCATCTTAGCTCTGGATTCACTGGCACCTAGAAGATTATTCAACAGAATCTCAGACAGCCCCAACCACACCTATTAGAGGAAAAGATGAGTAGAAAAGGTAAGATCACATGCTACACCACAAGGAGGAACACAATACCAGTAAAACCTAAAGACCATACAAAACTAAGACCTGAACAACCAAATATGAATAAACCAGAAGAAAGTGATCTAAAAAATAACCTCAAGAGAATGCTTGAAATTCTTTTTTTTTGTTGTTTGTTTTTTGTTTTTCGAGACAGGGTTTCTCTGTGGCTTTGGCTCCTGTGCTGGAACTAGCTCTTGTAGACCAGGCTGGTCTTGAACTCACAAAGATCTGCCTGCCTCTGCCTCCCGAGTGCTGGGATTAAAGGCGTGTGCCACCACTGCCCGGCTGTTTGAAATTCTTCAAGATGAAATGAGAAATTACTTTAAAGAAATGGAGGAAAAAACAAACAAAAAAATTGGAAGATATCAGCAAATCACTTAAAGAAAACCAGGAAAAAGAACTCAAACATATAACAGAAACTATTCAGGACTTGAAAACTGAGATAGAAAAAATAAAGAAAACACAAGCTGAAGGAATTATAGAAACAGAAATCATGAGGAAAAGAACAGGAACCACAACTGCAAATACGAACAACAGAATACAAGAAATGGAAGAGAGAATTTCAAGTGCTGAAGATAAAATGAGTATATAGACATGGAAAACCTATGTATGTCAGCAAATACCAGCCCCCCATTTCCCTTGAACTTGTCCTACCCGATGAAACTGCTAATCATTCACTCCACAAATTTGCCTTTTCTGAATACTGTTATTCATATTTCTGTTGCTGTGACAAAATACCTGAGAGACATATTTCATAGCTGTGTGTAGTAGCACAAGCCTGTAACACCAGCACTGTGGAGGTGAGAAACAGGAATAGAGCTGGGCATGGTGGCGCATGCCTTTAATCCTGGCATTAGGAAACAGAGGTATGCAAATCTCCGAGTTTGAGGCCAGCCTGGTCTAGAGAGCGAGTTCCAGGACAGTCAGGGTTACATACAAAAAACCCTGACTTGAAAGAAAAACTATATATGATTGCCATGGTTTGCTGGCCAGCCAGTCTAAACAAACTGGCGAGCTAGGACAGCTGTTTCAGACGCTTCAGCCCATGATCACAGCTTCCTTAATGTGGGCCTTTAGTGAGGGCAGAACATCATAGTAGAGCGGCAAAGCAGAAGAAAGCTGCTCACCTCATGGTGGCCAAGAACAGAGACTGACGGGGGAGCCAGGAACAAGATACATCCTTCCACAACACGCCCATATGACCGAATTCCTCACTAGACCTCATCTACTAGAGTTTCTACTGCCTCAGTGGTTAAGAGCATATCCCATTCGCCTTATTTAGGGAACTATTGCTGTGGTGAAACATCATGACCAAAAGGAGTGTAGGGAGGAAAGGGTTTTCACTTACAGGAATGCAGAGCAGGAAACTGGAGGCAGGAGCTGATGTGAGGCCATGGAGGATGCTGCTTACTGACTTGCTCTTCATTGATTGCTCAGTCTGCTTACAGAACGCAGGAGTACCAGCCCAAGTGGGGCCACTTACATCAGTCACCAATGAAGAAAATGTCCTACAGGCTTGCCTACAGCTCAGTCTTATGAAGGCATTTTCTCAGCTGAGGTCCCCCTCCTCAGAACTAGCCTGCTAGCACAACTGATCCCTTGTCAACTTGACACACAACACATTACTTTTCACTTGAATCCTTCCTTTCTCATTTGTCCCCAAGATGCTATATTAAAAACTCATATTGCAAGATAAAAATGTAAATGACTTTAACTTTAAAAGTCCCTCAGTCTTTACAAATTCACTTTAAAAATTTAGTCTCTTGCCGGGCGGTGGTGGCGCACGCCTTTAATCCCAGCACTCAGGAGGCAGAGGTAGGCGGATCTTTGTGAGTTCGAGACCAGCCTGGTCTACAAGAGCTAGTTCCAGTGCAGGCTCCAAAGCCACAGAGAAACCCTGTCTCGATAAACAAAAAAAAAAACAAAAACAAAAATAAAATTAGTCTCTTTAAAAATATTCAGTCTATTTTTAAAAAATCTAAAGTCTGGCAGGGCAGTGCTGGTGCATGCCTTTAATCCAAGCACTTGGAAGGCAGAGGCAAATAGAGCTCTTTGAGTTCAAGACCAGCCTGGTCTGCAAATTGAGTTCCCGGATAGCTAGGACCCTTTCACAAAGAAACCCTGTCTCAAAAAAGTCAAGGAAACAAAACAAAAACAAAAATAAAATTAGTCTCTTTAAAAATATTCAGTCTATTTTTAAAAAATCTAAAGTCTGGCAGGGCAGTGCTGGTGCATGCCTTTAATCCAAGCACTTGGAAGGCAGAGGCAAATAGAGCTCTTTGAGTTCAAGACCAGCCTGGTCTGCAAATTAAGTTCCAGGACAGTCAAGGCTACACAGAGAAGCCAAAAACCAAACCAAACCAAACTCAAATGGCCCAGTAGAGTCTCTGCTTCCCTTTGAAACTTCACAAGCCAGGCATCCCTCATCTGCATAGCTCTCGGTATTGTCCTCGAATCTTCCAAGTTCTCACAGAGCTCACCAAACTTTGAACACTCTACAGAATTTCTATCCCAAAGTTCCAACATCCTTCCACAACCCTCCCCAAAACAATATGATCAAGTCTGTCACAGCAAGAACCCATGCTGTTCTTGCAAAGGATCTGGGTTTGGGTCCCAGCACCCACATGGTGGTTCTCAACCATCTGTTACTCCGACTCTAGAGGATCTGATGCATTTTACTGGCTTCCATAAGTATTACAAGCATGTGGTGCACAGATGGACATGTAGGGAAAACACCCACACTTGTAAAAATAAGTCTTTAAAAAGAGAAGCCTCCCTGGCTCTGGGCCCTAACATAGACATTTTATGTAAATTATTTCTTTCACTAAGCATAGTATTTTGAGCTTCATCAATGTTGTAGCCTATATGAGACCTCATTTCTTTTTATCACTAATATTCCACTATGTGGCAAGCCCATGTTTTGTTATACATTTATCATTTGTATTGTGTGAGAGGAAACACAGCATCAGTTGCCTGTAAAATGAAATAGGTTCAGTTCTGATTACAACAAAGAAAAGCAAGGATTTAAATCTATTGTGGGGGGGGTCGTGGTAGTGGAGGTGGTGGAGGTGGTGGTGATGGAGGTGGTGGTGATGGAGGTGGTGGTGATGGAGGTGGTGGTGATGGAGGTGGTGGTGGTAGAGGTGGTGGTGGAGGTGGTGGTGGAGGTGGTAGTGGTTGAGGTGGTGATGATAGTAGAGGTGGTGGAGGTGGTGGAGGTGGTGGTGGAGGTGGGGAGGGTGGAGGTGGTGGTGGTAGAGATGGTGATGGTGGAGGTGATGGTGGTGGTGGTGGATGTGGTGGTGGTGGAGGAGGTAGTGGTGGTGGTGGTGAAACATTACAGAGAGAGCAGGGTAACTCTTGGGTAAACCAACCTAGTGAGATTCTTGCTGAAGGCAAGCAGGGTGACTTAAAATAAGCTGGGAGTAAGAGTTCAGTCAGATACTGAGGATGGAAATTTTCCTGAAAGGATTCCTGCATGGACAGGAAAGCTTCAAGAGATGATAGTGCTGTGCCTGCATCAGGGATCCTCAAACAAGACCACCACAGAGCCCATATCTGATGCAAAAACATTGATATTATTGATTACAAGTAAGTTAACTTGGACCGTAATCCATCACTCCTATACAGCAGGTGGGGACGAGCAGCCTCAAGGCCTCAGGGTAAGAGGATTTTAAAGGAAAAACCACAAGCAGGGTGGCACAAGCCTTGGCATTTCAGGATTGGGTAAAAGTATATAACTTTTGAATTCCTTGGTTGGCGTATAGGAGAATTTCAAAACAGTGACTGTCAGCAGACAAGAATTTTAAAACAGCAGTTAATCAGATACTTTCAAGGATGTTTGAAGCAAGCAGATGTTGTTTGGACACCCTGGTGGGTCACTCTGACCAGGACTGCCACAGTTTCTTGGGAATGTTTATGACTTTGCTGGGATGCATTCACCTACCTTCTCCCCTTAGTTAGGTCCTGTCTAAAATGAAGTTCTTTCTCAAAATGGAGTATGTTCTGCTTCTTCACTAGAGGCTGGGCAATGGTGATGCATGGCTTTAGTAAAAAAAAAAAAAAAAAAAAAAAAAAAACCAGAAACACCCCCGCAAAAACTCAAATGGATGAACCAATAAATAAATCAATAAAAGAGGCTGCAGGTGTTCAAAAGTCAAGGTCCAGTTGGGGAGAGGATCCAAAAAAGACTGACTCAATTTTTGTCAGAGTATGTTGTCTTACTTTCTGTTATATATGAACATGGCATATTACATATACCATGAATATTTGTGCACTTTTTTTTTTGTGGATCTGTACTGTGGGAACCCCTTCAGTCAATGCCTTTGGGATTCTGGCCCACATTGGGCATGGTCTTGTGTACTATAAATGCAGACATAGAGGCATGCACGTGCCCCTAGGCTGCTGGATTTGGTACCAGTTCCTACAGCACACAGAGGATTGCAGATCATTATTCTGTGAGTTTACCCCCAGATAAATAAACCTTTATTAGACTCCACTCTGGGCTAGTGTGGAACTATTTTGAATTGCAAGAGATTGGTAACCAAAAAGCACAAATTAGGAGAGATCTATTGTGGACTCTTAATGACTTTCAAATATTGCTAGAAGACATTTCCAAGGAGACATTTCCAATCTATGACCCACTTCTGGGATAACACCTAATCTAATAATTCATATAAACAAAAATCTTAGATGGTGACAAAGACTTAAATAGTCCCAGAGAATTAACAGCTGAAACTGAGAAAGAATTGACTGTGATTAAAGAGAAATCAGAGAAGGCACATGTAGATCAGATGGATCCGAATCTTTCTTTTTTAATTTATTAGATTAGAAAAAGAAAATCCAAGTTCCCACTGCCTCTCCCCCTCCCATTCCCTCCACACACCCTTCCACCCCACCCCATCCCATCTAATCTTCAGAGAGGGTAAGGCACATTGCTTTATGGAAGGTTCAAGGCCCTCCCTACTATATCTAGGCTGAGCAAGGTATATCTTCAAAGAGAATAGGATCCCAAAAAGCCAGTACATGCAGTAGGGATAAATCCTAGTGCTACTGTCAGTGGTCCCTCAGTCTGTCTCAGTCATGCAACTGTCAACCACATTCAGAAGAACTAGTTTGGTCCTACGCTTGTTCCTTCCTGTCTGGCTGGTGTTGGTGAGCTCCCATCAGCTCGGGTAGACGTTTCAGTGGGTGTACCCATCATGGTCTTGACCTCCTTGCTCATATTCTCATTCCTTCCACTCTTCAACTGGACTTTGGGAGCTCAGTCCAGTGCTCCAATGTGTGTCTCTGCCTCTGCCTCCATTGGTTGCTGGATGAAGGCTCTAAGGTGATATTTAAGATAATTATCAGTCTGACAACAGGGCAAGCCTATAGTTCATGATCTTAGAGAAGCTAAGTAATAAGGTGAACCCAAAGAAAAAAATAAACCCACTTGGAAATTGGAAATGGACAGGATTGACTGGCAGGGTTGGGAGCATGGGGATAGGGGGGAGAAGGGAGGTTAGGAAGAGAAGAGAAGGGGAGAGGGGGAGGGAAGAGGAGAACTTGAGGGAATGGGATGGTCAAGATGGAGGAAGGACAGAGATGAAAGCAAGGAGAGAGATATCTTGATTGAGGAAGCCATTATAGGGTTAGCAGAAACCTGGCTCTAGAGAAATTTCCAGGAATCCAAAAGGATGACCCCACCTAGGACCCTGGGCAATAGAGGAGAGGGGGCCTGATCTTGACTTGCTCTGTAGCTGAATCTTAACAGCATTCTAGTCATACTGCCCTCCAAAATTTCCCCTACAGGAATTTTAATACAGAGGGAAGATACAAAAGATAATAATAAGAATGGATCTTTTTACCACATAAGTGGAGTAAAAAATTAAAAACTTAAGTGGAAAAGGTCTCTGAATTAATTATAAAAAGAAAATTGAGTCTTTGCCAATTAGCAAGAAAAGACTCAGCAGAAATTATAGTACCTTTTACTAGTGATGAAATTTTAAAAAGTATGGGAAGTCAGTGAACTCTGGCAAAGAGCTTGTGCTAATTTTTTAGGAGAGATTAATAACAACTATTCCAAAAGTTATAGAATTAACCTTATAAAGAGAGCTAATTGGATCTTTTCCCATACTGCATGTGACACACCAATAACTGGAACCCATACAGTCCATACTGATGCAAATGAATTAGGAAAGGCAGGTTACAAATCAGAAGATTTAAGCAAGGTGGAACAAAGCCTGTATAACTCGGTTAAAGAATAAGAATTATATGCTATTCTCATGGTACTAAAGGATTTTAAAGAACCTCTCAATATAGTTACTGATTTTTAATATGCAGAAAGAGTTGTTTTGCATATTGAAACTGCTGAATTTATACCAGATGATACACAACTGACTTTATTATTTATTCAGGTTAAAGATAAAATCAGGAACAGGCTTTGTCCCATATACATGACACACATCCAGTCCCATGGGTCTACCAGGTCCTCTAGTACAGGTAATGCAGAAATTGATATATATTGATTGGAAATGTGATGAAGGGCTCATAATTTCACAAAAAAAATCATGTTACTAGCAAAGGTTTAAAAAAGGAGTTTTCTATTACATGGCAACAAGCTAAGGAGATTATAAAGAAATGTCCTATTTGTTCTTTATATAATCAAACACCACTACCTGCAGGAAGTAACCCATAGGGCACTCAAAGGAATGAATTCTGGCAGATGGATGGGTTCCACTTCATTGAATTTGGAAAATTAAAATATGTACACCACACCATTAACACCTATTCAGGTTTTCAATAGGCAACTGCTTTGAGGGTGGAAAAGGCTGATTCAGTAATTACACATTTATTAGAAGTTATGGCCATCATAGGTATACCTATACAAATAAAGACAGAAATGGTCTAGCATATGTCTCTAAGAAAATGAAACAATTTTTTGCTTATTAAAATATAAAGCATATTGCCCAATGGTAGTAGTATAAACCTTTAATCTGAGCACTTGGGAAGAAGAGGAAGGTAAATCTCTGTGAGCTCAAAGCCAGCCTGGTCTACAGAGCAACTATAAAGCATATTACAGGTATAACGAACAATCCTACAGGTCAAGCAGTTATAGAAAGAACAAACTGAACTATAAAGTATATGTTAAACAAACAGAAAGGGATAGAAAATACCCCCAGAAATAGATTGCATAATGCTTTATTAATCTTGAATTTTCTTAATACTAATGAGAAAGGAGCAATGGCATCAGAGAGACATTGGATAATAGAAAAAAAACTTCTGAATTAAGTCAGTGAACTTCAAGGATGTGTTGACCTCAGAATGGAAACCAGGAGATATTCTATATTGGGGAAGGGGCTTCGCTTTTTTTCCACAGGAGAATAAAAGCTATGAATATCATCAAAATTAATAAAGATTAAGTTTGAAAAAGAGAACTCTATTGATAAAGAGAAATGATAGCTCATCCACAGAGGTGACAAACCTACAGGTAGAAAGGAAACCTCATAAGGGTTGGGGCAGGGTTCTGCTCTTGTCTTTGCAAAAGTCAAGAGACCTTGGGCATCTAGATGCCTAAAGAAGAAAAGACAGCTATCCAGAAAGAATCACCAAGCAACAGGAAATCTGACTTATGGTACCAATATCCTCTGCAGGGTAAAATTTCACTACCTGAACATGCATATATCTCTACTTCTCAGTATAATAATAGTCGTGACTCACTTAAAAATCAAAACTGGCTTTGGAGTTAGACAACTGGTGTGGGACAATTCTGTATTCTGTCAATTATGTTTTAAATAAACACGGATGGGCCAGTAGCCAGGCAGGAAGTATAGGCAGGACAACCAGACAGAAAGTAGAGGTGGGTCAATGAGAACAGGAGAATTCTGGGAAGGACAAAGCCCATTCCTCTGCAGTCCTGACCAGACACTGAAGAAGTAGGATGTGACCTGCCCCGCTGAAAAAGATATTGAGCCATGTGGCTAACATAGATAAGAATAATGGGTTAATATAAGTTATAAGAGTTTGCCGGGCGGTGGTGGCTCATGCCTTTAATCCCAGCACCGGGGAGGCAGAGGCAGGCACATCTCTGTGAGTCTGCGGCCAGCCTGGTCTACAAAAGTTAGTTCCAGGACAGGCTCCAAAGCTATAGAGAAGCCCTGTCTCAGAAAACCAAAACAAAACAAAAAAAAGAGTTAATAAGAAGCCCGAGCTAATGGGCCAATCAGTTTTATAACTTATGCAGACCTTCTGTGTGATTCTTTGGGACCTAACAACTGTGGGAACCGGGCAGAACAGAAACCCCAACAAGCAGGCCCTCCTGTTACAGACAGTGGTTATCCTTATCTAAAGCCAAGCATGTTGTTAAAAGAAAAATTCAGAGTTTCTGTTTCATATCAGGAGCCATCTAGTATGGGACAGAAAGAAGAAAGAATTTAGGAAAAGTTTTACTATGGTAACTTTCATTGAATATACGTCTATATGAATAATGTTTAAGTTTTCCACAATGAACAATACATTTTCCTACAGTTATCTTTGAAGTTTCCAGGAAGAAGATGGGGCTCCACAACAACATGATTGATATGATGTCATAAAGCTGATAGCACCACTTTAAGATTGGTTTTTGGTTACAAGCTGCTCAAGATGATTCCAACTTGGGTAGCTGATATGGTGCACCTTCTTACAACATTCTGGCCAGAACTTCAAATAAGAACTTCAAGCCGGGCGGTGGTGGCGCATGCCTTTAATCCCAGCACTCGGGAGGCAGAGGCAGGCAGATCTCTGTGAGTTCGAGGCCAGCCTGGTCTACAAGAGCTAGTTCCAGGATGGGCTCCAAAGCTACAGAGAAACCCTGTCTCAAAAAAAAAACAAACAAAAAACAAACAAAAAAAAAGAACTTCAGAAATAACCCATCAACTACTCAGAGATCATCTGCAACTGTACCAGAAACTTAACTATCATTTTAGTTTTTATAGGATACCATAGAAATAACATTGCCTTCAGGACAGCTTGAAGTAATTCTATAAGATTATGTCCTCTCTCCCAACAAAGTTTGTCCTCAGGGTTAGGTGCTGTGGGAACTCCTTCAGCCAATATCTTTTAAGATACCAGCGTCTTGGGCATGGTCTCTTATACTATAATGCAGATGTAAAACTTGCACATGCACTCTCTCTCAGCTGCTGGATTCGGTTCCTGTTCCCTGCTTGTGCAGAGAACTGTGATCTGTGAGTTTACCCCTAAATAAAGAACCCTTTATGATATTCAATTCTGAGCTAGACTATTTTATAGTGTCCATCTACATCTGGTGTGCCAACATGGGCTGACTACATCCACATAAAACCTGAGAGAGCTTGGAAAGAAATTCTAGACAGAAAAGAACAGAGTTTAGTGCAGCTTCTTGGCAGCCACATTTTTTCCCCAGGTGGGATCTGTTTGCTGGCGGCAAGCAGGGGTGCTGTGACTCCTTTAAGAGAGGTCTTCCTGATTCAGCATTAGCAGCAAAAAAGCCCATGCAGCTTCTTTAAGAAATGGCAGCTTCCTAGTTCCTGCTAGTTGCACAAACAGCTCTGGCTCTTTCAGGAGGCCGAGCACTTAAATGGGGTCTGTGAGAGGCATGTTACAAATTGCTGAATGGTGACATAGACTATGATCCTGGAGCCACAGCAGTGTACACGGCTCTCAGACGCAGTGAACATACCTCTGCCATGTTGGACTGGATAAAGCCAACAGGCAGGGCCCTGGAGTTGGTCCTAGACATGCTTACTTAGCATTTAAAAAGAAAAAAATGTGATCCTGGTCAAAAAAATAATTACAGATACACAATAAAGACATATTCAGAAGAAAAAAAGACCTTTAAATGAGTCACAGTATTGGATAAATATATGTAGGCTTGAGAGAGAGAGAGAGGAAAAAGATAATAGACAGATATAAAAGAGTACAGACAGTCATAAATTAAAGGAGTAAAGATGATAAAATAAATATCAAACTTGCAGAAAAAATAATAGAATAAAAAATAAGCCACGTAAAGATGGAATATATACAGAAAGTCTGGATTATGTATACTATTGTGTTTTCTTTGAATTTTTTGCCTGTGAATGAGCTAAGTACCGAGAAACATTTCATTTTATGGGCTGCTAAACTAAACCAACATATATATTTTAAAGGTATCTTGACTTCAAAATTTGGGTGTAAGGATATGTTGCTTTGGAAAGGAGGTTCTGCTTTTGTTTCCACAAAGGAAAGAAATCTGTGGATTCCTTTCCAGCTAATATGGTTTGACTAAACAAAACCCCCTGAAGCAATGGCCCAGATGGTCAATATCCATGACAGCTTCAGGACTGCTAGCTGAGATGGACCTACCACACAATTTACCCCATAAAAGACCTGATTAACAGTGACCAAATCAGCAGGAAGTCGTCTAGAGAACAACGCCCATATTCCCTAAATGTTTGTTTACATTTAAAGGGGGATATGCTATGGAGATGAATTTTTTTGCATTGGTATGGATCTTGGTTTCTTTTTTTTTATTTTTTATTTTTTTTTATTTTTTGGTTTTTTTGAGACAGGATTTCTCTGTGGCTTTGAAGCCTGTCCTGGAACTAGCTTTTGTAGACCAGGCTGGCCTCGAACTCACAGAGACTGGCCTGCCTCTGCCTCCCAAGTGCTGGGATTAAAGGCATGCACCACCACCGCCCGGCTGGATCTTGGTTTATTGAAACAAATTTAAGGTCAATTTTGTTATATGTATATTTCTACACTTGATTAAAGTATTTTGTTTGTGCAGCTCATTTAAAAATGTAATGTAGTTTAAAAATACAGATTAATAGATAGTCATTTGTAAATTTGTAATTTGTAATAGTCAAACTTACAATCATGTTAGTTAGGTTTTCTAGATGTGTAGAAATATATTTCAGATGGATAGGTATTCTTCAAACCTTTCAAAGACTTAACAGAATATGGCATTTCAACTGTTTTAAGAACTTAGGACTTTTCATGACAGTGAGACACATCTGCTCCTGGCAGCACCAATCTACTTCAAGAGGAAGATGGGCATGCATTGAAGAGGCTCCTTAAGGAGTTTGTTAACCATTTAGGCAAAAATCTGCTCTTGCCTGGACTGCTTGATTGGTATGCTGTATGAAGTGAACATGCAGGACCCATGGAAAAATGACTGCTGAAGTTGCCTAAAGAAGGTGAGACAACAGAGAAACCCTGTCTCGAAAAACCAAAAAAAAAAAAAAAAGGTGAGACAGTCCTGCAGTGTTCCTGTTTCATAGAAGAGACTGCCAGTAATTCTTTTTTAAAAAATATTTATTTATTTATTATGTATACAATATTCTGTCTGTGTGTATATGCCTGCAGGCCAGAAGAGGGCACCAGACCTCATTACAGATGGCTGTGAGCCACCATGTGGTTGCTGGGAATCGAACTCAGGTCCTCTGGAAGAGCAAGCAGTGCTCTTAACCACTGAGCCATCTCTCCAGCCCCGAGTGCCAGTAATTCTGCAGGACACAGAAAAAAAGTAACTGACAAATTACCAATACAGGCAGAATTGTCTTTGAAGTTTCCTGCTTCTTGGAAAAATCTGCCAGATGCTATAAACCTGTAGGCTGAAGATGGATGCTACAACGTTACAGAACTTTGGTTCTGTAAGCTCTTTTTTGTGTTGCCTCCTAGGTGGTCGTCTGTGTGAAGATGAAGCTGAATATCTCCTTCCCTGCCACCAGCTGTCAGAAAGTCATCAAAGTGGACGATGAATGCAAGCTTCAGACATTCTATGAGAAGCACATAGCCACAGAAGTAGCTGCTGATGCTCTGGGTGAAGAGTGGAAGGGTTATGTGGTACAAGTCAGTGGTGGCAATGACAAACAAGATTTTCTATGAAACAAGGTGTCTGAACCAATGGCAGAATGTGCCTACTGTTGAGTAAGGGGCATTCTTGTTATAGACCAAGGAGAACTAGAGAGAGGAAGTGCAAGTCTGTCTGAGGATATAATAATCAGAAAAGGATATTCCTGGACTGACAGACACTACTGTGCTGTCAGCTGGAACCTAAAAGAGCTAGCAGAATCCAAAAGCTTTTTAATCTCTCTAAAGAAGATGATGTCCGCCAATATGTTGTCAGAAAACCTTTAAACAAAGGAGGAAAGAAGCCCAGGACCAAGGCACCCTAGATTCAGCATGTCCTGCAACACAAAAGCCAGCATATTTCTCTGAAGAAGCAATGAGCAAAGAAAAACAAGGAGGAGGCTGCAGAATATGCTAAACTTTTGGCCAAGAGAATGAAGGAAGCCAAAGAAAAGCGCCAGGAACAGATTGCCAAGAGGCGAAGGTTGTTCTCTCTGAGAGCTTCTACTTCTAAGTCTGAGTCCAGTCAAAAATAACTCTTTAAGGGTAACAAATAAATGATCAGACCTTGAAAAGAAAAACAAACAAAAAAAGAACTTTGGATGATTGTCCAGGCAACAAGATATCTCTGTCAATTCTAGAGTTTTGGAAGTTGCTTACAATGCACTTCCTGTTAACTTAGGTAACATAATATCCTTCTGGAGTCTTTGATGGAGTTGAAGAACAGATAGCTATAGTTATCCTTTTCCTTATTATAATATTATCTTATTATAAAAGATAGATTAGATATAAAACTTTAGACTCAACAAAGATAGGATAAATGATAGAGTATTTTCCTTACTTTGCCAAATGTAAATGGACTAAATATTGTATCTATAATTCTTGCTTGATAACTGTTTTGTTGTATGTAATCTTACTTTGTTAAAGTTAAAACCTTCCTTTAATTTAGACAGAAAAGAGGAGGAGATGTGGGATTCCCCTCTGATTGCTATGAATGTGTTTTGTTACCATTGGTTAATGAATAAAGCTGCTTTTGCTTACTGGCAAGGCAGAACACAATAAGGTGGCAATTCCAAGCAGAGATAGAGGAGAAAGTAGGTGGAGTCAAGGAGATGCCATGATAGACCCTGAAGGAGACAGATGCCGGGAACCTTATCAAGAAATCACAAGCCTTCTGGTAAAATACAAAATAATAGTAATGGATTAATTTAAGATGGAAGAGTTAGCATGCATGGATTTTTCTATCTCTGCTTATATTTTGTATATTGATGTAATTTTAGAATATACTTATCATATTGCACTATATATTTTTACCTCCATTCAAGATACTTATGCATTGTTTACATTTGAAGGTCATTGTCCTCATTTGCTGCACAGTTGTTTAAAGATTGCTTAATATTTTAATATGAAGCCTTAGTCTTTTTTTTTCCTTTTTTTATTGTTAAAAGAAAAATTTACATTTACTCCCCTTGTTCCCGGCCCTCCCACTCCCCCACTACCCCACCACCCTCCCCCTGCTTCCTTAAGAT
>JAQHUG010000014.1:1043127-1069405 GCA_028555095.1 Dicrostonyx torquatus | reverse complement strand
TCTTGTAGACCAGGCTGGTCTCGAACTCACAAAGATCCGCCTGCCTCTGCCTCCCGAGTGCTGGGATTAAAGGCGTGTGCCACCACCGCCCGGCACTTTGTATTACTTTTTAAAGGTTTAAATTTATTTACTTTTGTGTGGAAGCAGAAATGCCATGGTCCTCCTGTGGAGGTCAGAGAACAATTGGGTAGTCATTTTCTCTCTCCACTGTGTGGGTCCTGAGGATTGAACTCAGGTGTCAGGATACAGAGCAATTATTTCTACCTAATAATCCATCTCATTCTGCTATTATATTTTTATTATTATTTTTTTTTGGTTTTTCGAGACAGGGTTTCTCTGTGGCTTTGGAGCCTGCGCTGGAACTAGCTCTTGTAGACCAGGCTGGTCTTGAACTCACAGATCCGCCTGCCTCTGCCTCCCAAGTACTGGGATTAAAGGCGTGCGTCACCACCACCCGGCCTATTATTATTTTTTAAGATTTATTTTTTCATGTATTTTATAGATATGAATGTTCTGTCTTCATGAATACCAGAAGAAGGAATCTGATCCCATTAGAGATGGTTGTGAGCCACCATGTGGTTGCTGGGAATTGAATTCAGAACCTAGGAAAGAGCAGGCAGTGCTCTTAACTACTGGGTCATCTCTCCAGCCCAATTTTGTAGGTCGTAAGAAGTTTTCATATTCTTTTTTTAAAAAGATTTATTTATTGTGTTCTTCCTGCATGTTTTCCTATGGGCCAGAAGAGGGCACCAGTTCTCATTATAGATGGTTGTAAGCCATCATGTGGGTGCTGGAAATTGAACTCAGGACCTTTGGAAGAGCAGCCATTGCTCTTAACCACTGAGCCATCTCTTCAGCATTTAATTATTTATTCTTCGTTTATATGTATTGGTGTTTTGTTTGCTTCTATGTCTGTATGAGGGCATCAGATCCCCTGGAACTGAGTTGCAGATAGTTGTGAACTCATAAGTGGGTGCTGGGAACTGAACCCAGATCCTTTGGAAAAGCAGCCAGAGCTCTTAACTGCTGAGTCATCTCTTCAGCCCCCTATTTTTATTATTTTTAATTGTGTGTAGGGTATGTGCATGCAAGTAAAGGGACCAGTGGAGGGCAGCAGTGTAAGATCTTCTGGAGCTGGAGTTACAAGCAGTTGTAAGCGACCTGACATGGATGGTGGGACTTGGACTTGGGTCCTCTATAAGAGCACTCTATATTCTTAACTGCTGAGCCATATTTCTATGCCCTCTAATGCTAGAGCTATCAGAAATTTTTAAATTGCATTATGTGCTTGCCTTCCAGCTTCTGGAATGCCACTCTTGGTCTAAACCATTCTTTACACATGAAGTCGAATCATATATAGTCAAATACCATTATTTAAGCTACCTATATTCTATGATGTTGCTACAAATAATTAGTAAGTGCTGGACTATTGCTTCTAGGAGAAATATAGGGTTAGGATTCTGTGAGCCTCTGGTTACAATATCTTTTTTTCTTTGTCAACTAATCAGTATACAACTGTTTTTTGAGTGTTTTTGTTTATTTGTTTTTGCTTTTCTTTTTCTTAAATATTCTTTATGGTTTATTTAACTTTATTTTATGTGCATTGGTGTGAAGTTGTCAGATCCCCTGCAACTGAATCGTCAGACAGTTGTGAGCTGCCATGTGGGTGCTGGGAATTGAACCTGGGTCCTCTGGAAGAGCAGTCAGTGCTCTTAACCACCGAGCCATCTCTCCAGCCCCTGTTTTTGCTTTTCTTTTTTTTTCTTTTCTTTTTCTTTTTTTTTTTTTTTTTTGGTTTTTCAAGACAGGGTTTCTCTGTAGTTTTGGAGCCTGTCCTGGAACTAGCTCTTATAGACCAGGCTGGTCTCGAACTCACAATGATCCGCCTGCCTCTGCCTCCCAAGTGCTGGGATTAAAGGCGTGCGCCACCACCGCCCGGCTTGTTTTTGCTTTTCAAGACAGGGTTTTTCTATGTAGCCCTGGCGCTCCTGGACCAGATCTGTAGACCAGGCTGGCCTTGAACTCACGGAGCTCCACTGGCCTCTGCCTCCTGAATACTGGGATTAAAGGTGTGGGCCATCACCACTTAGCAGAATGTTTATGTTTAAAGATATCTTCTTTAACATATATTATTGGTTCTGTTTAATTAAACTTAAAGTCAAACCTATACAAACTCATCTAATACATTTTCACAAGGCAGCCTCAGGCAGGCACAGATTCAAACTCATACAACAAAGGAAGGCAGACACAGAAAGCATGAAGTAGAGAATTATAACCTGAACTTGCTCTTGATTATATGACTCCAAAGGGGAGTGGTTTTGGTTTTTCCTTAATGTGACACTGATGCATTATTGGTGAGTCAGAGTTAATCACTATTGAGTATAATCCCCACAAAAGACAGCAAATCCTTTTTTATGTTGAAACACTAGACAGCAATTCAGCCCTACCCTTAGAGCCATTTTAAATAGCAAAACCACTAACTCTTATACACCTAATAAAAGATATTTGTAACAGGTTGCTCATACTTAACATGGGCTAAGAATGCACAGGATCCATACATCCATGAATAAATGAGAAAGCACAATTATTGGTTTTATAATAAAAATGTATGTTACTAAGCAGTGAAATTTGACTACAATACCGGTCAATAATGAAGATCAAGTGTAATTCTAATGTTTAAAACTCGTCAACACGTGATGGCTCCCTGCCTGTATTCCCTGCTCTTGGCAGGCTAGGAAGGAGGACGGTCAGAGGCTATCCTGGACTAAACTGCGCGCAAGGCTAGCCGGGGATTCAGAAGGAGACCCTCAAACACACAAAAGAAGGGTTAGTGGGATGGCTCATGGGTGTTAGTCTGCCAAGCCTGAAGACTTGAGTTTGATAGCCAAAATCCACATGCTGGAAGGAGACCTGGCTCCTGAAAGTTGTTCTTGACCTCTGTAAGTGCCCAACACACACACACACACACACACACACACACACACACACACACAAATACAAAAGGAAAAGAGGAGAGAGCCAGTCAAGGGTTTTAATTTTTACGTGTAATAAACCCAAACTCCTTCAATGGCCCTGGTGACTTGAATCTAGCCTACTTCCAGAGTTCTCACCTTGCTGGCCAGTGTCTTTCAATTCTTGCTCATCTAAAGCCCATTCCTTTCTCTCTTCACAACTGCCCCCACCATCTCCATTCCTAACTTTCCTGCCCAGAGGCAACACTCTATAATTCTGCTGGGACGTTCCGCAGTTTGCCTTTGCAGCGCTGGGCATTTTGTGGTTTATGTGTATGGATATCGTCTGTCAGAATGGAAGCTGCGAGGACAGGGACAGCTGGGGTGGTTCCCAGCTTCAAGCACAGCGCCTGGGCGGCCGATGGCAAGGGTGGTGCCTCTCCCTCTATCCGTGCAGGGCAAGGCTGGCCCGGGGAGGGAGGGAGAGCAAGCACCGCCCACAACACCACGCTCAGCCCCTCCAGCCTTTCCCCAGCTCATCGGCCTGGGGTCCTCCCAAGTGCTTATCTGACGCCTGCAACGCGCCTCCATTGACGTCACCCAAGCTCGTCACGTGTGACGCTCGGCTGCGCCCTTCGCCGCGAGGCCAGCGGCTTGGGCCTCCCTCCAAAGTCTCTCCGTTTCCTCTTAATGGGAACGGAGGCCGCCGTTCCTGCAGCTGCGCCGTGAGGGGCCCCAACGACGGTGAGTCGCCTCTGAGACTCCGGGGTGGCTCCCGGTGAGACCCCTCCCGCACGCCGCGGCGGGGGCTGGTCTCCGAAACCCTCGGCCCACGTGACCCAGCCCTTCGCCGCGCGGGGGGTGCCGGGAGCCTAGTCGCCCCCTCCCCCACCCCGCCTCAGGGAATGCGGCGGGTGCACAGAAGGACTACAAGTCCCAGGGTTCTCTGGGTGCGGGGGCGCTGTGCGCTCCGAGTCGGCTGATAGAGGGATTCCTGGGAGCACCGGGCCCGATGCCCGCCGGCCTCCGTGTTTCTCCGGCCGCGGGTTCCTGGATTCCGAGGTAAACGGGGCTGGGGTAGTGTGGTGCAGTCCATTTCCCCAGAGACGCCGAATCAGGGCGGACAGTTGATTTCGGTCGCTGCCGCCGCTGGGCTGCGATGGACCGCTTTTCAGGGCCGCGAGGGACTGGGCCTGCAGACGGGATTATCGGCCGGAGGAGGGCCAGTCCACTCGGGTGTTCCCTTATCACGCCTTTCTACATTTCTGTAAGGAAGGCTGTGTGTGATATTTCTCCTCGGAATATGGAGGTTAGAGGAAGGGGAGTCCTTCGGGGAGGGTCCCCGCGCCAAGCCACCTCAGAGACCCGCGGGTGACCTTGGCGGTCCCGGAGGAGCCTGTCTGGCTCTCCCTTCCCTGCCGGTTTCCAGGTCTGGACGCGGCTCTCCGGCAGAACGTTAGGAAGGCGGTAGGCTGGCGAAGCCCGAAGCCATCCAATACGTTGGAGGAGTGGGTCCCCTGGGGCCTCAACAGGTGTGATAGAAGATGGAGTGAACAGCGTAGGATCCTCTGGATCTGAATGAGTAGTTAAGGGGTGAGGCCCAGAAATCTGCATTTTGTCAGCTCTCCAGAAATTCTCATGCACGTTTGGGACTGAGAACCTGCGTCTCAGGAGTGAGGACCAAGGGTCCTGGGGGGAAAGGCGTTCAGTAGCTCTTAAGTCAGTTTTGTGGTGTACTCCAAACAGGGCATTTTTTTTTTTTTTGTTTTTTGAGACAGGGTTTCTCTGTGGCTTTGGAGCCTGTGCTAGAACTAGCTCTTGTAGGCCAGGCTGGTCTCGAACTCACAAAGATCCGCCTGTCTCTACCTCCCGAGTGCTGGGATTAAAGGCGTGCGCCACCACCGCCCGGTCTAAACAGGGTATTGTTTGAGAAATAGGACTGCTCTCTCCTTTTCTTCTTCCTTTGTTGCTGACCTGAGGTGGGTGGGAAGAGGTGGCATGTCTGCTCTTCTTGCCCTCTGCTCATGAGAAGAAAGATACTTTCAGCCATTCACTGTCTTGAAGACCTCCTCTACCCCAACTTTTAGTTAGGAAAATTTCAAAGCATAGAGAAAATGTAGATTTTTTTACAGCGCATACCCATGGACTACCACTTAGAACGTGCAGTTCATATTGTCCTTTATTGTGTATCCATCCAGCAGTTTCGTATTTTCATACAGGTCAAAGTACACTGCAGATAACAATATATTTCCATTCCTAGTAGTTAAGCTTGCATATTATTAACTAGTTTTAGAAATCTTTTTCAATCTCGGCTATTTAGAAGTCAATCTGCCTCCCAGCCCTGAAGATCCAAAGAATTTTGGAGGGTTTCTCACAGGATGTGGTTTTAGAATCAGGAAAGGCCTTTACATAAACTCTTAGGGGACTTAAACACATTTGATCATGGTTCTAGAATCAGAAGAAATAGGGAGTGTGTAAAGAATACTTGAGGGAACAAAACTGTTTTGAGAGAAAATGGAATGTATCCCAGAGGCCTGGTTGTCCCAGCAGATTATGCTGGCAATAATTAAAGTGAGCTGTCTGCTTGTTCAGCCCTTGGCCTTATTCTCTTGGCGCGTTTTGTATGTTACAAGCTTGCCCAGTTTGAACCTGCTGGTGTGGTGGGTGTTTTTGAAGCTCTAGAACGAATTCGAGGCACACAGCCATTATAGTGATGGCTTACGATCACAGCTTTGAGACCCGCGGGTCTTTGTACTTGCTCCACAGCTATGAACACCAGACTGTTACACACCCTGTTCATTTGTTAGGGAGAAGAGGCAAGCTCTGTACAAATTCTCTACTTTCAGAAACACCACTCAAAAGGCAGAACTGTAAGGAGGACACAGTTTGGCAGATGTGGTAATAAAAGGTTTGTCATTTATGTTAAGGTGTCATAAGTGAAAGATGTTCTAGTTAGAAGTCAGAATGAAGGAGTTCTACAGAGGAGTTGGTCTTTACTGGGCTGAGGAGAGTCTGGCTAGCAGTGTTGATGGGAGGTTTTCTGTCTTGTGAGAGAACTTAGAAGTAGATTGTACCAAACAGAAATGGACCCATTTCTTGGAGTACACAGAAGGCTCCATCTCCATATAGGATTCCCCCAAATACCATGTCTTGTATGGTAAGCTTTATGGTAGTGTCCCACTACTACCAGAGAGAACAAGCCAGGCCTCAGCCCTTTCTTAGAGTCTCCTACCCTTCTAGAACCACTCACCCACACAGTTCTGAGCCTGCGGCCCTCTGGGCCTACCTGGTGCCTCAAAACTCTGGTGATGATAATAGGGTCCTAGACTTAGAGATGGCAGACCACACTGAAGAGCCCTCTGTGACTCTGAAGTTTTGTGACAAGCCATTTCCCTTCCCAGAGCCTCATGTGTTAAATTTAGGCAGAGAACAGCCAGGCGAGATGAAAACCTGTGTCTGCTGTAAGTGCTGAAAAGATTAGAATTCCTTCGTAAATAGACAAAAGAAAGACCACGGAGCTGCATAGTGTAAAGAAGCCTTAACGTGGAGTCTGATGGTGCATCCCTGAATTCTCAGCTACCGTGAAGGCTGAGGTGGAAGAATTGATTGTTTGAGCCCAGGAGATGGACAGGGGGTGTTGGTTTACAAAAACAGTTATCCTTCCCTTGAAAGCAGTTGTCGTGCGTTGTCTTTTTTAGGAAATATTCCTCATCGCCATGCTTCTGAGTGTGAGGGCTGAAAATCCCTGATTGGCCGTTGGGTAAGCCAGCTTGTCAATTCTTAACTACCAGGTGTCAGAGGAGTTCAGCTAAAACTCTGAATATGCCTCATAAGCCACATAGTCAGTAAATGTTAAATTAGTCTGAAGTCAGATCCAGTTGCATGCTGTGTCTGGGATTTTTCCTTCTCAAAGAAACACAAGTGGAAGTAGGTAATAAGGTACAAGGGTTGTTTGAGTGGTGTTTGAGAAGAATTCTGACTTCTTACTCCTTGATGAGTAGTTATTATGCCTCAGTGACATTAAGTACAATAGCATCACAGTTGGGGGAATTGAATGAGATTTCAGTACAGAGTCTTTTGTCGCTCCTTGACTGATTCTCTGTCTAGGATAGCGGTGCTCAGCCCGTGGGTCAAGACCCTTTGTGGGGTCGAACAACCCTTCACAGGGGTTGCCTAAGACCATTGGAAAACACATGTTTACATTATGATTTATAACAGTAGCAAAATTACAGTTAGGAAGTAGCAACAAAAATAATTTTATGGTTGGGGGTCACCACAATGTGAGGAATTGTATTAAAGGGTGAAACCATTGGGAAAGTTAAGAACCACGGGTCTAGGAGGTAGCCTAGGGATAGCTGTTGTAGCAGAGTTTCCACATAATGACAAAGCAAGCCTTCACACCCTAAAATAGCAGGTTAAAAGGAAAGAGGACCATAGAAGTATGAGCTGTGCTGGCTCTACTGTGATTACTCCTCCTCGGAGCGGATTATGATTCAAGAAGTGGCTTTTTTTCTTCCTGTTTTTATTGGGGGTGGGGATTTATGTTTTGCTTTTTCAAAACGGGTTTCTCTTGTGTAGCCCTAGCTGTCCTGGAACTCGCTGTGTAGACCAGGGTGGCCTCAAACTCCACATCTGCCTCTGCCTCCTGAGTGCTGAATTAAAGATGTGCACCACCATGCCCTGCCCTTTGCTGTGTTTTGTTTTTTTTTTTTTTTTTGAGACAGGGTTTCTCTGTGGCTTTGGAGCCTGTGCTGGAAGTAGCTCTTGTAGACCAGGCTGGTCTTGAATCCACAAAGATCCACCTGCCTCTGCCTCCTGAGTGCTGGGGTTAAAGGCGTGCGCCACCACCACCCAGCTTTTGTATTCAGTTCTTAGCTCGTACAATTTTTCCATATTGGTTAAAAGTAGATAGGTGACATTTTCAGATGTGAATGCAGTTACTCTGTAGCTGGATCAGGTGGAGTTAGCCATCCTTTTGGGTGAACATCAAGACAGTACATACAGATACCTTAAAATGGAATGAATCAAAAAGAATATATAGGAAGAACAACTTTCCTCCAGGAAAGTAGAATTAGCTTGCTCTGTTAGGGAGTTTGCTAAGAGCAATGATGAGAAACATCAGGATGTTAGTACACAGTTATTATCCTCATTGTGGCCTAGAAGTCATACCTACTTCTAAGTTGGGAGCCACTAGTCCTATCTTAATATTGCTCTGCTTCTCTTTTTTACTTGTCTTTATTATTATTTTTTACTTCCTCATGTTGGGCTTGTGTCCTCACCTCATAGATACAAGCCAAAGATGGTCAGGGCCAGCAGTGGAGGCATTGCCTCTCCTAGCTTGTCTGTGGAAGATGGATGACCACAGGTAGGATTTCATAGTCTACCCAGTGCTAATTGAGTAACCAAGGACAACAGTCTCTCAGGTTGGTCATGGGAACATGCTGGCAGCCTTCCTAGCACAGTCTTGAAAGATTCAACCACCTATGTTTGTTAGACTAATCAGGTTTTTTAGATACATAGAGATTATATTCAGGATAGATAATCTTCAACCTCTTCAAGGAGCTGTAGAAAATGGCCTTTAATCTAATTTAGAGTTTTGTAGTTTCATGGGAGTGAGACACATTGCTCCTGGCAACACCATTCTATTCACCAGAGAAACTCCAAGTGGAGCCTTTCTTCTTGGTGGAACTGGCCTTTGGGCAAAGAAATGCTCATACCGCAAGGACTGACAAAGATACAGAGTATCCGTAAATGGATAAAACAGAACTGTCGTATCCTGCCAAGACAGGGTAAGATAGTTTTGAAAAGTTTCTTGCCTTTGAAAATGGTCTGTCAGTTACTCTAGGCCTTAGCCAAAGTTGGTCACTTCAAAATTGCAAATGAGACTTTGGGTGATTGCCCAGGTAGTCAGTCGTCTCTGTCATTTGTTACACATTCTGGAAGTTTCTCAATTGTACTTCCTTTCCACTCAATTTTGTTTTCCTTCTCAGATCTTTGATGGAGTTGAAGATTAGATAATTGCAGTTACCTTCCTCACAATTTAGCTACGCTTAACTTCAGTACAATAGTTAGACTCCTTAAAAAAGAATGTTTAATGGAACTTTTGTTATATGCTCCCTGCTTACTATTGTTTATTGTTTGTAATTTTGTATTTGGTGTCTGTTCCTATTGTATATAGATGTGTTAGTTTTAGATTGATCTTGTTTAGACAAAAGGGGGAGATGATGGGGTAACAGCCAATCGCCTCACATTGGGGTGTGGCCATTGACACCCCAGGTAAAGAAAATGGTGAGAACACAGGTGTGCTCTCTCTGACTCGCTCCATGTGGAATCCTGTGATCAGATAGGACTTCGGACTTCCCTGTTTCTGTGAGTGTTCCCTCTTTTCATTTTTTAAAATACCTTTTCCTATTGAGCTGGCTTGGTTAATTATTGTATCGCTACATCCTGTGGCCCAGCCAGCAGGAAGGAGAAAGGGATCCTGGATTAGACGAGCTGATTTCCCTCAGTGCCTTCCCAGGCCCCGGGCACTAAAGCCAGCTGTGGTCAGAGCTTAGTCAGATGGTCATGGGAAACTGTAATTAGGGCTGGAGTGTCTTAGTTAATCCACTGATCTCATAACAAGGAAAACACAGGAAGGATGGCTGTGGGTGCAGCTAGCTGTTTGAGCCACCTACTTCATGAGGCTGTTATTCTTCACAATCTGTCACTATCCAATGTGACATAATCATAGTCTTGATTTCACTAGGAATGGAGGGTGTTTCTTTGCATAGTAGTTCAATTAAAAGCATCTTCTGATATAAATACTGTTACTTCCATGAAGTCTATTCTGGACCAGCATTCAGAGTTTTGTTCTACCTCACAAGAACATCATGTTTCAAAACAAGTCAGACATTAAGGAATTTGTCTAGGGGATCAACCATTATCATGATGCCAGAGTGCCAGAAAGACCTGTGCTCTTCTTAGTGTGTCATTGATGGTCAAGAAAGGAAGGTGGCTCTGCTTTCGTTGCTATTTGGGTTGGGTTTTTGTTTTTTGTTTGTTTGTTTGTTGTTTTTGAGACAGGATCTCACTATGTCACTCTTGCTGTCCTGAATTTTTTCTTTTTAGTACAAGAATTTGAACCCAGGGCCTCATGGTTACGAAGCAAGTATTCTACTATTGAGCTATGTATATCTCACCCTGCTAGTGCCTTCCAAGTACAAGGTTGAGTGGTGCTGAGGATCTCAGAAGCCTGAGCCTGAGCAGGTCTGGGACTGTCTTCTCATTTGCTCTTCCTGGATCTGAGGGCCACAGCTTAGAAGCAGTCACCAACTGGGTCCTCCCACTCCAACAACACAGTCACCCGTTCACTGTCTCTCTTCCTCTTCTTTGCCTGCTGGACTTTGCTTTGCTGGACTCTGTCTCCTCCAAGCCTTCCTCCTGGGCTTTAACCCCAGAACACTAAATCTTCTGGGTTTTTTTTTTGGGGGGGGGGTGTTTTGTTTTTAATGGGACCATTGAGTAGTTGTTGGAATGATACTAGCCCAGGCGGCTGGTTGATCCAAGAGGAAGCACCAGCCATCTGGATCTCACCCCACATGGCCACCACACAAGCTTAGGCTAAAAATCTATCCTTGGGATATGGGAAAACAGGTATAGGACAGCTGAGTTGTCCTAACCTAGTTGACCCATCACACTGCGTGGCCTTCTAGCCAGCAGATACCTCCTATTCAGGAAATGGGAGACCAGGTGAGGCAGCATACCCTGCCACTGGCCAGATGCCCAAGACCTGCTCCAAAAGACAGAGGGGCCTGTCTGAGGCCAGCTGGTGTCTTAGTCCAGAGCTGACACAAGAGACGACCTCTCCAGCAGTGGTAGTCAAATGACCTGGGAGGACAGCTCTGCAGCAGCTGCACCCTGCTTCCGTGCCACTGCATCTGAGCTAGAATGCTTTCCCAGAGGTGTTGCTGACTTGGGGAGCTTCAGGCAAGTCCCTACTTTCTTAAGATACAATCCAACAGGAGAGCAATCTAGAGGATGTCTCAGAGGCTGTGACCTCGGCTGTTTGGGGGACAGATGCCACAGGGCTGAGTTGCTCAGACTGGGTCTTGCCGGAATGTCTCAGAATGAGGTTGTTGCAGGTGATCAGGGAGCAGCAGATCACTCCAGGATAGAGGCATTAGTTCCTGTTGAGTAATAAAGTAACAGTTTCTTTTTATTCAGTGTTCTTGTGGGATAACCCTGTCTTCTAGCAGAGGACATTTTGTGCCCCCTTCTGGTAACCTTCCATTCTGAGAAGAAGGCAAATGAGTAAACCAAGGCTCTGATGTGGCAGCCAGAAATGGAGAACTGGATTTGGTAAGGTTGATGCAGAGCCCAAGTCTCAACTGCTTGCTTAATTTAAAAAGATTGCACAGCAGCAGGTGCCTCCCTGGAGTGCAGTCCAGGTTGAACAACAACAAGCTGTTTTCCCTGGAGATACCTAAGACTCTAGGTCTCTTTGGCAATGGAAAATTGACCCTGCCTTTAGGCATTTAGTATTATTGCATTCAATCTAGTGGGATCTCTCCACTACAGTGGTGTCTCCTGCAGCCTAGGGGAGGGTTTCCCAAGGTCCCCAGCTGGAGGTCAGACTACCATATTAGTAGAGCAAAGACTTTTAAAGATACAGGGTTGTTCGTGGAAACAGGATTTCTCTGTACAGCCCCGGCTGTCCTGAAACTCAATCTGAACACCAGGCAGGCTGACCTTGAACTCACAAAGATTCATTTTTCTCTTCCTCCTAAGTGTTGAGATTAAAGGCATGTGTTACCACTGTCTGGTTAAAGATGGGTTTTTATTCGTCAAAAGTTAATGGTTAGCCAGTGAGATGGCTCTGTGGGTAAAAATGCTTAACATGCAAACCAGACAGCTTGAATTCTACCCCCAGAACCGACATAAAGGTGGATTAACAGAGGCAGGCGGATCTTTGTGAGTTCGAGATCAGCCTGGTCTACAAGAGCTAGTTCCAGCGCAGGCTCCAAAGCCGCAGAAAAACCCTGTCTCGAAAAACCAAAAAAAACCAAAAAGGTGGATTAAGACAACTAACTCGGGCTGGAGAGATGGCTCAGCAGTTAAGAGCATTGCCTGCTCTTCCAAAGGTCCTGAGTTCAATTCTCAGCAACCACATGGTGGCTCACAACCATCTATCTGTAATGAGGTCTGGTGCCCTATTCTGACCTGCAGGCATACACACAGATAGAATACTGTATACATAATAAATAAATAAATATTTAAAAAAAAGAACTAACTCCAGAGAGTTGTCCTCAGATCTCCACACCTATGCCATTAACAGCAACAATAATTTATTACAGACCAGGTGGTGATTCAAGCATTCAACAGATGATACTGTCTTGAAAATGAACAAAGTAATTCCCTATTACAGGAAACAACGTTCGTTTCTATATGTTGCTAGTAACTTTTTTTTTTTTTTTTTCGAGACAGGGTTTCTCTGTAGCTTTTGGAGCCTGTCCTGGAACTAGCTCTTGTAGACCAGGCCGGCCTCGAACTCACAAAGATCCACCTGCCTCTGCCTCCCGAGTCTGGGATTAAAGGCGTGTGCCACCACTGCCCGGCGCTAGTAACTTTTTTGTATTTATTTTGTATGTGAGGGTGTGTGTGTGCACCACAGCATTTGTATGAAGCTTTATGGCTTCCAAGGGTCAAACTCAGGATCCCAGAATGTATAGCACACACCTTTGCCTATTGAGCCATCTTCATGGCCCACTGGTTTGGATTTTTTTTTTAAGATTTACATATGTGTATGAGTGTTGAGCCTCTGTGTGTGTGAGAGAGAGAGAGACAGACACAAAAACAGACGTGCCTGGTGCCTGTGGAGGTCAGGGAGCATTAAGAGAGCATTGGATTCCCTAGAACTGTTTGGCTGTGAGCTGCCACTGAAAAGCTTTTAACTGCTGAGCCATCTCTTCAGCTCCTGGTTTGGGTTTTTTGAGGCATTTTTCAATCTGTAACTCAGTTTGACTTCAAGCTTACATCAATCTTCCTGTCTCAGCCTCCAAAATGCTGAGTGCCATCATTTCCAGCTAAATTTGTAATTGATTTGTTGCCACTGTTAAAATTTGATCTGTTGGTGAGTGTTGATTGGAATTTTGAAAACTTAAAATTGTATGAGCTTGAGAGCTTCATGACATTGAATCTTTTTGGTGTTGGGGATTGAATCTAGGACCTTACACGAGCAAGGAAATTGCTCTTCCACTGAGCTACATCCTTAGCCTTTTTTTTTTTTTTTTTTTTTGGAGACAGGGTTTCTCTGTAGTTTTAGAGCCTGGCCTGGAACTAGCTTTTGTAAACCAGGCTGGCTTCAAACTCACAAAAATCCGTCTGCCTTTGCCTCCTGAGTGCTGGGATTAAAGGCGTGTAGCACCACCACCTGGCTGAACTGTATTTTTAATTCATTTTTAAAAAGCGTTTAAGAGATATTTCTAATACAGTAGATAAGTCTGTTTGAAGTCCCCAATAATTGGGTGTAAAGAAGTCCACAGAGGGGTAAAAGTCCACAGAACAAAACGTTTTTTAGAACATTGGTGTGTAGACCTAGAAGAAGTCATGTCAGAAAGTCCCTCTAAGCCTTGTCCTCTCTGTCACCTTTGCCTCATCCACTCAGGACTTGTCTTCAGTCCTGTGAGAACTTGTGCACATTCCCCTTTCCTCTCTCCTGGCCTTTGCTGCATTGGGACTTGGTAGTATGCCTGCTGCCTGGTACTCTGAGGAACAGAAAAGACCATGGGAGCATGCTGGCTACAGTCAGTAGCAGTGTGTAGGATAGTTTCACCAGAGAATTAAGTTTACTTAACTAAGACCCTACAGCCGCAGCTATGGCCAGGACATACGCATCCTGCTGTCAGTCCCCTCCAAGGGCCCTGTATCAGGCAGGCTGCCAGGCTTTGCCTTGGCCTTAGATCAGTTGCTCTGTATAATGAATAGTTGAGAGCCAAGTAGAATACCAGGGGCAATTATCAGGGCCCTGAGGCCTTGTGCTTGGAACTCCTCTCCAGGAAGCAAGTGAGCCAGAGAAGAGCAACTGTACTTAGCATACCAGGAGGAATCCAATCCCCATCTCTCCGTTTCCATCCCGTGTCTTAGTTTACTTCCTGTTGTTGTGATAAAACAGTATTACCAAAAACAACTTGGACAGGAGGGGTTTATTTCAGCTTCCAGGTTACATACAATCTATCACACCAAGGGAAACCAGGATAGGAGTTCAAGGAGAAACCTAAAGAAAACACTACTTCCTGGTTTGCAGGCATACTCACAGCTTTCCTTAGATGGCCCAGGCATACCTACGTAAGTTAGTACTGCCCACAATGAACTGGGCACTCAATTAGCAATCAAAAAAATGCCCCACAGACATACCCTTAGGTTAGTCTTAGAGAGGCAATTTTTAAATTGAGGTTCTTGCTTTCCAGGTGTGCCAGGTTGACAAAATTAGCATCATACCAGGCAATACTGTCTTCCAGGGGCCTGTTTTGGAATCATATTCTTTCAAAGTACAGCCATATGCTACATATATGATGATGGTTGGATTGCATATACAAGCATCCCATAAGATTAAGTGCTGCCATAGCTGTTTTAGTTCCTATAATCTGTAACGTTTGTACTACATGAAATTGCCTAACAATTTATTTGTAAGAGTAATTTCCCAGGGTCAGGCAGTAGTGGCACATGCTTTTATTCTTAGCACTCAGTAGGCAGAGGCAGCCTGGTCTACAGAGCTAGTTCCGGGACAGGCTCCAAAGCTACCGAGAAACCCTGTCTCAGAAAACAAAAACAAAGTAATAATTTCCCACTATTAATTATGTTTGGTGCTTTTGATGTCTTAACAGCTGTACAACTATCACTGTGATGTAACTGCAGAACACTTTCAACCCCTCAGTGGTCCCCCATGGGATGTACTTGAGATTAAGTTCGGTGTGGGCCAGGGGCAGGTATTTTCTCATACAGGAAGGTGGAGAGACTTTTTGACATGCCAAGGTCAGTCCTGGACTTGAGGCCAGGTTTATCTGATTCCAGATCTCCTTCCTGTCCATTCTGTTTGCCTGCTACAAGCCAACCCTTTCTCCTCTGAATGGGAGAGAAAATGGAGTTCTGGTGCTCTGCTGACCCCATGCTACAAGATTGTAGATGTTTGTCCTTAGAGCTGAGTCACATTCCATATGGCCTGGGATGAGGGTCGGATGTAAAGCAGTTTGCTTTATTTCATGGATCTGTAGTTAGTGACTCCTCAATTTTGGTAGGCAATTCAGAATGTCAGTTCCATCCTTGCTCCTTTAAAAAAAAAAAATTCTAGAAGTTCTTCAGAGAAGCAAGATCTCAGTCTGGTGGGTGAGTATGGCCAAGTAAAGGAGAGTTTGTAGCTCCCTGGTTAGCTTCATGCAGGGTGAGGGGAACCCATCGGGTTTCCAATCCATGATTGCTACTTTGAACAAGCAGCCCCCAGAGCAACTGAATGAAATGTATATCGCATTTCAGACTAAGATATAATCTAGGTTGGGACCGTGAGATGTGAGGGTGGCTTTTCAGAAGAGTGGCTCTATATAACATGGATACGTGGATGGAAGCTTCAGCCATCGGTCTGTGGAAAGGTTGCCTGAGTAACTTCCTGCAGAAGGGAATTGGGGGAGGGGGACTGCTTTAGACTCTACTGGCCACGAGTGGAGTTTCTCAAACTTGTTATATTAAAATTGAACCCAAAGCTTGAATCTCATTTCTCTGCCCGTCACTGATTTGTTAAATTTAGGAAGCAAGGTGTCCTGGTGAATGCCTATAATCGTAGCATTTGGGAGGCTATGGCAGGGGATAGAGAGTTAGAGGCCAGACTGGACTATTTCAAAGGGGAAAATGTGGAGTTGGAGAGGAGGGACAAAGTGAATCACGAACCCCAGGATCTCTCACCCTTGGCAAACTTGGCACCTGTCTATGTGACTGGATTTACTGTAAGGGCATCTGCTTCTCCACCAGTGCCTTGCAGCAAGTACTCAGGACATTTGATAGACTAAAAGTGTTTTTTCTTGGCTGACTCTTAACTTTTCATACCTCCCAAGCAAAACAGAAGGGGACAAGTCAGTGCCAGACAGCAACCCACAGCTGACTCCTTTTGCATTCCTTCAAGCATGGGCATTGGATCTGTAGGGATTGAGAATGGTAGGCACCCAGAGGATGTAGCAGTTTTGCCACTTGGGGAAATAAAAGGGGTTAGAGTGGAGTGGTTATACTGTAATAAAGCATGGTGAGTAGCTCACTTGGAAGCCTGTGGTTAAAGGTGTTGATTTCTCTTTCTCTGAACTAGCCTCCTGAATCCACGTTTCAGCCAGTAGCTGAATTACTCTCACCTGCTTTCATTATCTGCACCAGGAACCTCAGGTAAGAAATCACCACACCTCTCCCTTAATTACAACACAGATCTCTTTCCAAACTTTGCTACAGCAGCCTGAGGTAGAAGTCTGCCCCTCCGTGGTTCAGTCAAGAGTTGGAAGAATGGATGCCAAGCTTCCCTGGGTAGAGGTAGGGGTTAGGTTCCCAGAGAGGATTTCTGGGCCTTGTCCTCAGAGGTCTATCCTTACCCCTCAGCTTCTAAAGAGGTGTGGGTGACCATGGAGCATAGGATGGTAGCTCTGGTAGGTTGTCCCTGGCAGAGAGAGAGTATCTCAAGTGTCAGAGGGAGCCCAGTCGTCACTGATGCCCCGAAGGTACTAGACTTAGCCACCAGCCCTGATCCTCCACACACTTAAATTTCCTTTTGAGGAAAGAAAAAGGTGGTAGAGCTCAGGTACCTGGGCTTGAACCAAAGAATCTCTGAAAGGAGCCAGAGAAAACACTTAGGTGCTTGGGCTTGGTGGACATCTGAAGATGGTCACAACCTAGTGTGTTGGCCCTGCATAGAAACAAGGAGCTCAATTTGTTTTCCCTTCAGGTCCAGGAGTATCAGCAGCAAAGATGTCTAATGAGCCACCCCCTCCTTATCCTGGAGGCCCTACAGCCCCACTACTAGAGGAAAAAAGTGGAGCCCCACCTACCCCAGGTAAGTATATCAAATTGCCTTGGGTAAGGGTTCCTAGATGGGATTGCTGGGTCAGTACCTCATATCATTGGCTCTTAAGGGTCTTTCCTGACCTCAGCCTTCTGGGGTCTCTGTTGTAACTCTCTATTCCAAGTGTGATTGAGGCTTTTCATAGTGAACTAACCCTGCTTCAGGGTCACCCTGTGCCCAGTCTGTGTGTAGAGACCAGCTTAGCCACCTTCTTTCTGCCTCTCCAGGCCGCACCTCTCCAGCGGTGATGCAGCCGCCACCAGGCATGCCACTACCCTCTGCTGACATTGCTCCTCCACCTTATGAGCCTCCTGGTCATCCAGTGCCTCAACCTGGCTTTGTACCCCCTCACATGAATGCAGATGGCGCCTACATGCCTGCAGGTGAGCTGGGAAGATACCTGAAGGAAACAGGCAGCTTCCACCCTGAATTGACTGTGGCAAGGCATCATGCCATATGAAATGAAAATGGTGGCAAAGGAGGAGCTTGTCACTCACTGAGGGAAGGTTACAGTGGTTCATGCTGAGGACTGTAGTATGGTGGGGCCTGTCAGGGACATAAGCCCTGTTGGAAACCTGAGCCTTTCTCACCAGTAGCTCTCAGGCCCAAAGTCTGTGGTTCCTATAGTTTCTGGTTTTGGGTGATCTTTGATATATCAGACATTGACATGCAAAAGCTTTGTATACAGGAAAGGTATGTTTTCCCTCTTGTTGCTGATGCCCTCATCCTTGCAGGCATGGAAAAGCAGTGTTGGCATGCCACAGCAAGAAAGTTAAGTAGATCTGGGCTATCTTCCCAGCTGTCTGCCACATGTCTTGATCTTAGTGTATAGAGATCAGAAGACATGGGCCATTATAAGAGGCTGTATGGGCTGTACAGTAAGTGCTGGGATCCTAGGTTTTGTGTTTTCTCAGCCAGCCAGTGATCTCTGTGTGTTGTTTCAGGTTTCTACCCTCCTCCAGGCCCTCACCCACCTATGGGCTATTATCCACCAGGACCCTACCCACCAGGGCCCTATCCTGGCCCTGGGGGCCACACAGCCACAGTCTTGGTCCCATCAGGGGCAGCCACCACGGTGACAGTGCTACAGGGAGAGATCTTTGAAGGTGCACCTGTGCAGACAGTGTGCCCCCACTGCCAGCAGGCAATCACCACCAAGATTTCCTACGAGATTGGCCTGATGAACTTTGTCTTGGGTTTCTTCTGCTGCTTCATGGGGTAGGTTTGGGGTGCTGACAAGTGGTGGTGCTGGTGGGGCTCTGTAAGCTGCCTGACCTTTTCTTAAGGCCTCAGCCTATCTATCTGTCTTCAATTCAGGTGTGACCTGGGCTGCTGCTTGATCCCCTGCCTCATCAATGACTTCAAGGATGTGACGCACACATGTCCCAGCTGCAAAGCCTACATCTACACATACAAGCGCTTGTGCTAACAGAGCTAGACTTGGACTCCCCCACCTATTACTCTGGCCCCATGTGCTTTGCTCCCCGTGCTCAGTGGTCACCATCCCTCAGCCCCCACTTAGGGTTGGAAGTTTTGCCACTGTTCCCTGGAAATCGTGTCCTCACCTTGCCCTTCCCTGAGCATCCAACTCTTCTAGCAAAAACTCCGTTGGATTTAAGGCCAAGGGCCAGTGGGTGGCATGGGGGTGGCACAGATCTTGTGTGTTGTTTGGGCATTTGCAATCCAGAAAATAAGCTGGAGGGTCTCTTACCGGGGTTCTCATTCCTCCTTTCTATATAAGGTCCACGCTTGGTCCTTACTCTTCCTGGGACCAAAAGCACCCAAAGCATCAACAAGTCCAGACTAGGGCCTACAGTGAGGGTTGTGCCTGGAACCATAGTTCTGACCTGGAATGAGGTCAGGGCATCATCTAGAGTTAAGTGAACCCAAGCAATACAGGATCTTAAGGCCTGGACGTATGGAGTATGTTGTCTGGGGTGCCAAAGGTGGAATAAGAAAGAAATAATGACTGCCAACTCTGGGCCTCAGAACTCTCAGGTATGGACGCACAGGACTTCTACCCACTGTCCAGGAGGTACCCAAGAGCTGCCTGGCATAAAGCAAAGAGGACACTGGGCTAGTTAAAGCCCTGGTAGCCAAGAACAACTTGCCCCTGTTCTTACTTAGCTTCCTTTGAGTCAGTCAGTGTGCAGAGATCTCCTTTCTGGGGCTAGGAAGAATGAATGCCCATGAGCCTGTCTTGTCTACGTTTGTGTCTGTGCTGTGTGTAAATACAACTTATGCCTGGTGGCTTGCTGACAGATGACAGATCAGAAGAGCCTCCTTATAGGTTCATTGGTCTCTGGAGTAAGTGCCAGTCTTTTTGCCATAGATGGGACAACTGTGGCACTGGGCTGGGGACCAGGAGGAAATCACAAGTGGTGGGGGTGTCCTAGGGACATGAGTCTTGCCCAGGTGTAAACCCAAACTTGTCTATTTCCTAAATGGTCTGTGAATATGCTCGTGTGGGCACTGTGTCCTGCTGCTGTCCCTCTCCTGGTCTCACACTACCACTGCATGGCCTCCTATCACTGTGAACTGTGGCCTGGTTCCAGTTTGTAGTTTCATTAAACTGGCCCTTTCACTCTCCTGCCCTGGGCCTCTGCTGTCTTGCCTGGCTTCCTTCTTTTCTGAGGGTCAGGGTGGGACTACAAGTAGAGATTGAGCCTGGAAAAAAACATGTTTAAAAACCCAATTACGCCAAACCAGAATTATATATAGACTTGCCCTGGGGGTGGGGCAGCTATTCTGAGCCAAGGAGGTTTTGGTTTCAGCATTGGTTTCCACTACTTAAATAATTAGGTGTGTCCAGGCTGCAGAGCCTGAGAACTGGAGCCTTGTCCTAGCTTAATGACCTCCTAACCTGAAGGTGTTGCTCTTTGGTCCTTAAACAAGACAGCACTATTGGACCGAGACCTTATATTCTGAAGATAAACACTGAAGTCTGGCACTCAGGCACTCAACCAGGTTGGCCTTGGTAAAACCAACCATCTGAACTGTGAAGATGGTGGACTCACGTTTCAAGAGTTTCCCTACTGTTTTACTATTTTTTTCACACAGAACTTTTACAGGAATAGATTCCTACTAATAAAAATATTTAACTTCACATTTCTATTTTAGACTATGAATTGTTTAAATATAAGTATCTGCTTTAAAGTAAGAAACCTCAAAGTATTTCTAAGAAAAATCACAAGTTCAAGTAGACATTAAGAATCTTTATAATGCTTAACATGAATACATGGAAAAATAAGGTACGAGGAATTGTCCAGAAGTGTTGGGAGGTAGGCGAGGGCTGTCAAAGAGGATGTATGCAACATGCTACTGTTTCTGGGGGACACTACTTTGCTGTAGACTTCGGGGGACCAGGAGGTAATCTCACCTACCCTATCCCAGGGTGGAGGAAGTGTGAGGTGTCTGCTTTAAGAGTGCTGAAGCAGGTATACCAGTCAGTGGAGACAGCCTAGGATAACAGGCTGCTTAGGGATAAGCTCTGGGGGGCTTTGAGGACAGGAAAGCGTTTTCACCCCCAAAGGCTCCCTGAGGCCTAGAAAATTGAACATTATCAGTTGGTATGACCCTTTCCCACAAAGCCCGGGTGTATGGACAGCCAACTCCCAAGCAAAGGCAATGACTACTACAAGTACTATTAAGGAAGAACAAAATGCACCCAGACCTCCAAAGTGGCAGAAATCCTGGGGCACTGTCAGGTGAAGAGGTCCAGAGGCTGACTTGCAGTGGAGTGTTGGCTGTCATTAGAGTGACAGCCTATGCTTGGTATGCACCTGGCTGGCAGAGAAGATGCTGTTTACGCAGAGGCTCTAGTGTCTGGCTTTTATTGGTTGCTTGTTTTCTCAAACCCAGCATTAAAAAAGTTGCCTGAGGTGGTAGTTTAGTCAGAGGTGGAGAAAGGGATGGAACAGGTCACTTGGGGTAGGATGCAAATAACATGACAGGTCCTTCACATGTAGTACCAGGCCAGGAGTCCAGCAGCCAGGGCCACACTGGCAGCTAGAATGAACTGGAGGCTAGGCTTCCTCAGCACAGCCATGGCTGTCCGGAAGGGGCAGCTATTCCCTTCCAGGGTACCTGTAGGCGCACAACAGGAGATGATGTCAGTGGAGAGCAATGACATAACCTGCTCCAGAAATGTTAGCTTAGGACCAACCTACCTTTGTCTGGCTGAGCAGCATAAAAGGGGCATTTACGTATATCTCCCTTCCCATCATGCATGGGGAGTCCATCCTCCTGAGTTTCTCTTGCCAGCATGGAGCCAGCCTGGTCCAGTTCACTGAATATCTGAGGAGGAGAAATCAACTGAGCCATCCCTAAAGTAGGCAGACTTAGAATTTGCACCCTACTCACCACTCATAGAGAAACTAAAGCCCAGATACATCTGATCAGGACTAGCTGAACATCAAGCCAGAAAAGTAAACACTCCTCCACCTCTTAGTGGGAGTTCAGGTGACTGTTGTTCTAACACTGAGGGCTGACATGGATTCTGGATCAGAAATGGCTTCAGCATGATCAGCTTGTAAAACCTACTCAATGAATCTAGCTCCATACTAAACAATATTTTTCCTATCTTTGCTACAAAATGAAGAAATTGCCCATTCATCAATCCTAGCATCCTGTAGTGACAGAGGGAGTTAGGTTTATTTTCAGACCTTTCCAATGCTGGAGCTTTGCCCTTTAATAACTGTCCACAGGCCTTAAACCAGGCCTCCATCTGGGAGCTACACACTAACCCCATGCTCTCTAATGGCGAACTGGTCCCCTCACCTTTCTCTAGGGCATGCAGGAGCTCATTTATCATGCTACCAATGGCCTCTCAAGAAAGCTCTGGCTTTGATTCTACTAAAAGATCAAGCTCATGCATCCATGGTCATAACTCCATGAGGTAGGCTCCATGGTCAGTGCCCAGTACCTGCATATTATATTCAAAGGCTTTGTTGGCCTCCTCCACGATCCTCTCTTTGGTCTTTAAATTCAGGTCCAGGGCATTCATTCTGGCTCGGTAGAACTGCTTGAATTGCTGGGCATTGTCCACATGTTCAAACAGGTAGAACTGGGTCCCTTCCCCAGTGCTGGGGAGTTTCAGTGCCCGCTGGGCCACCTTCTTCAGCACCTGGCCTCCTGAAAGGTCCCCCATGTATCGAGTGTAAGCATGGGCCACCAGCAGCTCTGGCTCATTCTGCCCTACGTAGTGGATCCGGTCCACATACTTCTGGGCAGCCTCAGAGCACATCACCTGCTCCTCCCAGTTTTCACCAAAGAAATACTCCATGTCCTTGATCAGTGCTTCCTTCCGGTGTAGCTCCATGGGGAAATACAAGGGGGCGAAGGCAGGGTGGTCTTTGTTTCGGTCCATTTCCTCCTCAAGGGCTGAGTATGTGAAATAAAGTGCAGTAGTGGCCAGCTGTGAAGGTAATGAAGATCATGGGAGAAGATTATAAGCCAGACCAGCAGCTTCAGAACTATGTCTTGTTTTGGGTTTTGATTTTTCAAAGATAGATTTTGTGTGTGTGTGTGTATGTGTGTGTGTGTGTAGCCCTGGCTGTCCTAGAACTCATAGCGTAGACCAAGCTGGCCCCAAACTCACAGAGACCCACCTGCCTCTGCCTCCCCAATGCTGAGATTAAAGGTGTGCGCTGCCACAACTATCCAGCTTTTGTTTTGGAACCCACCATGTTTCAAGACTAGCTCAAGACAAAAGTCACTTTGTCCAGTCCCAAAACCCAGCTGTGACTCCTTTTTATACAGTGAACTACTTAACACACCTAGGAAGTTTCTGTAACTTCTTAAAGAAAAAGCAGTGAATATTTGCAAACATTTTTGTTACTCCATTTAGGCTAGGACAGCCACAGCTTAACACCAGGGGAAAAAAATGTGTGTGTGTGTGTGTATAGATATAGATATAGATATATGGCTGGGCATGGAGACACATACCTTTCATCCCCAGTATTTAGGAAACTAAGGTTGGAGGACTCAGGGTTAGAGTCCATGGACTATGCAGCCAGACAGTCTACAAGAAAAAGACCCAGCAGCTTCTCCCTTTAAGTGGTTGCAGTACAATTTCCTCAGCCAACTGAGCCCCCCCCACCTCCCACCCATTAATAAAGTTTAGAATCCAACCCCATCTGACTGAGGGCACAAACCTTAAATAGCTCCTTCCTAATGTTTCCTTTCAAGAAGTCTTTGACAAACTGGGTATTTTCTGCCCGGTCATGTGCTTCCTTGGTCCCTTCCTTCAGGAGCTCAGAGAGGTCTGCCATTCTGTGGAATGAGTTTTGTGTGTAAGATAGTAGCCCTTTCCAGTTCTCCAGAAAGGACTAAAGGGCCAAAGACAGTCTAGACCCCAGATACAGACTGAAGCTGCTCAGACCAGTCCAGCATGAACAGGTGAGTCTTATATGTGAGCACAGGGCAAGCAGATGTGACAATCTGCCATAAAAACTCAGGGCACATAAAGATTACTACGGTCTCCCCAAGACTGTCTGGATTCATGTATACATGTTAGTAAGCGCCCAAATGAATGATGTTTTGGCTTCTGTGGCCACCTAGTGGCTGAAGAAACAAAACTTAATCTAGCCCAGAAAGTTGCCTTCTTCCCAATGAGGAACCAGTTCCTATAGAGTATTAAGTGGATGAGCCTGGGTGTGGGAAGATGACACAGGCATGATGGCAGGTGAGAGGACAGGTGTTGGACCCTCTCAGTGAGAAGCAGTCAGTTGCTATCACTCACTTGGTATGATTTTCCTTCTCTGGGGCCACGGAGTTCTTTTTCTCTGACTCATCTACCCCCTCTGAGGTCTCCACTTCTGAAGACATTGTTGCTGAGTAGCTCGTGATGCCCTTCTCACTCTGGTCCTGTAAAGACACAAGAAATTGGTGACTGAATAATATCTTTTGGCTTTAAGCCAACATAATCGAGGAGACACCCCTGCACCTCAAGACTGTTTTTCACAACAAAGCTCTGTCATTACTAGGACCATTTCAGAATGTGGACAGATCTGAAGTTGGACAATAAGTTAGGAATAATTATAATGTTGCTGAATTTGTTCTTAGGCAATACACACTGGCATTCAGAAGTAAATGACACACTGTCAACAACTACTCTCAGCACTTCAGAAGAATGTAAGTAGGTGTGCATCCCTGTGAAGAAAGCACATGAGGCAAAATGCTGACAGTCTGTAGGAGGGTCCATCTTTATTTCTGTTGCTTTTATTGGTTAATAAAGAAGCTGCCTTGGCTTGTAAGATAGATCAGCCCTTAGGTGGGCGGAGTAGAACAGAACAGAAGTTCTGAGAAGAAAGGAAGTGGGGCAGTCGCCATGATGCTCCCGCCGCAGATGGATACAGGTTAGACTTTTCCGGTAAGTCACCACCTCATAGTGACACACCAATTATTAGGAGTGGGTTAGTTTATGATGTGAGGGCTAGCCAAGAAAAGGCTAGTGATAATGGGCCAGGCAGAATTTAAATGAATATAACTGTCATGTGGTTATTTCGGGCATAAGCAATCAACCAGCGGCTGAGCGGGCCAGCAGCTGGGGGCTGGGAGCTGGGTGCCGGGAATACAACCCACACTTCCTCCCTTTTATACAACAGTTGGCATCCAACGTGGATAACTGCATCCACAGAAAGCCTGAGAATGCTTGGGAAAGAATAAAGCATGTTTCCTTGGTAGCAGCAATTCCTCGGGTCTGCTCTGCTTGCTAGAGGCAAGCAAGCGCTCTCATCTAAGAGAGGCTTCCTGACTCAGCTTTAGCTGCAAAACCCTGCAGCTCTTTAAGCGGTCCTGCCAAGAAACTTAAAATGGTGTTTGTAAAAGTTGACTGTATGCCTAAAATGCCGGCTTTCTGGGCTGTCCTGCCAGGGCAAACTCTGACTCTTTTGGGCAGGAGGTCTGGCCAGGGAAGCAGAATGCTGAAGCTTGCTTGCTGGCAGGGATCTTGAAACGCCACAGAGTTGTAGAGATTAACATGGCGACAGCCGATACTTCCACCATGAGGCTGGAAATGCAGAATGCTAAAGAGTGGGGTGGAGGGCTGGAGAGATGGCTCAGCGGTTAAGAGCACTGCCTGTTCTTCCAGAGGTCCTGAGTTCAATTCCCAGCAACCACATGGTGGCTCACAACCATCTGTAATGAGATTTGGTGCCCCCTTCTGGCCTGCAGGCATACATGCAGACAGAATACTGTATACATAATAAAAATAAAAATCTTTAAAAAAAAAAAAAAAAGAGTGGGGTGGATCTAGCTGTCAAAGCCACGGCTTGGGCTGGAGACATGGCTCAGAGTTTGAGAGCACTGCCTGCTCTTACAAAGGTCCTGAGTTCAGTTCCCAGCAACCATATGGTGGCTCACAACCATCTGTAAATGGGGTCTGGTGCCCTCTTCTGGCCTGCAGACATACACACAGACAGAATATTGTATAAATAATAAATAAATAAATATAAAATAAAAAAAGCCACGGCTTTAGTCCTGATATTGCTTGGTAAATTAAAGACCCACGTGGTCAGAAAGAGAGATATACAGTAAAGAGAGATTCAAAGAAAAATAAAACCTCTAAATGGTTTACTATGTGTAAAAATATATGCAGGCAAAAGGTTCTTAACGTAAAAAAAAGAAAGAAAGAAAAAAGAAAAAGAGAGTAGTTGGGCGTGGTGGTACACACCTTTAAACCCAACACTTGGGAAACGTAAGTAGACTGACCTCTGTGACTTCAAGGTGTAGCACATGCCTTTAATCCCAACGCCTGGGAGGCAAAGGCAGACTGACCTCTGTTGACAAGGTGTGGTAGTACACACCTTTCATCCCAGCACTGGGGCAGCAGAGACAGCCAGATCTCTGTGAGTTCAAGGACAACCTGGTCTACAGAGAATGAATTCCAAGACAAAGATACACAGAGAACCTGTCTCAAAAAGTTAAAAGTAAAAATAAAAAGAGAGGTTAAAATAAAGCCATATAAAATGGAAAATACACAGAGAATCTTGACACTGTATGCTATTATGCTCTCTTTGAATTGTTTGAATGCTGAGGAAGGAACAACAGCTGCTAAAAGACTTTTGTTTGTAAATGCTGCTGAATTAACCCACGGAAGGTATTTTGAAAATACCTTGGCTTCAAAATTGAAGTCAAAAGATATGTTACTTTGGAGAAGAGATTTTTCCTTTTGTTTCCACAGGAGATGAGAGGCTGTGGATTCATTCTGAGTTAAGAAAACTCAGGTTTCATCAAGGAAGACCACCTGAGAAATCTC